>VWYO01008398.1:0-44677 GCA_013400275.1 Rhadina sibilatrix
GCTTATTTGTTTGTTTGGTTTTCAATGCTACTACATTTGTACTGTTAATATTCCTAGTAAAGAAAATTCCTATTCTCAAATCTTTGCCTAAAAGCCCTTAATTGCAAAATTATAGTTTGGAAGGAGTGAGGGGTTTATATCCTCCATTCTAAAGGAAACTCCAGCTTTCCCTGGCAGATACCTATCTTTCCAAACCAAGACATTTGGTCAGTCCACATGGCAGCTGTGGTCACCGACATGAGCCACATCATCCTTCCAGGCTGCATAACCCCTAAAGAAGTGAGGTTTTGTGGTTGGCCCATATAATCTGTACTTAGTGCCTGAGCTAGTTTTGTTCTAGCTTACCACTGCTGCAATCACACTTCTGATAGCTGCAGGCTCATGGCTCCTCACTCCTGCTGAATAAGGTAAAATGCTTAATAGATTTCTTAAAACAGATTCTTCAAAGCAGTGGGTTAAAGGGGAAGAGAAGCCTCTAAGATTTGATTCTCAGAAGAAATGTAGGAAAGAGATTAGAGTGAGGCTTTGGAATTTCACAGAATCACAGAATATTGTGAGTTGGAAGGGACTCATACAGATCAAGTCTAACGCCTCAGTGAATGCCCTGTATGGGGATCAAACCCACAACCCTGGTGTTCTTAGCACTTTGCACTAACCACCTGAGCTAATCCATCAATACACACAAGTTATTCACACATCTATATCATATCTGTGCACATAAGATCAAAATATGCAACTCTATATACTAAAATGAGCTGTGGTTCATGCATGAAGCAGACGAAACCCTGACCAAGTTTCTCAGGGAAAAAAAAAAAAAGAAAAAATAAATATAATTTTCCAAGTTTTGTCAGCTTTGAGAACTACAGTATACACTCAGCTTTGCATATACTGTTGCTGAATATGGAATGAAAAGGACTAGGGTTTTTTTTAATATTTTTTCTCCTTGACCAGCTGAGGAGGGAAGTGATGGAACAGCTTTGATGGGCACCTAGCATCTGGCCAGGTTCAACCCAAAAGGGCACTACACTTATAAAAGGTCACCCACTTCAGAGACTTTTTCATAAAAGGACAACTTTTAAACATTGATTGTGCCTTTAAAGTGTAGAAGGAATGTGAACTTTACAAACAGGATGAAAAAATTGGTTTGGGTTAGACAAACACAGACCAGCTTAGTCGCCCAGGCTTCCTCACCTGCCTGGCCTTCACCTTCCAGGTAAAAGGCTTGATCCAAGTGCCCCCAGTTTCCTAAGTCACAGCATCCACCCCTGTGCAGATGGTAGTCTGTTGCCTACATTTAAAAATAGGGATTCAATCTGTACATGTGGTAAGCTGAATTAAGGTCTACTGCTTGTCTTATCTCCATTGACTTTAACAGGAGGTGTCTACGTTGGCAGCTACTGCTTCAAGAATCAGAGCTTTGATCCCTGTTGTACTGTTTTGTGTTAACTTCTGGCTCCTGAGATGTCTGCTCCTCCATGCAACTTCTTTTTCCTCAGAATCCTACCATCTTCAATCATTTCCATAAGTGGTTCCTCCTCCTCCATCTGTCCTCCTGGAACTAATAGTTTGCTAAAAAACCTTTTACTCCAAATCCTTGTGTGATTAGAAGATCAGAAAAAAAATGCAGATTTTGCCAGATACATGACATTTTATCACATATCACTTTGGTAAAGATTTTTACCACATCTGGCATTTCAGAATATTCAGGAATATTTCTGCTGCAATTGAGCAAATTCAGTTCCAACCAGACTTAAGCATAAGAAAGCAATAGGCATGCAGCTCCTGCTCTATTCTTTAGTTAAACATGAAAAGTGTGCATCTCAATTTCTCTGTAATTAATACTGACTAAAATGATTCACATAAAGTTAGTGAAACAGATTTTTTTTTCAATAATTATGTCTTTAAACATATGTTTTATCCTGATCATCTCTTTTTTAAGTAAACCAAATATTTTAGGCAAAAAAAAATCATCATGAAAAATTATCAGTTTCAAATAACTATCAGGAGTTGCAGAACAAAACTGATGTATCTAAAACATTTTTAATTGTGACTGTAAACATCAGAATTGCTGTTTGCAAATAGAAATATCCCAATGTAAATGTTAAAAGATTTGCCACATGAGTAGTTCTAAATGCACCAATAAGCTCATTAAGTGGATCAGAAACTTTTATTTTGCCATCAATCTTTATTAGTTGCAGTTGATTTCTGGTATTGAATCACAGTAGATTAATTCAGCTCAGGTCACAGGTATTTTCATGCCTGAGCACGTTGTCATGTAGACAGATTAATCCACTTTCCAAAATTCAAAAACATGCTTATAGGAGAGGTTAAAAAACCCCAACCATTTTACATCACATATTGTAAGCACAAATTACTTTACAAACTACTGCAGACTCCAGGCTGCTGTAATATTTTATATTTATCCCTTTCTAAAAAATATACATATGACACAACTAATAACAAGAAATGCAATCATCAAACCTTCTGAAAATTATACCTTTTTGGAATAGGAAAAAAATAGTACAGACTGACATTTGGGAAAGAAAGATTTTGGCAGAGGACTGTTTCAGGAAGGAATAACAAATACATACACCTGTCCATCCTATTGCTGTATTGGAAGTTAGAGCCATGTAAGTGATTGGCTGACTGAAAGTTTTACATATGTGTTTCCTGGAGTCATTGTTTCTGTTCAGTAGCTGTTCCCAGTACCTGAAAACAAATATCACCTTCACTAGACACGGAAACAAATGTCACCTTCATTAGTCTTTCCTCAGGGTTACATTCTTCTTAGCACTGAATAGGCTGCTTCTGTTCTGGTTTCAGGGTACTGAGATCTGCACATAACAATATTGCCTTAGACCCTCCACACCTTTATGGATTAGAAGAAAAGCCTGATCACTATAAATTAAATATTGAAGGTGGATTTTTTTTTTTTTTTGGATTGAATTAATATAAAATTATTTTTCAATGCATTATTCATTCAGTAAGAAAGTTTGGATGATGGTATATTACTTTGGTTTTTAGATTGTCACCTGTTTTTATTTTAAGTTAGTAAAATATTTAATTGACACATGAATGCCATGGATAAAGAAAATATGCCTTTTACAATTTTACTGGTGGTATTAAACCGTTAGATATTTTTCTTTAATGGACAGAAATGACTTACACTACATCTCACCAGTGAAATAGCTGGTTATTTCATGAATGGAAGACCTCCATGTAAAGGGCACAACAGCTGAAATCCTGGCCCAGAAGAGGAACAGATGCTAAGTGAAGTTAAGATTTCATCTGGTCAGCTTTCTCCAAAGTTACCACCGTCTTTGTAATAAAATAATAAGGAAAATATATTCCTAAACAACTGTTTTATTACCAAAGGAGTTTTTGCAAATGCTGATGAATTTTAATGACACCTTATCAAATTATTTTCTGAGTAGTTGTAAGCTGTCTTCACACATTTGAAGTAACCTTTTTAATCATATACTCTCATTTTTCTCCTTTTTCTAAACAACTCCTTTACAGTATTGCCATGTATAGTGTTTGTCTTCTATCTGCCTTTTGAGTGCAATGAATGTCTGTTTTGAGTCTTCCTGTCTGTCATCTGTCTGTTCATTCCCTTTAGCATCTGTGCAAATAAAGATACAGTTTCCCATCAGATGACACAGTAAGAAGGCAAATCCAGCCAATTTTTTACTTCCAACAGCAATCAATACAAGCTCAAGAAAGATCTTATAGTAGGAATCTCCTGTATATAAATATCTCTCTTTGGGGATACATTTTCTGATAATGCTTTTTTTCAAACTTTAATATCACCAATCTAAATCTAAATTGGGAGCAGAGCAGCAACCAGATGATCAACTGTATAATACCACAGGTGATGTGGCTTTAGTATGTATCTCTTCATTCTGCTAACAAAATCCAGCACTTTATAAGAGATTTTTGTACTTTCAAAAGCATGAGAAAACTAAGCAACTGTTTCAGCCTCTGATGAAATCACTGAGGTCAGTGACATTCAGACTAGAAGTCCATTGAAGACAATGACAGCAGCTGTGTTATTGATAGGAGAACAATAAGCAGAAAATTGGAAAGTCAGGGAAAGAGGATAGCTCTAAGGAGTGAAGCCTGAGTAAAAAAGTACTTTAATGGCACCTATTAAAATGAACAAACAAACAAACAAAACACCTCAGATCCATGAGAACTAGTAAATCTGAATTTTTCTTTTTCAAACACAGCATTTACAGAGTTACTCCAGAACATGGGAGCTATTTTATGGCTCTTTGGTCTTGACTCCTCTTTTGAAATGCAAAGTGTTTCATAAGCATTGCTTGAGTGTGTTTGTGCAAAAAGCTGCTTTCTTGCAATTCTTACCACAACAATGAAACTCTATTCAGAAAAATTGTTATTCAAAGTAGGCAATATTATGGTCCACGTGTTTTGCTTTGTTTTGTTTCTCTGTTGTTTTGGATTGCTGATTTCAGTTTGTTGTTGGTTTGGTTTTGAGAAAAGGCAAATGGTGTAACAACTATAAGGTATAACCAAAAAAGATACATCACATTTTTACTGTTCCTGTTGTACCTGAGATGGTAGACAGAGAGTTCCAGCCTTCTTGCTCTGCAGATGCCTTGACATGCTGTAGGTCTGCATACCACAAACATGAACTAGAAAAACAACAAAAAGCCTTTTCTGTTGAAGCCAGTTGATATTTGTTTATTTTCTACAATGTTCTAATTGAGAAGCGAATGAGAGGAATGTGCAATGATCAGCAAGTGAACATTGAGACATATTAGTTGCTTAGCTTAAATAAATGTTATATGGAATGAATGACACAATTAAAACACTGTGTGTTTAGTATGTTCTTTGCCTTAGCACAAGGAACTTGGTTTAGTGAAGCCTTAGGCTCCAAGCCATGAATTTATATCCAGATACGCCTTTGGCTGGATTAGATTATAGGAATACATTTTCATAGTAACTTTCCTAGTAGCTGAGCTTTGTCTTTAGTAGGAAAAAACCACTGATGATACACTGATGGTTTGGTTGTTGATAAGTTGTGTTTAGCCCAGACCCATGGCTGTTTTAGTTTCCCATGTTCCACCAGAGAGCAGGTGCGGGAGTGGTGCAAACAAGACACTACAACTGCCAGCAGAAGCTGTAACTCCACAAGATGAGAACACTGGACAACCTGCTTGCACAGACAAATTGAAAGAATCCAACAAGTTGTTGAAAGACCCCATCTCAAAAGTCACACATTAGAACAAGAAAAGCATTCAAGGCATGGGAAGAGTGTATGAGGCATGGACATAGAATTCATAAGGGTATAATTGCCTGGGGATTTCTTTGTTCTTTGTCCCTCTCTGGAGTCAGCTTGAGCTGACCTGTTGCTGTAGCACTCTATTAAATAATTTATTTTTATAAATCCAGTTCCTGATACTCTGCTGTGGGAAACCTAAGGTCAAACCAAAAGAAGGAGGAAGCCTGTCCATGAGTGTATGTGTGAGCGAGCAAGTAGTTGGCTCTCTGGAGCTTCCTGCTGTGAAGGGGATCTAGTCTTAGCAGTTAAAATTTCAGGTGGTGTGTGACTCTGAATAGTATGAGGATGCTCAGGCAGCAGTTTCTCCTTTAACAGTGAAACAGGTGCCAGGTGAATGTGTGTGTATCTATATATTTAATTGAAATGCTTCATCAAATTTTACTCCACCAGCCAAGCATACTAAGATAATTTTCTCTTAATCATGCATAACATAATATTTCTATGCATTGTATTATTTAATATTAATTAATTCCCTTTCATTTCAAAATGCAAACATGTTTAAATTCATGGTGAAAAATAATTATTGTAATTCCTGTGCAGTGACCTTCCACATATCAATCTTAACATGTACTAAATAATGATTTTAACCTCAGAAGAACTTCTGTCAAGTACTAAGCAGAGAGAAGACAAGTGACTTGTTCAAGTTCATACAGAAATAGAAAGCTAAGAATAGAAATCCAGGAATAGAATTCATGGGACAGAGTAACAGCTCTAATTGAGGCAGAAACTTGGCCTTTACTCTTCAAATTTGGTTTAGTTCTGTGGTTGATAAGAATTATTGATTTCATCTGTTTATTTGTTGCTAGTAATAAAATATGTCATATTTGAAAACCCTTCTCTCTTTAAATTAATGGAATAGTAAACTGAAGAGGGAAGTGTGACTACATGTCAGTTTTATGACACAAGCTCTATGCAGCCAGGGTGGGTTGTAGGGTCAGCTTCTGTGGGGACACCAGGAGCTACCCCCATGTCTGACAGAGTCAATACCAGCAGGCTCCTTGTCAGCCCTGCCACTGCCTAAAGCTGAGCCCATCAGTGACTTTGGTGGACCTCTGTGATAACCTATTTAAGAAAAGGTAGAAAACACTGAGCAACTGCTGTGAGAGAGAGAAAACACTGCAAACACTGAAGACGGAGGGAAAAAAGGAGGGAGGAGGTGCACCAGGCTCCAGAGCAGAGATTCCTCACTTCCATGGGCCCATAGAAAATCACAGTGTCTCAGACATCTACCATGCAGGCCATGGGCATCCCAACACCAGAGCAGATGGAGATCACACAAAGGAAGCTGTGACTCATGAAGAGCTCAAAAGGAAGCCAGCTCTGGGCAGGACCTTGCAACCTTTGGAGAGGAGCTCATGAAAAAGTAGATTTTCTGGCAAGACCTGTGTCCTATGAGGGACCTACACTGAAGCAGTCTGTTCATGAAGAACTGTATACTGCTGAGTGAGAGAAAAAAGGATTAGTAGTGAAGTTCAGCTTGAGAAAATGAGAGGGATAAAAAGAAGATTATTTTCCTTTTGTTCTTATGTATAAGTATCCTACTCTGTTAATAATTTGTAATATAGTAAACAAATTTCCCCAAAATCAAGCCTATTTTACCCACAGTAGTAAGTGGTGAGGGATCTCTCTGTCCTTTTCCTGCCTCATGAGATTTTTTTTCATCTTTCTTCTCTTGCTCCACTGAAGAGGGTGAATGATAGACAGGTTTGATTTAATTTCCCAAACTGTCATTTCTGCTCCTGTATGAATGCCTTAAAAATAGATATGAAAGTTCTCTCTGGATCTTGCAGACTTTAACCAAGGTTAGGCATATTCCTTCCTGGATTTCATTCCATTGAGATAAAGTAACTCATGTGAAATCAGATGGAAGCAAAATTATGGAAGACGGCAACAAAGAAAAAAAAAATCTTCCTCACCTGTAAACACTTCTGATTATGCTCAATTGTTTATTCATTACAGATTAATGTGAGCATTCTTAAGTATAATTTTGGAAGGTAAATGGTGCTATTATCTGTGATTTCTAGTGCAGTGTACTATCTTGAAATGATCTGCTCACAGTATCATGGATGCTGCGTATTGCATTTTTCTTCCATCTGGGCTTTGGCGTGAAGGAATTTGGTGTGCAGGGATTCTAGTGTAGAAATATGACTGATATAAGCTAGAACCACAAAATTGTTTACACTTTATGAAGGTCAGATCTCTTAATGATGATAAATTATATACTTCTTTTCAAATGAAACCCAGAACTGGGAAAAATATATTGATTGCATGTCAGAATTGAAATAATTGCAGAGGCCTTTGTTGACATACTCTACTTCTTGGATCAGGAAGAAATACATTCACTCCACCATACAAACTTTCGTATCTTGAATATATATGTGTTCATAAAGTGAAGAATTTTCATTTGTGAGCAAAGAAAATACATTTTGTGTTTGTCTGATAAGTCTTACCCTAAGAAAATTAAAATTATAATAGGCCATTTCTAATTTATTCTGTTGACAAACTTGAAAATCAACAAAAGGCTGCAGAAGGTACTTTCTTTCTGTCTTACAATGATTTCTGAACTGGTCCTGGAATATTTTTCGTTACATCATTCTCCAGGTTGAGCATAAAGTTTGAATCTAGCCGTTCTATGAAGTTTCAAAGACAGATGTGTAAATATTTCTCGTTTACTCTGCTTGAAACAATTTTTTAAAAAAAATTCAACATGGTTTAGAAATGGATCATTAGTGTAATAGCAATGAGCCCAATGAAAAGTCTAAAGTATCATATACTGAATGCCAGCTTAGAAGTAACATGAAATTAATCTAAATAACACTAATTCTTACTTTCATTTATGCTGCTATAAAATTATTTACATTTACTTCTATTTAATGAGATCAGATCTATAAAAGCTGAGATAAACCTGGAAAGTGACATGGAGGGGTGGTGTTTAGTTAGCTGTGCTATTCACATGCAGGGGCAAAAAGCACACAAGAATGCAATAGAAGGGAGTGAGAAGCAATTTTGTCAGTGAGGTGGTTTAGATAACCAGATCAGATAACCAACAATCCTGAGGATGGATGGCTCATTTCAGATGCTTTTGAGATCACTAACTCTTCCCTGAACACAATAGGCACACAGGTTCTATGAAGTTTCATTTCAAAAGTCACTCTTAAAATGATGTCAAAAGTAATAATAATTTATATTTTACAAGAGCATCTCATGTTAGGAACTTCACAGAAATGGAACATGGTCAGTCTCTGTCCTGAGAACCTACAAACCACGGGCAGCTGGTGATGCTCAGCCAACACAACAAGGCACTAGCATATGCAGTAGCGACATGAGAACCAGTAGAGGATGTTACAGACAAAGTGATTGCCTAGGAAGATTATCTGTGAAGCAGACTTAATGAGTAGAAGAAAAGCTGTAGCTGATAGAACAAGAGTGTGGTGCAGCAAACAGAAAGGTTAAAACAAACTGAAAATTTTCTTTTCTTTACGAACTTATTATTTTACACACACACCTAGCCAAGCTATAAGAACAAGCAAGGTGTCAAAGGTGATGTTCAAGACATAGCTCAGATACTGATATTCTCCCCACTGATTGAGAAAAGGACTTGCTTACAAGCAGGACCTGCATTTTACTACCCATATCACCAGATAGCAAATTTTTAGACCTTATAATACAAATAAATTTTAGAAAGGGAATTTGAAGCAATTATGAGTCATCACTCATCACTACTTACTCTACATGTGGAAGAAAAACCATTAGTTTATTCAATGTTTATTTAACTTCATCTCCATGTTTCTCCAAGAAGTACATTTGCAAATGTCTATGGAAGGATTATAGTGTGGTTTAGGGCATTTGTTTATTTTTAGTGCTGCTATTGATAAGAATTGCATAAATATAGCAGTTTCCCTGGAAATACCTAGCATGCAGATCAGAACCTTTTAAACTACACGTGTGAATTAAAAGATGTTAGTACATCACAAATTATTTTGGTTTATTTCTGCAGAGACTTCCCAGATTTATGCAATTTTCAAACTGCAAACCTTTTCAGAATCTGTCAAAATGGAAAAACTATACTTGCAATTTGTAAACAACAACAAAAAAAAAATTGGTAAATAATTTCTCTGAAGAATGAAGTCTGGGTTTTTTTGTTGTTATTGTTGGTTTTGTTGGTTTTTTTGTTTGGTTTTTTGGGTTTTTTTTTAGTTTTTGTGGTTTTTTTTGTTTTGTTTTTTTTTTTTGTTTTGTTTTGTTTTGGTTTGGTTTGGTTTTGTTTTGGTTTTGGTTTTGGGTTTTTTGTTTTTTTTTCCAAAAAGTCACTTTAAAATAATTCAAGGTCTTCTAATTACTGGTCATTCAGCTGAGAGATTAGAGAACAATTAGAGAATTTTTTCATGCTATGAATTCAGTGTCAAGAACAAAACTATCTCTTTAATGAATAAAATTAAAAGTTATGCAATCAAAGAAAAACTTTATTTATCTTTGATTGCTAAACAGGAAACAGTAATGTAGCATTTGTGATAATTTCTCATTAATACTTTTTAAAAAAGTTTATCTGAGTATTTCAGTGGAAATTATGTTAAAATTATCCTAAGGTAAGAGATTCTTCCTTGCTGTAAATGAAAAGGTTATTGTATTCAAGATCATTAGAAGATTTGAGATTGACATAGTAATATGAAAGAAACCAAAAATAAATGAAAAAAAACTCATTGAAATGGGTCATGAAAGTTTTAGGTGAGCTGTCTTCCTAAGGAAATTAGAATCCTTTCTCAGGTTCATTTCCTGAATTTCCTCAAATTTATTTTTGTAAAATGTCAGTGTTGAGATTTTGTCACTCTAGTCAATGATGTGAAAAACAACTGAGCCTAGGACAATAGGTTCCTTGTTTAGTCTAGGGTATCCAAGAGCCATGGAATTATAACTAGTAGTTATTGACCTTAACAATATCTATTAATAACAATGAGTAAAAAGAAAATGAGTCACTATTGGCAACAACGTTGAGAGAAGAGTGAAATGCAAGACCTCCATTTAAACTGCTTGTCAGGTTTCTGAAAAACAGATACTGGACTGAGGGATTCTGTGAAGCATTTGGGATATAGCAAACCCACTCTTTAAAAATAAATGATGAATGGGATGCAAAATATATGTACAGAACAGAGCAGGGTGTTTTGATTATGCCAGTTAAATTAGTGCAGGTAGGGGTAATTAGAAATTAATTTTATTTCAATGTTTTTCAACTTTCTTGGAACTTTGTTTTACAAGGTCACAATTCACCTTTTTTTTGGCACTGAAAAAGTTTTCAGTTTGACTTCAAGAATCTAATTTTTTTTTCAATTTAAAAGAATTATATTGTTGATGTGTAGATGAATCTAATGGAAAATATAACCATTAGTTGAGTTATCTCTCCAAATATTATTGCAGTGTGCCATAAAGAAAGAGCTCTGTAGCTGATCTCCATTTAACATTCCAGAATGCACAAGTGTTCCTATTCTGTTCTAACATACTATCCCCATGTATATGTCCTGTATACCTCAGGAAAAAAAAAAATAAATTCTTACTTGTGCAATCTGGACATTGATGTCCATTGGCTGTGATGGCAGTTTATGTATCTTAGTCACAAACCCTTTTTAATGAACAATAAATGTAAGTATCTTAATCTTGAATGGAATACCAGTTCAATTTCAATTTCTAAAGTATCCATTGCAATTTTGTTTTATTATCTGCTGTTTTATGTTGAATTGTTCCTAATTAACTGAAGGAGATTACTTTTTTTAGCTAGAAAACTCCAAAGAAAGATCTCTTTGAACTATCACTGTCTGTTGTTTCAAATACATTCTTTTAGTTTATAAATATAGCTTTCCAGTCATTCTGGAAATAATATCTATGATTTATATACTTATGTATTGATAAAGTTTTCCTGGAGACTCTGACTCAGCTTTCTAACAAATAAAGTAGATGATCAGACAATAAAGATCTGATGTCAAAAATTATCTCTGAAGTAAAGTTGGAGTATCTCTGGAGTTTTTGCAGACTTGGGTGCAAACCACCTAACTCAAGCTTTATCAAACTGAGCAAAGATGGGCAACCAGCCTTTCTGTAGTGGGAACAGAAATGAGGCTGGGAGAATGGAACTGAGTGCTATGGGAAGAGAGCCATTATCCTGTACATCTGCAGTCAAGTGGTTTCATTAAAATTTGCTCCTTATTCCTGAGATGTTCTGCCTCAACAGGGAAATACTTTGCAGTTTATTAGATTCTTGTTTCTCCTGAGAGACACAGGATATCACAAGGCTTGTCTTTTTAATGCAGTATCAACATTTCTTTTTGGGAGAAGATACCATTTTCACTCCCTCAAGTGAGCAGCACTTGAAATCAGTTCTGATTAGTGTTCTCCCTATTTCATCCAGGTTCAATTAGTGAAGGATATTGAACCTGTGAATTACCTGTCATCCAAAGCATCATGGTATGTTTACAAAAGCAAATGGACTATATTATAGAGTATTGTATATGAAAATGGAGCTACTTATTAATGGGGTTTTTTTTAGAGCATCCTCGTACAAACATTATCCTGGAAATAAACTACGGTTATTTCTCCTTGCAGTTTATGCTTTGATCTCCATCCCATCACCACTATCATCCTTTCAAAATGCTACTAGAATACAGAATATTTTCACTGCAGGCTCAGGAGTATTTTTGTAATTGAGATTACAGGAAATGAGGAATTTTAGTCTAGTGGATTTTTTTTTTTTTTTTTTTTTTTTTTTACCAGAGTGTCTGTTTTCCAGTCTGACTCTCCATCTCTGCATGGAAGAAGGGCAATTGCACCATGTTTTAAAAGATATCTGTAATGCAGTGAAAGAGTGGCAGTTTAAGGCTAGACTTCTCTTATGGTCAAGGAGCAGGAGATTGAAGTTACCTTTAAAACCCCATTTGCTGGGCTGCACAGAGTTCCATTTGGATGCTGGGCAGCCAAAATTTATGATAAGACAGGGCAGAGAAAAAGGACAAATGGGTAGAATAAGTTTAAAAGGGAGAAACTGAACACTTGGGAGAGGGTAGGTGCTTTGATTTTCTGTTTTTTTCTGTCTCAATAGAGTAAAAAGGTCTATTTATGATTTCTTGAAGCTATTTATGAGACAGGTTTGTCATTCATTTAAGTTACATTTAATGGCTGAATCTGTTTTTATACATGTGAAGCTGACTGCTGTGTTTGTTAACATACTCTGTAATCAACCCTCCCATTACTCAGTATTACAATAAAAATCATTAATACGAATTACTACCCAGTGCAGTTCTCAGCCCCTATTCATGTGTCTCTAGAGTGTAAAGTGGTTCATATGCACCTCTGTAGCAAGCAAAACCAAAAATGTCATGCAAAGGTATTTCCATGATATAGCTGCAACACCATGTATGTCCGTCACCATTATTTAATACTAATATTTTGTGAGCCCATGGCCATAGAATCAAGCCCATGGCATAGAATCTTCCCTACTTCAAGAGGGATTGATAAGCCACCAGATTTTTAAAAACCATTTAGATACCAAAACATGAAAAATAATACCTACCGGTATTTCAAAACAATAGAGAATCCCAAATGTCACTGACTCTTCTGTAGAATTGATATTTAAATTCCTGAAAATTGTAGTAGAATCCTACCTACCTCAAGTACCTAAATTCCTTTGAAAGTCTGGCCTAATGTTTTTTAGATTACTTTGCATTATTGGTTAATGATTTATAGTGCTGAAAATGGTCCAGATACATAAAAGTTTTTAATGGCATAGATTTATTTTCTTTGCATCTATGCATCAATAATTAAACCAAAGGATAAAGAGGTGCAGCAAGATACCATCAGCAGAAAAAATAGATTTTCTTAGAGTGTTCTGTATGATAAATACATCTACAGTGTTTTATTACTTTCAGTATATTTAAGAAAATTAACCTTTAACTTTCTAAATAAAATAAATTGATTACTAATTATTTGACTTTTTTTAAACTCATATTTTTTTAAGTAAAGGAAGAACTATAATTAACAATGTAATATTAACTACAGTAGTGATTATTTTTCAGAGAGTTATTGTTACTGTGATTTATTACAGCAATTTTTTTTTAATGTTTGAAGATGGACAGTGGAGTACCTACATTTAAAAATCAATTACTCCCCAGTGATGAATGAAAATTCCCACCAATCAGGACACAATGCCTATCAGGAATGTAATAAATGGAGCTTTCTACCTCATCCAATGCCTCTTAACTTGTTGAGTATGTGGAAAATAAGCTTGTTTTAGTCCTTTCTGCTTATTAGAGATAAAAAAAATAGGTTTTAAATGTTATTTCCAAAGAATCCTTAATTACCCTTTTTTGATTGTTGTGATATTAGCACACATAATAAGCTGCTGAAAAATTCTGTACTAACATTCTAGGGAATACATAGAGCATATTTGATCACTTTGCTCCATCAGATTTGAGACTTTACAATAAATGGACACAGACTTACAGATCAGAGCTCTGTATTTTAATGATAATACCTTACTTTAGTTAAAAACTTTTTTTGGAAAGAGAGGGCAGGTATTAAAAAATTGCTTTACAGCAAATTTGGCAAAAAATAGGTAACTTTCAAAGATATGTTTTTCCTAAAATAATATTCAAGTTTTATGTACTCATCAAAATCACTGTAAGCTTACCAAGGTGGCATTTTTAGTCTTTTGCACACATTTTAAAGAGAAAAGTAACCCACATTTTCATGTGCATTTATGTGCTTATGTGGACTTTGTAGTGATTAATTAAATTATTAAAGAAAAAGAAAATATACAATACATAGTATTTACTTTCATGGCTTTAAATTCATGGACCTGCTCCCTGTTTAGGATACTGATCAAGTTTTATGTTCCTTACCTATCAGAAAGCCAAACAGGGTGGTCAGCTTCTCTGGCATACATGAATCATCCTGGTTGTTTAAATTGGTATTTGCACTGTTGCAGTGCAAAATGGAAATGCTATGTAAGTAATATCAACACTTGCAGATGACATTGTTAGTTGTCATTATTAATATTATATTCATATTTTCTCCATAAATGTGTTTCAATTCTCATCAAGATTCCTGCAGTGCACAGTCATACGCTTTTTGTAAGAAATATTGAATAGGCTGTGTGTTTTGCTACAAATGAAAAAAGAATCTAAAAGCCAGACATTTTAGTATTTTTTTTTTCCTCAGTTGAACATTTACCAGTAAAAAATATTTTTCTACTAAATGAAGAAGCAGAACACAAAAAAAATGGAATCCAGGTTCTGTTAAACAGGACAAAAGAAAAACAACTTGTTTAAAACTCCAATGAATTGTAAAGAAAAACTTTAAAAAAAATTACTACATTGGAGTAGCTAATTATTCTGCAGAGATATCTCCCTTTCTCATGAGTCTTCACTGATTTCTGAACTAACTTCTAATTTTCTGCCATGGAAGTTTTAATCTGAGATGGCTACTGCCAGACAATTTTTGAGTTGCAGGGGTTTGTTTTGGTTTGTTTTGGTTTTGTTTGGGAATGTAGTCATGCACCCTGCACTCCCGTGTGGGCAGTTCTATATAAGGAAAGGGTTTCAGTTTACCTTTGAGCATTTTAGGAAGTTTAGCCAGAAAGTTCTGTGTTTTTCTCTTTGTAATTGGCTCAGTGCCATGAGAGGAGCACCTGTTGGCCCTTGTCACTGTTCCTCAAAACCTGTACCCCTTCCTACTGGCACTTTGTCAATAGATCCATCCTTGATCATTAAGTAGAAAGGGTGACAGAACAAAGAGTCTGCAGGCATTCTCAGGGTGCTGTGCAGGTGTGGGATCTGTCCTTACACTGTGCTCAGCTTTTATCTTTGTTTGTCATTTTGTATTATTTTCTTTATTTTATTAAACCTTTTTGATTTATCCAGACACACCTGACCATGCTGTCTCACTAATTATCATTAAGCCATTACTCTGAACAGGGCTGGGCCCTCAGGAGAATATTGGAGAAATCCAGTGTGGGGGGTTTTTTGCTACTACATATTTCACTCTTCACAGCAAATCACCTGCTGGATTTATTGAAACTCAAATTCAAAGTTTAACACTGTGCTGTTTGACTGTCCCATTGAAAACTATTCACAAAATCTTGACTGCAGAATCACATCGAGGACAGGATATTTGAAATGGTTCAGTTTTTCTCTTTGCTCTTAAAAACTTCCAAGTTTTTCTCGTAAGTTATTCCATATACAATGCCAGTGGTTGCTAATAGGGACTATATGCATCGGCTGCTCTTGTTGCCTGTGTTATTAGCATCTCATTTTATTTTGTATATGAGAAAGAACTTTTTTTTTTTTTTTTTTTGTGGAAATTTTTTGATCTGAAGACATAAATACTGCCATGCTGTTCTAATAGTACTAGAGATACTAACCAGTGTATAAAAAACTACCAGTATATATTAACTTACTTGACATAAAGCAACTGATATCTCATGGTTTGAGACTGGTACATCATGTGTCCACACATCTACATTTAACACTTGCAGTTACACACTTCTTCATTTTGAAGCTAGAACATTTTTGTCTGAGGTCTCCATATGCAGTGAGCATTTCCCATATTAATAAGACTTTTAATAATAAAAGGTTATTTTAAAAATGATCATAGTTGATAATGAGGCAGGAACATACATGGGAAAAACAATTTTGACTTGAAGTTGAAACTGTTTTGTTAAATATGTTTAAAAGAACACATGGGTTTTTACAGGTGATTAATACCCTAACATCTAGCACAATCATTTAGATTAATAACAATATTCCTGCTTATCTCTTTCTTATCTATCACTTCTAGTGATATGTCAGCTACCATCTCTAAGCCAAAAGAGAAGGACAAATTCACTGGCTTCAGGTGATTCCAGGCCATTCCTTCCTGCAGTGCACACAAATCCTTTAAGGCAATAACTGCTTGTATGCCTACCTTCTCCATGTTGGTGAATAATTGATGTGAATCCTGAATCTTACATTTACCAGATAAAATGTGATTACAAAGAGGTACCTTGCCATGCAACAATAATGACATAGGCCTTTTTTTTTTTTTTTTTTTTTTTCCCTGAAATCCATGTGAAACCACACGTTGTCCTGTTGAAATATAAGGTTTTTAAAAATGTGTTCACAATGTCATCTACATCCTGGCTCCATCTACATCTTCAAGTTCACTCTAATCATCTTCTATTGCTGATCCAGAGCATCTAGGTACTTAGTGTTTCATTGACTTTTACTTCTAAATTGTACTGACATATACTTTTCTGTTGAGCTGCTGCTAATTAAATCTCAGGAATGTAAATGACCTTTTCAAGAATAACTGAGGAAAGAAGTTAAAGAAAAAACCCACTAGTATCAATATTTTGATGCCAGAATGACATTACTTTTGGAAAGTTAAAATAAATTACCTTCTTGCATAATGAAAATCAAGATTTAATGGCAGATGCTAACTTATGCAAGGGTATGGGCCATGGACCACCTTTGCTTGGGAGTTGCATTAAGTTCAGGCCTTTGACTTGATATCACATGAAACTGCACGTGTGCGTATGTGTTAAGTGCCCCAGGAAAGAGTGGGCATGGTTCTGGGAAGCAGTTTATGTTCTGCAGATACACCAATTGCAAAGCTCAGGGCTTCCTGGGTCCTAAATCAAAATTCAGTAACAATTCTACACTTGGCTCCCATGTAAATTTTTTTTTCTCCTCTTTTATTCCTCCATTCCTTTCATTACCTGCTTCATACTGAGAGGTCAAAGCAATTAATATCCTTATTTTTGACAGAATGGATTAGTTTATTCTTGCTTTAAAAGAAACTGACTGTGGACTCAGCTCATTTCAATACCTTCAACAATTACAGCAGAGGTTGACAGTAAGCTGCATTTCATTCAGCTGTGGCTGATCTATTTAAAAATGAGACTATATGAATAAACCTAATCTTTCTCATGCCAATAATCTAGCATGTCTCTGTAACATACTACATTGTTAAAATTCATAAGCCTCGATTCACAAAGAGGTTTCTTAGTCTTTTGCACAGCAGGAATACAACTAGGAAAAACACCTGTAACAGCCAATTTTAGGTTAAATAGATATTTAAATTCCACTAAACATTTGCACTCTCACTTAACTATCTGCTAAATTATTGTATTAAATTACTAGCCCACTAAAGATAAGAGGACAAAGTTATTTAATTAACTAGGACTCTGTGAAGATTTGAAGACCAGACAACTGCAATTTCTGAACTACAATTTTGGCTTTTATCTTTATGATTATTAAGTTCTAAAGTAAACAGATGCAAATTATAGCACTTTCATGTTGGTTCATTCTGACTGACTCAAATAGAATTTACCTATATGGAAAAGCCTCTATGAACTACTTCTGCTCACAAGCAGGAAGAGTAATTCTACCAAACACTGTGAATAATTTTATACATTGTTAAAAAATACAAACTTTTTTTTTTTAATTTAAAAAAATCCCATCTGAATTACGTGTGCCTATTTCTCAGCCTTTTTTTTCACCCTTTTTTCTAAAAATTATACTCTTCTCTTGATATACTGTGAAAAAGAGCTAAATGTTTCATTTATCTGCTTCTGGAAAGTCAAGATATGTCTTCTAAGGTTCAGAATGAATGCGTAGATGTGTAAATGTAATAAACATTTAATCAAAATACATAAATCAAATCTGTCAAGGGAAAAAAGAATATATGTAAAAATTAGTTATTCAAACTTTTATCTTCATTACTAAATAACTTCCATTCCGTGTCTCTTTTAAAGTGTAAGGATAAATTAAAAAAAGGACATGAAAGATAAACTAAGAGAAAGCATGAAAATATTTTGTTTAAAACTTGCTTATATCATTCCAGAAAGAACTTGTTGAATATTCAGAGAATTGTAAATTTAAAGCTTGCAATAAACCAAAAATCTTCATGGGAAATAAAGAAATTTTACTACTGAAACATGTTTAAAGAAAAGAAGTATTGTGCTACATTGGATAACAGTAATGTTTTCCAAGAAAAAGGTGGTGGTTTTAAGAACAAGGGGATTCCCCTATTATTATATCTTTCAAGGTTATGTACTCATAAGAAACAATTATCATATCATTACCCTTGTACTATAAAACTAATTTTCTCTTTCAACACTGATGTTAACATACTTAGTTGATTGAAAGGGATGGAGAAAATCCATGCATAATTTTCTTTAATGGGTTGATTCTAATGAGAGTCTACCTTTCAAAAAAGTAATAAAGGTTGAAATGCAGACACAAAAATTTCAAGTTTTTAGTGCTGATCCATGCTGTGAATAGCTCCATACAATCAACATACGTTGAAGAGATCTGTCACACATTAATTGAAACATTTTCTTATATTTCAACTATTCAGATAATTGCATATGAAAAAAAAAAAAAACAAACCTGGTTTTGTTACATGCTATTTGCATTCTGCTTTCTCATCCCTGCCCCAACTGACTTTCAAACCTCAACCCTACTACATTTGTTTTAATAGATAATAGATTCAAAAATTAAGCTGGTTTGAGAGGTACCCTTTTTGTGCATCTATTTCAGTAGGAATTAGGTAGATCTTATCATTTTGAGGAAACCACAATTAAATGAGGTGAATACATAAAAGAACCGTGAAGTTCTGGAGCATGTTGAACAAACAGAAGGAGTATTTTCATGATCACCAGCACAGCTCAGAGCTGTTTCTTGGTACCTGCCTTACTGGGTGAGTCCACATCAGTGCTCCTCATGGGTTGAGCGGGGAAAGTCAGGGATTTCAGAGAGAGATTTAAAAAATATGTTAAGCAGGAATTAAGTTAGAAGGCTAACAAGCGCTTCATCAAAAGAGAATGACCTTAGTTTCTATTCTTCTCACTAAGAAATGTTGATGTATTCACTGCAGGAACTGTTTCCTGTACTGAGACATAGGCATTAGTAACCAATTAATCCTAGATTCTTCCATCTAAGTGAAAGTGCTGATTACTGAATCAAAGATTCATATTGTCTTTGGCTCTTCTCTTTAGCCTAGCTGATCTCAGCACTTCTCTTTAGCCATAGGAATTACATGACCAGGGCTCAATTTTTGTAGGAGGGCTTAGTGTGTCTAAAATAGTTTTTAGGGGTAGAGCCGTGAGTAAGGTATTTTCTGGAGAGTTAAAAAAATATTTTGACCATTTCTATAAAGCCATCTGGCATCTATCAAGAATTTAGTGCTGAATGAGGGAATAACTTTAAGGAAAAAGGAAAGTATTGCACAAGAGGAACATATAACATGCTGAGGAACTATATAAAAGTATTCAGCATGAAATGGGCCTCATGTTGCTCTTCCATGACTAAATCTGACAGTTCCAGGCCAACAAAATATTTGAATCTGTGTGACTTTATTGTACAGAAAATGTAACAAGACAGAACACAAACTTAGGTACCAATTTGTTTATACAATAACTGAAAATTATTTTGGAGACAAATATTTTACTTAATCTCTTAGGTAATTTTGGAAAAATATCATCAATTTATCCAAAGTCACGTTAAATGATTTTGAAAGCACAGAGAGCAAAACATCTGTACCTAAACCCTCTCTAAGCACCTTGCAGCCTTTTCCTTTGCTTTCCCCTTGCCTGGTGATGAGGTGAGCTGTAGGCTCTGACTGGAGCAACTTGCTACCAGCTCTTGCCTCTCTCATCTGTGGGTTTGCACAAACCATTATAGAGACTGGTGAATAAATATCATTCAGTTATTTGTAAAAGGTGTACCCAAACAATTAGAATGGCATATTCTTCCAGTTTAAATAAATAAATTTAATGTATATCAAGATTTCTTCCCTGCCTCACCACCCTTACGAAAGTAATTCAAGAAGATTTCAAAAAGGAACTATCAGGACACAATACTGCAAAAATTGCTCATTATTCAAATTCATTTGGAATTTTCCAAATAATCGTTTTAGAATTTTTTTGAGTCTCCTTTTTGGGATTAATTTAAGTAATTTCAGTTGACCTGAGACTATTGTTCAGAAAATAAGCAACTCTTCAGAAACATCTTGCTCAGCTATCTGCCAGCTGCATCCTCTTGAGGTTTCAAGCAGCTCCCTGTTTTCTGTCATTGTGAAGAAGGGGGAAATGAAAGGAAAAGAGATGACAGATTTATCATAATTTCTTGCGTATAATTGAGCATTGTCAAGAAAGTTTTGCCTGAAAAAAAAATTAGGCTAATCTGCTGAAATCTCTGTTTCATTTACTTTTGTGTTCTTTTCTCAATCTTTCAGGTGTCATTTCTGCTTTACTCACCACCACCTATAATGCAGAAGGCCATGGGAAAAGCATTGGCATGAAATGAGCCTGTGACAAGAGACACTGCAGTGTCAAAAGGCCACAGTGAAAGGTGATGACAAAGGTAGCACTTCTAGGTATCTTATACACTGGCAAATATGGTTCAATCCAAAATGATTCCTCTTAAATTATATTGCACTTAGCCATTTAGTAGCATTATTTAGAGGTCTGGTTGGGGTTTTTGGTTGTTTTTTGGCTTTATTGTTGTTCTTGTTTTGGTTTGGGTTTTTTGGGGGAGGGTTGTTTGTTTTTGTTTATTTTGTTTTGTTTGCTTGTTTGTTTTGGGGGTTTTTTTCTATTTATTTTCTTTGGTTTGGGTTTTTCTTGTTTTGTTTGTTTTGTTTTGTTTTGTTGTGTTTTTAAAACAATTTTCAATAGAAAATCTATATCTACTGGAAACATTTAGTGGGAAAACACTCAGCTACGCTTTTTATCTAAGTGCAGTCTAGTCCACCTATCTTCTGAATATTTTAATTCCAAACAGCTGGTGTTATTTAGCCTGACAAATGAAACACTTCAGACAGTTTCTCAATTGTTGTAATTAAAAACAGGAAACAGCAAGATAGATAAAGGAATCATGGGATCAATAAAGCATTATTATTTTAATGATAATCTCAAAAGCCCAGATCATAAAGTGCTAGCTTATGAAGCACAGGAAATCTGAATAAGCACACGGTGGTCTCTGATGGAACTCTTGATTAATGGTCTGAGTAATCTGAACAAAAGTTATGTGTTTTGTTAAAACTGATCTCTTTGTTTCTGAAAATAACCAAACAGATTTCCGGGGATTTGTCATAAATGAAGATCATAGAACCATAGAAAATTTGGGGTGAAAGGGGCCTTAAATATAATCTCTTTCAAACTCCACTGCCACAGGTAATGTACCTTTCAGTACGCCAGGTTGCTAAGTTTTTAAAGATGCTGCAAAAAGGTGTGAGGGGTGGAAAATGATACAGGAATCATAAGAGAAAGAGAAGATAGGCAACAAAACCTGATATTAATGTAGGGAGAGGTAGCTCCAGTGACAGTGGATATCAAATACCAACTCATTCTATATGAGGTGTATGGAGTTAATGCTTGTGAGGGGAAATAGAAAGCTGAAGCCACCTTGAGTCACATTGTGCTCTCCTTGAAAAACAAGGAGTCTACCAGATCAGAGAGGTTCCCCTGGTGTTGAATGCAACAAATATCTTATTGAGATGATTATGGGCTATGACAGAGAGCAGGACAAGAACACAGAACACACCACACAATCCAGGGTACTATTATGGCTGAGGGACCCTTTTTTTTACTTGTTTTCTCTTCGTGGATCTTGTGGTGCATCCTCTAGCATCCACAGTTTTCTCTCCAGTCTTCATGCTACCTCTTCATGCTTAACTCTTCCTACCCCTGTGACTCAGCCAGAAGAGCTGGAAATGTTATGTCAGAATTGGCCTGGTAAAGAACAGGATGGATAATATGAATATTTGTGTAATTCTGAAGATAGGTTTGTACTTTTCTGTCCTCCGTTACTGTTATGGCACAAACTGCTTCATTGGGTCAGCTCTTCCCTATCCTTTGGGCATAATCTTTTAAGTCTTAAAACTCTGATAATTATGAGATAAATATTTGGCAAAATTTACAGGTTGTGACTTGAAACTGATTATCAAAATGTTTGCCTTGTAAATAATTTTTCTGTGTATTGCAGAAGCACCTTGGCAACTTAGAGATTTATAAAAACTGTGAAGCATTTGTATTACTGATACTGATGACCTTCAGATGAACTAACAGTATGCTTATATTTTTACAAAAAGAAGTGCAACAATGAATGCATTCTGCAGAATATGATACATATTTAATATTTTTCCAGGATTAGTATTTCCTTTTAATTTCTTTAAGAACAGTCAAATGAGGTCAAAATCTTTCAAAAACTGTCTTAATAACTCCAGCAGGATTTTTAGTGAGAACTTCAAATATTGTGAAGGAAGTGCATCATAAAAAAAGCTAGCAGAAATACCTCTCTAATCAATACAGTTACTTCTTAAGCTCTCAGTTTGTGGGTTTAAAATACAAATACGTTTAATGTTGAAATTATCTTTCACAAAGCAGGCAGATCAAAGGCTGTCCAGTGCCTTTGTGGGTGTGCTGGCAAGCAGAGAGCAGTTCAGAAGGGAGAACAGATGAGAAGCTTGGCAAAAAAACCTTGCAAAAAAAAAAAAGTAATGCTGTGGTAAGAGACCAAAGCTAAAAGGTAGGAGTGAAGGTAGACTAAGGCAGGAAATGGGAGGGAATAAGAGGATTATTTATGAGGAAGCACCAGTCTGCAGAAGGGGGAATCTTGAATGGGAGATTTGGGGTGCACGACATGAGAGGGTCCAAAGCACTGATTATGAAGAATATACATGGTAAAGCTGGCTGAGGAGGAGATGCTGATTTTGTATTGTGGGTTGTGTAGATGTTCCAAAGCAGATTCTCTAGATGAGAGAGAACTTCCCAAGTAACATACTTTCTGGCAAGGCTTTGTAAAATCAAAAGGCAAAAGCTCAAGAATGCCCCTAATGATGTGTCAGAGGAGGGATTAATAAACATAAAATGCATGTTAATTACTCATTTGCTGTCTGCATTATTCATACCTGCTTCATTTCATGAAACTGCCAACTTGGAATCAGAATCATCCTTTTGAATCAAGATGTGTCATACAGTAGAGTTTCTGATCCACTTTGACAGTGCAAGGTTTGATCTTATGCAATTTTGTGAAAAAGTGTGTCCCTCTTGCTGCTCTGACAATATCTTAAACTCCTTCACCTTCATCACTCACTGAAAGTGTTTTCTTGCAATTCCTCTTGGAAGCTGTCATATAAATATTATTGAGTCACATCAAACATCTATTGCTCTCCTCCTAGATGTGGCAGGAATGCATGTAAGAAAAGGTCTCTGAAGAACTTTTATTTCCTTGAGTGTGTTGAGAGATTTATAAAGCTATTTATCAGCCGTGTTAATGAGTGAAAACTTCATTGCAGCAATGCTTGAAACAATATTCTTGCTCATTTTTAAATGACTGCCATAAATATAAAGAAATAAATATACTAACCATTATCAAATTTTTGTAAGAAAAGATTCCACAGCTTTTAGAAGTACAAAAACTTATGTATACATTTGGAAAAAATTCTTTCCTCTACTACATGGATGCAGATCCAATGACTTCGCTGCTGTGCTATTAAAGTAGACCAAACCATTTTTGATTGTCAAAAATATTCTTTTAGGAGTGATAATTTCACAGGTAATTTGGGGAAAAAAAAACAAACAAAACAAAACAAACAAACAAAAACCAAAACAAAAACCTATGTACTTTCTTTAGAAGATTTTGTTATTAATACATTATCAGTGGCAGTAAGCTGAGATTTCTCTGCTTTCTGTAATTCATAGCACTCTGTGAGTTTCTATTGAAGTGATAAGAACTCTCATGAGTAAGCATGTTTCTTCTTCTGATCACCTTTATATAATCAAAGTTTTACTGTTCCTTGATGTTTTATTTTTTCCCGGTGGATCCTCTATCAGTTATTGGATTTGTTTAATACCTGTTTAATAGGTTTGTAATTTAAAAAAATTAATTCCATAGGCAGAACGGTATGTAACTGCTGAGCAAGAAACAGGTAAACTTTACTAAAAGGAGAAACATTGATCCTGCTCTTGCTAGGAGGAAAATTAGTAACAAATATTGAGACAGGGAGAACTGATAAAACTCAATCATTTTACCTGACAGATCAGTGATCTTTCCAATCCTTTCTAATAAAGTGCTTTTCGATTTGACAATAATCTACAAATGATGCTTAAAAAGAGCACTTAAAACTCTCTGTGGAGCAGCTAATTGAACAATGTTATGTTACAAAGAAAAATCCTCTGGCCTTTAAGTGCTGAATAACTTTTCAATTTGATTCATTTTCATTCCTAAACAATTCAGTTCACCAACCTTTAAACATTTAATATTTAACCATATATTTTGATGATAGAAAAATGAATTACTCAAGAATTTCAGGGTGATTATAAAAAGTTTATTTAGGCACTATGCTTGGGCATGAGAGTTCTGTGTTGAATTGGAACTACAAGCAAAAAAACTCCACTCTTCTAACAACTTCGTTTTTTCTGTGGGAATTTGCATTTTAAACATTGTACTCTTCCTGTCATGGAATTTTTCTCAATTCTTAACAGTCCAGAGAAGCAAGGACTGAATAAATTAATTTTGCAAGTGCAGTTAGTGTATAACTAAATTCCTCTGAGGATGTGACACAGAACTCAACGAGGACAGCAAAAAAATCCCTTTTATATAATAACTCTTCAGGTTTATCAATCTGATGCTGTGTGAATGTTTAACTAATGTGCAAAATTTAAAAGAGATGGTACAGAGGAAATAGATTATTTTTATCATAGAAAACACCAAGTTAGCATTCACAGTTTCATATTCACATGCAAAAATATGAGACATGTATGTTCTAATATTTTGATCATTACTACGCAGGGTGGAATGGAGGACAAGAAATTATTCACCTTGATTCCCCTTCATATCTTCTCGGCTCATCTTGAGTGGCACTGCTCTTTGCAGCCTTTAAGGCTTCTGACAAAGGCACGGGGCCATGCTGAGCAGTATCACTCTGAGATTACCCCACAACTCTGCTGTGGATTTAGCTCTTGTGTAGCTTATCTTCAGCACTCAGCTCAATGCCCTGCTGTCATCCATGGGTGGCTGCTTTCAGTCTCTTGACAAGCTGCACGTTCAGCACTTGTCTAAACCCTGCTGTAATGTTTCCTCTGCTACTTTTAAGCACACATGCACTCATTCATACTCCATGCAAACTTGCATTTAGACTACGCTGTACATTTCCTTTACAGATCTTTTATGAAAGTTCAACATGGAGAATGGAAGGTAAGGAAGAAAAATTAACCACATTTTATTGGTCAACAGCTGTCCCTGCATTATTTATGCTTAATGTTGAGGTCACAAGTTAATGGAAAGAAGTTAATCAATCTAGCCTTTACAGATGCTAGAAGAACGACTCCTATGAGATATCTCTTTTAGTTTTGATTTGCAATTGCCAGACTGAAACTCAGGGACTGCAACTTTCTCTTCATTACAGTGTACTTCATCTCTTTACCACTAAGAAAGTGAAAGGATTATTAAACAATAAAATTTTCGAAGTTGGTCTTAAACAGAGCACAAGAGGATGTCAGATCAAAATGTTGAAGGAAAGAGGAATAAGTTAATGACATGAAATCTATTTCTAAGACATTAGATGAATTAATTCTGACTGTATGTTTCAATATTAAAAATGGCTACTATATCTAAGAGTACATAATATGTTTGACAATCTCCAGGTGCTTTTAATAAGATTTGTTACTCATACTAAAACTAGAAATGGCCTTGTATTCATCAGGATACTCCAAATTCAATTTAATTCCATACCTTTTTCTGAGGTATTATTTAGAGAAAAATCACATGAGAATCTTGATTTTGAAATTTAAATGCATATTTTAACAAGGATTTTTAACTGAAAACATTCTTTTGTGAATGCCAGGTATCTGTAATGGGAAAAAAATCACCTTAGAAAATGCACATAAAAAACCCTAGACCTAGACAGGATTTTTAGTTGTTAAAATGTTTGAATTACATAAAAAAAAATTAACCAAACATGATAAAATGTCATTTATGTTTCCCCAAAGCTCTTGTAGACAGGAAAATTAATTTTCTTCCTGATGTTTAAAAGCATACATTTCTCTTCAGCAGTGTATATCATGGCAGATGCTATTATCTACTTCAAATAGAGCTGTACATGAAATGTCTTTGTAGGATTATAATACTTGTAATGCAAAATTTTGTACACCTCATAAATTTCACAGTGCATTGCACCCAGGAAAAAAATACGGATTGTATTTCTTTGCTGAAGATATCAATAGATTTATACAATTTTGACAGGCGGATTAGTACTACAACTTTGAATTGGCAGGTGTTCAATCCCTGAAATAGTATTAAACAATACCTGAAACAACTTTAAAATTGTGTAATTTTTTCACTACCACAAGTTTAAACTTCCATCTCTTCCAATATTAAGAACTCAAAATCTTCTCCTAGGCAAAGGGTTATTGCTTCAGAAAGGGGGAACTTGGAATTTCTCATTTTAGGTACTACACAGTACAGTATTTATTTTCTCATCCCATTGCTGTCCATTTTCTAACATCCTATTTTTTTTTTCCCCAGAGGAAATAGCACTAGGTGAAACATATGCACTGGTAAAAAATCATTAATATTATGATTTATTTTTTCACAAAAAAATATTCCTTTGTTAAGCAAATAAGACCAAACTTCTGCCAGTAAAACGTCTGAGTTGTAATATACAATATCTGGAAATAATGTCAGGATGTATAATTCCTGGTATTGCAGCACTTAAGACTTTATTCTTCCTAAACATGCTGACTGTTATTGCAGATTTCTCTGAAGAGTAGAATTTGAGTATTACTATTTTTTGCATTTAATAGCTTAAAAAGCACACATTTATGTCAGAAGAGTCAAGAGACAAAAGCAAATCACCCAGGTAATCAGAATTTATAAGAACTGATCAGCAAAACCACAATCCAAACAATATACAGCCCTGAAATCCTTCTCAAGGGACTTCTAACAAATACTTTACTATAGCCCATATGTGGATGAAAAGTCAACCTTTGTTTATTCACAGCCTCATACCACCTATTAAAAAATAACTGAGACATTCACAGGGAGGAGGTGCTATGAAGTTCTGAAGAGGTTGGACATCTTCTGTTACTCATTGGCCTGTAATGGGAAGGGTCAACTTTTATAACTTTTTAATGCAAGATAAAAAATTATCTAATTTTTTTATGCTAAATGTTTTGTTTACAACTAAACTGATTTTAACTTAACACCTAATTAACTGAAGAATAATGAAAAAAATTAATTCAAAAAATAAAGCAATGACTGCCAGTTAGTTGTAGAAAAAATAATCTAAGAGATGGTAGAGGAGCAGAGTCCTTTGGTGAATGGTTTATGAATAACATGTTGTATCTACTAAGATATGGACAGCATTCCTTTTATTGCATGGTTTATCCTTATCCTGTACCATTTCCTTATTTTTAGTAAAAAAATAGAAGGTGTCTGACATGAATATGCCTTGTCCACAGCACACATCCAGCTACAATCATCTTACAGAAATTGGGTTGGCATAATTTATTCTGAGGTGTGTCAGGTGTGAGAAGTTAAAATGTTAAAGGTTAATGACTCAAAAATTGGCCATTTGCAAAAGCAGAGGGTTCTTTGATGGGGCCAGGTTTGCACACCCCAGCCCAAGGAGAGGAGGAGAGTTTTTTGTGTGTGATGGTAACACCTCATCTGCATAAGAAGGGCCCAGGTGAGGAGGGGATGCACACCCACCACCAGAGGATGACCACACCAAAACAGCCTTTGTTTAGCAACAAGCTGGTATTTTAGCTAGATGAGGGAAAAACTGGGAAGAAAATTTGCTCATGGGGTGTCTGTGGCTCCAGCAAAACCCAAGTTTTGGCTGTAACTCCAGCACTGGTTGCAATATAGCAAAGCAAAAGAAAGCCAAATCTTGTTGAGGAATATTCACTAGAAAAATGAATTTGTTCACTTTTTGGTAAAATACTTGACGTTTGTTGTTTGCTTGCTTCCAAAAGAAAAGATGGAGAGAAAATTACAAATACTAGAGTGTCTTTATGAAAAAAAGCAAAACATAAAGTCAGTACAACAAGTAGAATGAAATGAGAAAAGAATCCTGACTGAATTTCTATTGTTTCCAAAGTGCTTGCTAAGATCTGATTAGGATAGTGTCAGTGAATACAGTAAAAACATTGCTGAGGCACATTTTTGAAGTCAAAAGTATCTTAGTTTAGAGATTTATCCAGAATGAGAATAGAAACAGCAGGTTTTCAGCTCTGTTGTCCACCTAGAGTCCCACATGTATAAGGTCGCTTTACAGTGACACAAGAAAATGCAACATTGTTGTAACCATGACTCTGCCACCTTTGGTACAATTGGTATAATTCTTCCTGGAATTATATATTATAAATCCTCCTGGATTCATATATTAAATGTTTCTGCCATCAGCATAATTTTTATTTGTCTCTCAGAAATCTAACAATAGCTAGACAGAGAGAAAAAGCAGAAAGTTCCCAAAAGCCAATTTCCATGAAACGGAAATATTGTGTACTGAATAAAACATGTTTGGTTTTATTCTTTGTTTTGCTGCCATCAAGAAAGTAATTAACCATCTCCCATTTTCCTGCAACTCTTCAATTTCTCCTGAAGATAAAGGACAAAGTGCCTTCCACAACATAGGTAACAGTAAAGATGTACCACTTTGGGCATTATCTTTAAATCACTGTATCCCTACAGTGACATAATTGCTTTATTTTTTCTTAAATTTTGCATGCAGCTCATTCTGCACATCTGCCTCGAAGTGAGAGCAGCTGAGGTAGATTTTTGTGTGAAGTGGCAATTCTCTTCCCTCTGCAATCACATAGAGCTTCATGACTTCAGGAGATGTTGAACAGGGACCTACTGAATGGATCAGATTTAAGTCACATATTCCCAAGTAGGGGAAGCTTGCCAGACTTCTGTGTATTTCCCTTATTAACTACAAATCAGAAACTGCACTTTTACTCTGTGTTTGCCTGGAAATGTAATGTTTTGCACATGAACCATAACAAATTACAAATTTGAAGATTTAAATATAATTCTAACTGAATGTTTTCAGAGCTTTATTAAATCTCTGCTTTTTTTTTTAACATGAAAGAAAAAGAAATTGTTTAATTTCCCAGGCTGTTGTACCATATTTTTGATCTGACGCATTCAGTTGTACCAGTAATATTATGTTCTACCATGTCAACAGAGTAATGAAACATGACTGCATTAACCAGACACAGTAATGAAATAAGCCACAAAATGCAACAAAGTGGAGTTTTCCGAGCAAAAGGAGACAAAAAGAAAGGTTTAATACTTTTGTAATTTTAATACAGTTTCTTACCTGAGCATCAGTTTAAATAAATTTTAAAAAATTCTCCACTTTAAAAACATGTACTGGAGATATTGGTGTCACAGGAATTTTCCACACTTGACCTGGACTTGCAACAGTTATCACTATGCTACATCATGCTGAAGGCACTTTTTAATTTGACAAAGTAGTTTTCGAAATCTTTTAGTACTTTACACGTACTAATACAACATTGCTCTGAACAAAGCGTACACCCACAGGTATATGTATGTATACACACACAAATTCACACACACGAAAACCAGGAGGGTATATAAAGCTAAAATGCATCCCTAAGGTCAAGCCTACACTGCTCCTTACAAGTAGCACAGTTAATTCAACAGATTTTTCTAGAGAAATTTCAGCCATATTTACAAAGTGTCTTTTCATACTTGTAGCTTATTCTGCATCTGAGGAGTCACTTTATTTTACCAACAGTAATATAAGTCTGCCATGAGGGTTCTCTGACACACTGCAGTAGTTTCCCACACAAGGAAGTGTTCCTAATTCTAATTGGAACTCCTGTGCCAGAAATCTTGGCTTGTCTAGAACATAATACATGAAGATGGAAATCAACTGTGCTTGAACACTGTGGTTGAACCACTCTTGACTGAATAAATTATATATATACATAACATTTGAAAAAAGTATTCTGCCCTCAAACTGAGATACCCCAAGTCCCTGTGACACAATTAGTTGGTATTTATTAATTCAGACGTCATTCTGCTGCCTTTTCTTCATCACCAGTGAAAGAGGTACAGTATGCTTATTTATGCATAGGATAGGAATACAATATCAAAAACTGTCTTCCCATATCCCATACAGTAAGCATTCTCATGAAAGGATAATTCTTCCATTTGGTTGAACATATTGACTAACTAAGGTCCTTGAACCTTGTCAATAAAAGGCATATGGAACACTGAAACATCAAACTCCTGAATCAAGTGATTAAAACGTTGGTTGTAATTTCTTTTTGGTGGAAGGATGTTGATCAGTACTGAGAAAATTTGTGTTTGATATAGCAGGGATAAATTAGAGATCAAATTAATAACTCCTCTGCATGTAATCAATGATTTCTTATAAAATAATATGTTTACAGTCTGTTTTTATTTTCATCTTGAAGAGGCATCCCAACCATTGTATGTCCTGATCCCATATGTGGAGTATGGTAACATTCAGGATGGGAAAAAAGAAATCTTAGTCATTTTCAAGGGTTGATATCGAGACTGATGATTAATGTCTTCATTGCTGGCCCATAAAATGGGATGAAGTGCAATACCATATTCAGATGGTATCAAACATCAGTTGACAGAGATTTTACTAAGTTTAACAAAGCTGAATGCAACATCCTGCAAATGCTGAGGGCATACTGGCTACCAACCAGTTTAACAAAAAGGGTTTGTGACGTCTCAGTGGCCAAGTGAAACCTCATTCAGGAGTGTGTCCTGGCAGACATGAAGAAAATAAACTCTATGAGAAAGAGTGTAGCCAATAAGCCAGAGTCATCCTTCCTCATTTGGCACTAAGAATGATCCAAAGTATCAATCCCATTTTGGTCTCCCCAGTACTCAAGAAATATTGAAATAAAGGAATTAGTCAGTGAAGGGCCTGAGCTGTTTAGGGGTCTGGAACACAAGATATTAAAGGAATAGGAAAAAAAAACTAAGGGACCTGATTTCAAGGGACCTGACCTGCTGTCAGTATGGAAAAGAGAAAATTATAGGAAGCTGGTTTCAAATACTCAGGAGCAAAGTGCAGAAAAGGCAGAGCTGGATTCTTCTCAGAGGTGCACCATAAAGATATTACAGGCTATGAACATGAGCTACAAAAAGGCAAATTATTAATAGATTTTAGGAAAAAATTGACAATGTGAGTAATCAGATTGCATCAAATTGCGAAGACAGGTCAGAGATATTCTGTACTTCACTGTGATTTAAATCTGAACGAAATATAGATTGGAGGCTGTCCATGCTCTGAGTGGGAGGTTGATTCCTAGGAGTTGCATTAGCAGGCTTCATTATAGGCTTTTGCCTTGTCTTAGATGTTCTGTTTCAAAGAAAATCTTGATTTTTAATATAATTTTTTTTTTTTTTTTTTTTTTTTTTGCTATTGCAGGGACTTAAATCATTGAACTCAAGATAAAATTTTCTTTGTACCTTTAATGTTTTGCACAATGAGATATAAAGCACCAAACAAATCCTTCTACCCTTTCCTTGCTAGGTTGATCTTTCATTGTGGATGTTTTACTGCCACTTACAACTTTCTGGCTACAATTATCCACTAAAATCAACAGGAAACATTATGGAAGACATTTGTTCTGGAAACACTTTAATTTTACCTTCTTCTTTGTATTTTCATGGCAGGATAAAAGAATTAAGGGAGACAAAGTCTCACTCTTTTCCCAATTCGAACATTATTTTTCCAGGGGTCTTCTACTTTTGTGCTACAACACCTTCATGCTTGACAAGATATAAACCCTGTTGAATTGAATAAACCTTCCCTATATTCTTTCTCTAACCTCTGAATTTTTGAATGTCAGTAAAAAACTGTGAAAGTCAAAAAAAAAAAAAAAGAAAATACAAAAGGAAATTTTATTTTGTAATGAAGATTTTATCTGGTGGGAAAAAATAAAAACAAAGGGTCCCACTTCTCTAAATGCATTTAAATAATAATATTTTTTTACACCTTTTCTCTTAATTTAGCATTAGGCTAGAAAATGGTTCAGTGCATTGAAATCAGAGAAAGTGACATCTATAAGTAGAGTCAAACATCAAGAGATTTTTGTTTATGTATTCACTTGCATTTTGAGACTACTTCCATATATTTTGTTTTCAAAAAAAGTCCATTTTCTTATCAAAGCTTGAAATATGGATCCTAAGTCCAGAATTTTAGTGTTATGAAATGGTTACTCCATTGTTTTGTGGGGGTTTGGTTTGGTTGTCTTTTTCTTTCTTGTTTACTTGGTTTTGTGTCAGGGTGTTATTTTGAATCATAGAATGAATTGGGCTGGAAGGGACATTGGGAATCATCCAGTTCCAACCACCCTACAGTGGGCAGGGACACCTTTCCCGAGGCCAGGCTGCTCAAAGCCCCACCCAACCTTGAAAAATTTCATGCAGGATACAGGGGTAGTACAGACATGTACCAGGAATTTATGCTTAAGAAAATAGTGAAGAAAAGATCACTCTCCTGTGTTTTGAGGAAAAGAGGAGTGCGTGCTGTGAACTTAAGTGGGAAATCAAAAGCCAAGTGAAAGAACAGTGTAGTGGCTGCTGATATGCTCTGGCCTGAATACTGTTGGTCATAGCCTGTTGCTACGAGTCACAGTCAGTACACAGATGGCCCACCTGCAAGTTCCTCTTTAATCATGGAATTCTGGATGTTCTGTGATCTGTTTGTGTGGTTTCACAAACCATCAGCGTTGTATGAATTGACCACAGTTTGGGAATAAATATTGGTTTTTTTTATCTCTCCTACTAGGATTTTCTATCTTGCTACTTGGTGAAAATGTGAATTTCTGCAACTGGAAAAAAGCAACAGGATGACTAACTACCCTTCCTGTCTATTAACAAAAAAAGTGTGACCATGTAGTTTATTTCATAATTCACACAACTTTTCAAAGCCTTTTTAGACTTTAAGCAGGGCTTAACAGTAAAATTCCTTCCTCCTGTAAAATTCTCACATTGATCATTACTTTCTGCCTACCCAAATTTCCTATTCACTTTCAAATGTATGAGTCACTGTTGAGCTGAGTATGTATTTTATTTTGAGTGCTGGTATTCCATCAGAATGTTATCAACAGAACTGCATCCTGCACTTTCTGCCTTATATTTTCTGTGCACTATTGTTGTGCCCTGGTGAGTAATGGGTAGTACAGTGCAGGATGGAGCATAGCTTATACTGTATTGAACAGTGTTTGTGTTTCACTCCAGAAATGTAAGTTCTTGATCAGTGAAAACAGGAAGTTCTGAAACCTGAAAGCATCTAAAAGTAGCTAACTGTTTTAGAGGGACAGGAACATAACATTTAAAATGGGTATACTTCAGAAAGCGTAAGTGTACAGAGTGCAGAAAGGTTTAAAAGGAGTATGTATGGCGAGTTTGTCACTGAACTTTAATTAATAACTGTTCTGGTAACTCATATGAAAGTACTTATGACAAAAATGGCTGAGTAGATATGAAGTCTACAGAGACTGTTACTAGGCTTTTCATCTTTACATCTACTGGGAATTCAAAAAGATGCCTTTTTAAAAAAACAAAGTGCTTAGTTCTTTGTACTTTGTTGCAATTCTTTGCAACAGAAAACAGAAAAAAGTGTTGCACATTGTATGACTCAGAATACTTGTACGAGAAGAAAATCTACAAAGTGAATATGAAACAATGTTTTAATTTTAAATAAAGAGCTGATTCTGATCTTCATAGACTTTTTTTTCATCTTTTATGATGGAGACATAACTGCATCAAATCCAACCAACCAAAAAAAAACAAAAAAAAACAAACAAAAAAACCACCACAAACAAACACAAAAAAAAACAAACAAACAAAAACCCCCCAAACATCAAAATCCAAACAAAACACAACAAAGAAAAACAACATCCATTTTAAACTTTAAGAGGTTTTGAGCTGCATACAGAGATTCCTTTCTGAGCCTTCATATCAGTATCTTAGTAAGCCACAAAGTCAGAGAGATTCAAAAACCTACATACTCCTAAGCTGCTGCCATCTCTATCAGTGCATCCTGCATTTCATTCTCCTGATGTGTCGTGGACACTAATGCAGCCATCTGTCAAGTGTGATGCATCAGGTACCATGTCCCAGAAATGATGTGCAGGGCTGCTGACACTGGGGAGCAGCAACAGGAATACAGCATCCAGTGACCTCCCTTTGAGGCTGGGATTGAATGATACAAAAGTCCAGCTGCCTGACCTACTAAACCATTAGTGACTGAGAGATCATCAGCTGGGAAACTCCAGCTCCTGTTCCTGCTTGGCTCTTGCAGGCAGTGTCAATTACTATGAAACTCAGGGGTTGCAGCAAGGCAAGCGTGTGTGTGAAAGGGGGCAAGAGGACATGAAAGTACATGGCAATTCACAGAGGTGGGGATGTGACAACCAGGCTGTACTCCTGACATGATTATGATACATTTTTTTAATAACACAAGACTTCAGAAATTTGATTCCCGAAGATTTCATTATGTCTGCTCTTGATTTTGGCTTTTCTGTTCCTTTCTAGCTGATAATAGATAAGCAACCAGCTTTTCTGTATATATTTTTGTCTTGTAGAAGCATATGAAATGAACAGAAGCAGCTACATTACTTTTTTACTTAAGGACTTGATTAGAAAGGATGGTATCTATGGTTTTGTACATTCTCTTACTCTAGTGACCATGTGTTCTTAACACACTTGAATGCATTTGTTCATAATGATCCATACTGATTTTGTGAGGTGGTGGGTGATGTGAATTCTATTCATATACAATAGACATAGTTTTATCTGTTTTAGAGGAAATATGCAAACTTTATATTTGCCTTGAAAGCCTTGTTTTTGTTTTTGTTTTTTTTTTTAGTAGAAGTACAAAATAAGTCATTCAAGCAGAAAATATGAATATGTTCTTTTTTGTCTGATGAAGAAGAAAAAGACAATTAAGATGAACACTTAAAGTATGCATAATTTCAGGGTTCTATTTATTTATTTAAATATTTATAAATCTGTTTTAAATAGCTTTGGAACTCATTTTTCTCTATTTTCCACCTTTTTTCTTCTCATTAAATAGGTAATATAGAGAACTGTTTAATGCACTTTTCCTCCCTTCCACCCTACCTTGGATGTCATTGAGATTTTATACACAAAATAGTAAAAAGACAAGTAGTCAGGCACTGGTGTTGATGAATGACAGTGACTTAAGACCTGGTTCCACCTCTTCACACATTTTAACACAGTATTTATTCACATAGGCAATGACTTTGGATTCAGGAAGAAGGCAGACTCTGCTAGAGTCTTCACTGCCTTCAAAACATGAAGTTCACTCTTTCTGAAAAGCAAAATATCACTAGTCAACTTAATTAGCAGTGCAAAACCAGCTTCATTTAAATTATTTATTGGGAAAAATCTGAAAAGTTAGAGGACCAGAAAGGGTTGCTTGATACTTCTGACAGTGACATTAATGTCAGAATTCCTCTCATTTGGGAGTATTTTTATTTAACTCTGCTTGGGGATCACATGTGACATCCCCTGGTGATCTCCTACATCTACCAAAAAATATAAATACCTTAATTGCTCTAATAGTCATTAGAAGAAAAGGGTAAAATTAACAAGAGTAGAACATATACAAGATAAAAAAAAAAATTTACTCTCTTTCAAGATATTAACAAAAATTGACTTCTATTGTCCTCATGCCTCATGAATATCTAGGAGTAAAATAACATGGTGGTGGTGAGCTGTGATAACATATATAAGAAAGTGCACAATTTCATTTAACTCCATGTGTCACAGTGTGTCAAACTCAGGCCCTATCTGCATTAAGTCTGTAGCAAAGGGGTTAAAAAAAGAGAACACGCTCATGTGGAGATACTCCTTCTTTTCTAAGCAGTGAGTTTTAAATATCTGGCACCATGCCGAGAGTCTACATTTATCCTAAGTACTTCAGAACGCAAAATGGACAGCTTGTTCTAAATCAAAATCTCTGTAGGTCGCTCCAAAGATTGTTCTTCTCTTCGCTTTCCCAACTCTAAATTACATCAACATCTATTTTAAAAGTTCGGTTGCTTAAATTATGTAGAAGCAGCAGTTAGATGTTACTAGCAAATCAATTCATTCAGATAGTGACATGAGATTAGCATTTTCCCACTAGCACAAAAAAAGAAAAAAAAAAAATAAAGAAGGAAATTTTAAATGCCTGACGCACCTACTTGTATTAAGAATCAGTCACCTCTAATGATTAGGATTGAGAAATAGACACATCTGATGGGATGAAATCACCTTTTGGAGCGGACTGTATCTCCCATAGCAGTATAGGACAATACTCATAACCTAGGTGCCTTTAGTTTGATGTATAAATTCAGATAAAACTTTCAGTTCACTGCAAACTACACAGCAAACATAGATATTGACTTAAGGTTACTTAACATTATCTGTTAAGTCCAGTATCTTTCACCATGTCTTCTTCTACTGTCCCCACATTAAATGTGTATTGATAACAAAAAGAATGGTTTATCCAGAATAAGGGCGTTCAGAGCTTCCATTCAAAATGTAGTTCTGTTTTTTGGTTTTCTGTTGTTTTTTATGGTTAGTTTGTTTGTTTATTTTTAATATTTGGCCATGATAAGTTTTTGGGTTGTTTTGGTTTTTGGCATGGTTTGTTTTTTGTTGTTGCTTTGTGTGTGTGTGTGTGTAGGTCTAGTCTCCTCTAAAAGCTGTCACAATTTGTCTTTTTTTTTATTATTTTTTTTTCCATTGGCTGTTTTTCTCAGTTTCATGTTGTTTTCCTTCTTGTAGCATCCTTTCCTTTTTTTTCCCTGGGCACACTTCCCTTCCCTCCTCCAGGGTTACCATAGAAATATACAATCATAAATTTCAGCAGAGAAACTCAGGCTGAAGTCATAAACTGAAATGTCAGGAAGAACTACTTTGCATAAGTCACAAACCAAATTAGGTGCATTTATATAATTATTAATTATGTTATATTTTTACGCAATTTGGGTATAGCTGTGAAGATTGCTTTTACTGTTTTGTTTTTAGCTTTTAGTCCACTATTTGCATTAATAGCTTTGGCAATAAATACACTGATTTGAATTGTATCAGCTTGGCAAGCCCTTTGTATTCTGCCTACGGTATTCATTTAAACAGCTATGAAAATAAAACTTGGCACTTTCCAAAACAAGACTACAAACAAAGCTAAATATACTATGCACAGTATATATATATGTATATATATATATATATGTATATACATGTATATGCACACACACGTGTGACAAAAAAACCCAAATGAAAAAACAAAAAGAGCCAACAAGCAGAAATGTATTTATTTTTTTAAGAAATCCTGTTTACTGGTAGATGTCATTATGAACATAATTATATTATTAGGTATATTGATAATTAAACTGCTTATAGCAAAGCCATTCACAAGTCTGGCCTGACTCTTCATATGCTGTATGGTGAACCAAACTCAGTTTATGTAAAATGTATTTCACGCACAACAATACTACAATAACTGTCTGAAGTGGCAATTTTCACCCCTGTAGTTATTGATTGTTCAATTTGAGAGTTCATTCTTCACTTGTTATGGTATCTCACTGGTCACCAATTGTTTTACTTCTAGATTAGTTGTTTGGAACCACTGAAATAATGGCATTATTTATATGGCCCTTCAAATAGCACTGAATAAAACATTATTGTATTAATAATATATATGTATGTATTAATTCTAGGCAGAAAATAAGATAATTTTTTTTCTTTTTTTTTCTCTCTGATTCAAAAATTTTAATGGAAAAAATCATGTAATTATTTATACAGAAAAGAAAATACAGTCCTAAAAAGATTTGTCTTGGCAGCCAAAATCAGGCAGATGAAGCTGTTAAAGCACTCAAGTGTTTGTCTCTTTTGCTGTCCATTAATGCAGGGATGGCTGATACCACAAGTCATCACCTGCTGACTTATCACAGCATTCAGTCCTGTATATTAAGCTAAATGAAAACTAGATGTCTGATTTTAATCTGCCACAAGCCTGTCAGAGTCCTAAGTACCTTTTGCTGTATTATAAGCCTATTGCTTTTTTTGCCCTATCTTCAGTGAGCACAAGGAACAATTTATTTATTTCTGTTATGCCACTTCTTCTAATGTATTTATAGGCTAAGAAGGATGCAGAGTTTTAACCAGTAGATTTGTCTGACTGCTCTCAGGGAACTGTATGTCAATACATAACAATAAGCTCTGAAGAAAAAAATGTGGGATTAAGTCAAGCCATAGGGCCAGTGAGCCCTTGGGTGTGGAGTGCTCTGTCAGTGATGAAGGGGTGGTTTCATGTTCTTTGTAGAGTTAACTGTAAGATAGATGAGACGGGTAGACGACTTTATTTTTTGTGAAAATCTGTGGGTTAGGTAATTTTGGCATAACTGGTGGAGTTTTCCTCACACAATTATCATGAGATCTTTTAATTGAATCATACGATCACAGAATATGCTGAGTTGGAAGGCACCCATCAGGATCATGAAGTCCAGCTCCTGGCCCTGCATAGGACATCCCAAGAGTCACACCATGTGCCTGAGAGCATCGTCCAGATGTTTCTTGACCTCTGTCAGGCTGGTGCTGTGACCACTTCCCTGGGGAGCCTGTTCAGTGCCCAACCACCCTCTGGGTGAAGAACCTTCTCCTGATACCCAACATAAACCTCCCCTGACCCAGCTTCATGCTGTTTCTTTGTCTTGTCACTAATCACAAGACTGAAGAGATCTGTACCTGTCCCTCTGCTTCACCTCCTGAGGATGTTGAAGACCAAAATGAGGTCTCCCCTCAGTCTCCTCTTCTCCAGTCTGAACACACCAAGTGTCCTCAGCTGCTCCTCATACAGCTTCTGCTCCAGACCCTTCGGTATCCCATGGACCTCCTTTAAACACTCTCTAATTGCTTAATGTCAAAAATGACAGATTGTGTGATTTGATTTAGGGATACAGCACTCCTTGAATGAGTCATCCTGGTGCCAGATGTTTGAACACTCTGGAGATTCGGAGATATCTTTACTGAGTTCTTATATTTTATCCGTCAAGGATACAGGAGATGCTGGAATATGTCTTTAAAGCACAGAAGAGTGCACTAAAAGAAGCTAGAAAGAGATAAAACAGAATAAGTGATGCAGCAATGTTTATTTAGCCATCATTCCACAGAAATGTTAATTTAGCCACCATTCCTTAAAAATTAAACTGTTGAAACCAGAAAAACCCCAAAAAACTATGACAATATATCAGGAAGCTGAGTTAGTAAAGGTAAATCAGTATGGATGTTGTCTTGGGTTATGGAACCAAAAATGTGTATTCTATTTCATCTGTTGAAAGTAGTTGGGGAGATGTTTTACTTTATCTCTTGTAACTCGGGGGGGAGGGGGGCGGGTGCCTTCTGATAATGGGCCAGCTCTTAAAACCAGGTGGGGCAGCGTTTCTTATCTCTTTCATCGCCTGTCCTCCCTCCAGGGGGATATTTTCTACTAATGGGCCATTAAGGCTCACCAAGGACATGACATATTCCATTGTGAGATGCTCCACCCAGTGGGAGGAGCCAACCATTCCTACCTGGATAAAAACTGAGACGTAGCAACACCAGGTATCTGGTTCCACCAGATTCCTGGAGGAAGACTGGACCCTTCTCTCTCAGGATCATCTCTGCTCCAACAGAACCACATCTGCCACTCCAGGAGGACTTATTTTTGGACTGTTTCAAACACCCTGACCAACAGAGTGTTAGGTTGTATTATTCCATTTATCTTATTTTATCTTTTTTTTTCTCTCTTCTCCTATTAAATTGTATCTCTGACTGGGAGTCTCACTGGTTTTGCTTTCAAACCAGTACAGATGTCCATATCATTGACCTGCCACACAGCTTCTCACCAGCACTGCTGCAGCACAAGACCATACCATAGGAGGATCTCTTTCACCATTAAATATAGCTTTTGTCACCTCCTTTTAATTTCACTAGCCCTTGTCTAATTGTTAATGAGTATGTATAGTTCACTCAACTATCTCAGTTTTCTGCAGTATTAAGAAGTTTGTTTCAAGAGCATTCAAGTTATTGAAAGGTGTTCACCTGAGAATATTGGCCTGAGTGATGTGTTGTTAACTTATACTTCACAGGAGGCCTGTGCAAGCAGAAGCAATGAGTGGGCAGTGTCTGGGGATTCTTAAATTCAGAAAAATCTCTCCTGTTTTATCAACTGCACTGATATCAGTCATAAATACATACCTTCTGCCTTTTTATTTATTGCTTTAAAGCAGGGATAGAACTAAACTTACTGTATTTTACTCACCTGCTGTTTTGTTCACCATGCAGCCTGAGAGTATGGGTTTCAGTGATACAAAATCTCATCATAAATATGTGGAAGATATTGCTTGTGGCCTTTCTGTCTCTGAGATGTGTGTGTCTGCAGGGAACAGCAGAAATTCAGAACCTCAATCACAGGCAGATGAGTGGAGGATGTGGGAATCCAGCCTTCCATAGAGATGAAGGTTACAAACCCATCACAGCCAATCATCTGGGAAGTCAAGTACTAAGAAGATCATTGATATTAAAAGTTGTCTTACAATTGCTTCCCTAAACTAAGGAGGTGATGACATGACTTTCCCACCACCAAACCCTTTGAAAGGATATGGGCTTAATCTGGGGCTGAAGTAGAATAAAGGTTCTGAGGATTTAAGCAAGACACTATCCCAGCCCATCATAACTATGTGCCTTCTTCAAGCGATGGGAGATGGACTGGACCAGGACAGCCCACGTCTATCACTGTGGACATGTTGTCAAGACTGCAAGTGAAATCTCAGGGTGATGGACCTGGCTCAGGATAAGTGATGGAGCAGGAAGTGAAAATCTGCTGAACAGGACACCAGAAGCTGCTGAACATAACGAGTACCTGTGTAGGAAGCAAGCAAAAGTTAGAGTTGTGACAGGTGCCTGAATCTCACAGGTGGTTAAGTGGGAGGATGTGAAAAAATGCCAAACTTCACAGATAATTGGAAGGGAGTGTTGGGAACGTTTGTGGGAGTATAGTGTTGTAAGGCAAACAGCTCTCAGGTAACCATCAGCAATACCATATAACGGCAAGATTGCCAAGCAAACAGGATGAGAAATAATGTGTTTGTTATCAAAACTAATACTAACTGAGAAAAAAACGTGGGTTCAGGTGGTTACCTGAAGGAAAACAGGAGGTGAAAGATAAATAGAAAAATGGTGGAAAGTAAGACCAGGAAGGGGAGATGGACCCTTAAGAGTGGAGATGAAGGTGGCGTATGGGGGCCTACCGTGAGACCTGTTCTAGCTGGAGCAGAACATGGAACCAAGCCCTGACCTAGACCCAGGGTCTAGTCTGACCCTGAAGCAGGTTCACCCTGTGTCTGAGTCAGTGGGTTTGGGATGGGTGTGGGGCAGGTTATCTACCTCTCAGGTAAAGGAACACATGGATAGGTGGATTAAGCATCCCAGTATTGCTGTGTTGATGTGTTCCAGGCCTCACAGCTTCAACAGCCTCTTCATAATGGGAGTGGGGCTTTTTGCTCATGTGACTTCAAAACCTGTCATCCCTTCATTTCAAGTCATCAGCATGACACATCTTTTGTAAGCATTTGCTATTAGATCTCAGTTTGCTCTTTGGTCTGTGCCTTTCATCAACCCACATCATTCATTGGGATAGCAATTAGATGCTATGAGAACCCTCTCTAAATTACATTTTTTGTCTCCAGAGTTCTCTTAAGTGAAGCTCTTCAGTTTGCTCTCATGCCTTGTATTCTTAGCCCACTTGTAAGGTACCAGTTTATCAGCTCTGTCTCTGCTCTAGCATGAACCAGGTTCATCATCACTTGGAACAACCTCTTCAGGAGTCTGCAAAAAGCTTGTGAAAGAGAACAATTTGTTAAATGAGTCCCTGTACAAAACCCCAAACACTAAAAAAAAAAACAACCAAAAAACAAATAACAAAAATAAAATAAAATAAATTGACAAAGACAGAGAAGAAAAGGGAAAAACACAAATGGTTAATAAACATAATATTATTTCACTTGGGCTTCAAGGTGTACATGCAAGTTTATTCAGAAACACTGAATCCTGAATCTTATTTTTCAAGGAAATGGGATGGAAAAGCAACTACACATGCAAGCTAAGCTTGAATTTGTCTCATTGTAATGATCACTAAAAAATCCCTGGCAAACTTCACAGATTGTCATTTTACCATCTTCAGAGGCACCCTAGACTCCCACAAACCCTAAACTGGCCACCTTTACCCATTTTTGTAGCAGATATGTCAGTATCAGTCTTCCAACAGGGTTTTTACTACATAGTCCACTAAGATTCAGTAGCAGAATTACAGTGATTACTTGTTTCTGTATAAGCAGTTCAGGCTCCAGAGCAATTAAAATTGTAATATTCCATATAAAGAAATTACAGCACACTCTTCAAGATAACAGATTATTATATACTGTTCATTAAAATAATATGATCTTGGTAGACTCCACACTGAAATTCAACCAAGAAAATCCAATCTTATTTTCTCAGAAAAAGACAGCTCACTTCAGATCAGATGGATTTTATCTATTAAGAAAGATGAAACATTCACATAGCAAAGAAAATTATACTGTGATGGGGGGTGGGGGGATGAGTCAAATTGAACAATTATCCATGTAGACTCTGAAAGAGACCTTTCAGAACTACTGCAGTTTTAGAACTGTTAGACCACCCTGCTGCTCACTCATCTGGACACTCCACTGGCTGCTGTATTTGCTTCTTACTGCTCCACACAGGTGTTCCTGTGATTCCTTTGGTCTGGGAGCTTCTCTGGCATATTCACAGCACATATGCTTTTGCTATTTTGCCACAGAAATACGATTATGTGAAGCAGGTGGCCTCATCCCACAGAACAAGGTCTGTCTCACCCCTACAACTTTTAACTACATCATGTGTTGTGGGTACACCAGGTGGGGATGAGAAGTGAATAAGTAGAGAGGGCTGTCAATGAGTTTTAGGTACCTTTTTCTGTTTTTCAATTCGGATAATGAGACTTATGGGTCTATACAAAATCTAATGTTGTTTAACTCAAGATACGCGTTTTCCCTGTCTCAGCGTGCTGCAAAAACTGTAACTTGTAACTGTAACTGAAGCTTCTAAGATTGTGATTCCTCCTGCAAGTAGTCTCTGTAGCTCAAGTTTCCGTCTTTCTCAGTCATGCATTTTATTTTTTTCATTTCCTCGACAATGGTTGCATAGGTCTCCATGATACTAAAAGTGCATTTCCCCTCTTACCCTTATGCTTCCTATAGAGGTCTGTGATTTTAAGTTTTGTAGTAGCAATCCAAGAAAGTGCTTTGCTCTCCCTTATTGGAAACATTTCACTCACTTGCACTAGTCCTCTACAAAACAAAAAACTTAAAAATCAAAGAAATCAGATGACACTCACCCTTCCCTGTTCAGTAACAAATGCTCCACAAGTGTTCTCCAAGCCTCCTGTTCCAGATTTATTCAGCAGTTAATAGGCTTTCTCAAATACCTTTACTAATGTAGTTTTATAGAGGGATTTCCTTTGTTTCCTGGTGTAAAAAAAACATGCAGCTGGTATTAAAATGCAGTAAAAAACAAGCTTTAAATATCTAAAACTTCCTCAGGGAGCAACAAGATTCAGCACAGATCCTAGGACCAGTGCCCTTATAAAATTGTAGTTGTAAGTCAAACAGGTCTGCCTTAAATGACAATAAATGTTTGCATAAAGAATCTGAATTTCATTCCTGGCCTGTACTACCAGTGGAGCCTTGAGAGTACTCCAGTTCACCTTAAGTGAAAGACCAAGAGAGTGATTAATATTCCAAAATGTAAATATCTAGCTATGGGGGGATATCCAGCAGCCTCCAGCTGCTTTCATTTAGGATTCAGATCTCCAAGATACTCCCCAAGATCACAGATACTTATCCCTGATGTACTTGCATGCTTTGGACAATGCTAGGCAATTATGTGCCTGGTAAGCTCATTTACAAATTACTTGTAATGGCTAATCATCAATGACTACACTGGGAGCTTAGAAAACCAGCTCACATGTATGAACTACAAATAGACTTTTAAAACAGGATAATTTAATTTTGAACTGAATCTCTAGTGTAAGTCGGATTGATCCAAACCCATGGAGTTTGTAGCTTCTATGTGGACAAATTTCTTCATTTCATCTCAGGAACTGTCTTGGGTTATGGAACCAAAAATGTGTATTCTATTTCATTTGTTAAAAGCAGTTGGGAAGATGTTTTTTTCTTCATCTCTTGTAACTCTGGGGGGAGGGGGG
>VWYO01008398.1:44697-74388 GCA_013400275.1 Rhadina sibilatrix
TGGACTGCTTCCAACACCCTGACCAACAGGGTGTCAGGTTGTAGCTCTGACTCTGTCAGGGTTTCTAGAATTATTGTTTGTTTGCTTGGTTGGTTGGTTTTCTTTTCTACTACATTTGTATTGTACATATTCCTGGTAAAGAACTGTTATTGATATTCCCAAATCTTTGCCTGAAAGCTCTTAACTGCAAAATTATAATTTGGAGGGGGTGAGGGGTTTATATTCTTCATTCCGAGGGAAACTCCAGCTTTCCCTGGCAGATACCTGTCTTTCCAAAACAAGACAAGAACCAAAGCCATTTTTTCTTTTAGTGTGCACTGAAATAGCAGAAAAGGTCAGAAGTTAGTATGGTTTTTGGTTTGGAACTTGCTACTCGCTCTTCAGGCTTGTTCTTTCTGACATCATCTTTAAGGAGTCCTCATTAAATGATGAAGGATGGACAACTAGAGAGAAAAGATGAACATCTAATCAACCCACTGGAAAGAGAATATAGACCCACACTACATATTAAACTGTACTTTCTTTCCAGTGTAGGTTTTTATTGTGCTTTTGTGAACATAATGCAGACAATGTTAAGAAAATTACAGCAATCATCTGATTTTTCCACTGTTCTGCTCCTGTGGCGAGAGCATTGGACTGCTTCTCAGGTGGGCATAGGAGAACGCTTATTTTTAGGCCAGTGCTTTTACTTAGTATTGTTTTAGTCAATGAACTTTTTATCTGGTAAGCTACAAAGCCCATAATTCAATTTTTAACAAGGCATTTTTAAGTACAAACAAAAGTTGCATACTGGTTTTTTGCTAGGATGCACTAAAAGGTACTGTCAGACAACTCAGTGTTAAATCAGAGTTAAGAAAATAAAGATGGAAAAAATCAAATGAGTGTTTGGAGAGGATGAGGAAGAAAGAGATGTGTTTCACTGAAGATTTCATAATACTAAAAAAGCTTTTACAGCTTTTTTATTATCATGGCAGCGTAACAAATTTTAGAGCTTTCAAAACATCACTCAAATGCCTAATATCTCCACAAAGTGCAATCTGAAATGGAGTGAATTCCTGTTATGTTTATTGGGAAATTTCAAAAGTAAAAAAAAAAAAAATTAAAAATTAACACATAAAAATGTGCTTTATACTCCTTTTGCCTGAGAAATCCACACAATAACGTTTAACAAAACCCTGTTTCCTCTCATAACTACAAAAACCTATTGAATTTAATGCTCAGACTGCAATAGACTTAGTTATTTATGTTCTTCTTTGTCAGAGGAATAACAGATGTGTAGAGACATTAAAAAATACACTATTTTTCTACTAAAGACAAACTTTTAACTCTTTGCTCACAAATCCAGACAGTCATATCAGTGGGGTAGATAAAAGGGATATAATGTTCCAAGGAATCTGAGTTTTTATCATTAACCTGTCAGCATTAGGTTACAGGAGTCCAGTCTTTACAGAACTCATGTGTAGCAGTTTGGGACTTTTTTCTTTCACTAAAAGTTTTATTTACATCTTTTGCAACTCCAGAAGGGATAAGAAATTTGCCACCTCCTGCTTACAACAAGAAGCAGAGCTCAGCTCCAGGGATCAGGAAATCATTTGCTTTCTACAGTATCACTTAGCAGGTGCTAACAAGGGCAGCTATTAAAAAAAATAAAATAACCCCTTTGGTGTTTTTGTGTTTATTTTTTTTTTCTTGACTGCTCATGTTCACACCTGTCCACCAGAATGCCTTTCTTTTTTTTTTTTTTTTTTTTTCCCCTAAGTCATCTGCCTCACTATTTGGGAAGAAGTGATAATATTGCACTTTAAGCAAATATAAATTGATCCCAATTAGCATGCACAGCACAACATTTTTATCTTGTATTTGTAGGTGCAGTTAAGCAGAGCTAGTGTTCAACAAGCTTATAAACAGATCCGCTCCTATTTATTTGAAACTGTTTATATACTGAAACCTGTCCCTACATTTACATTGTGCCCTCACAAGAAAAACTAAAGCCAAGTGAATGCTTCTGAATTTTTTTATTCTGTACTTGCCCGGCACAAGTATTGATTTTCATATGGAGGGGCCAGAAGTAATGTAGAAAAAGAAAAGGTGGGTAGGGAAACAGTCTTGAGACACTGAAACATTCAGAAAGCAGGAGGTTAAACAGGGGCAGTCTGTTTTAGCCAGCTGCTTCCTTGTCCCATTCCTTATGGTGCAGGGGGTTGGAGGAAGTTAGGATTCCAACAGTGCTGAGGAAAAGGGAATTTTATCTAACACAAAGACAAAAACTTTCAGAGCATATGAAACCAGCCTTGCTACAGTTGAATGCAGTGAGAAACAGTGTGCTGGGAAGGCTTCTGTGTTTGCCTGACCATGAGAAATATGCCATTCATAAAGTGGCATTCCCACATTTATCTTAAGGATACTTATTGACAAGTGCTCAGCCAACTACGTTTTGGAGTCTGATAGCTAGATAGTCTTGACAGATAATCAATACATGTAGCAGAATATATTAAATGGATTTGGTATTTACCAAATGAATGAGCATAGAATAATAGAATCATTAACTTTGGAAAGTACCTTTAAGATTATTGAGTATGACTGTTAACCCAACACTGCCAGGTGCACTAGTAAGCTGCATCCCTAAATACCACATCTACACTCCTTTGGAACAGTTGCAGGGACAGAAATTCCAACACTTCCCTGGGCCGTTTGTTCCTATGCTTGACCACACTTCAATTGAATAAATTTTTCCTAGTATCCAACTGAACCTCCCCTGGCACAACTTGAGGTCAATTCCTCTTATTCTATTGTTTGTTACCTGACAGAAAACATCAACCCCATCTGGCTACAACCTTCTTTTAGGCAGTCATAGAGAGCAATGATCTCCCCTCAGCCTCCTTTTCTTCAGGCTAAACAACCTCAGTTCCCTCAGCTGTTCTTCATAAGACTTGTGCTTTAAGAAACATTATACAACATTCTTTATTTCCGGAAATGGTGTGCAGGCTACCATGCATTAATATAATAATGATAATCTTAACAACATTCATCCCTCTGTTTAAGATTGCTAGGAGTGTATGACAGATTTTTAGCAATATAAATACTCTGTGGAGGTTAGCTATTAAGTGCTACTTCCACTGGCATTAGTGAGAACATTTACTGAAAGTGGTGGCTGTCCTTATTGTTTTAATTTTTGTAGCACAATTATTTACCATTATAAATTCTTTTTAACTTTGACAATTGCACATGCACACATTGACACAGAGAAATGCATGCATGAGATGATAAGGGAGAATAAGGCATTTTCTGAGTCTCTGAAGTTATCAGGCTTCCAGGTGAGGAATTAGTGAGCGTTTGCTCTGACACAAATCATCTTGAGTGATGCAACTCCAGTTGCCTGACCCACATGTACAGCCACCATGTTGTGACCTAGCCTACCACGCAAGAGCACTTGCTGTAGGGCTGTAGGTGTAATGTCCAGAGCACTCAGCCACAGCCATACAGAAAATAGTTCTCATGTCATTATTCATGGGTTTTAAGTTATTTTGATTTCAGCCTTGTATGTGTACAAGTCATAATTAGATGTCTTTTCAAAAAGAGGGTTTCTTTAGCACAAAAATGCAGTGCAACAAATCGGAGGCAGACTGAGTAAAAAGTTTTCCAAATATTGGTAGCAACTTCTGTTGGTAACTTTTCAGAATGCCTCAATTGGATGTTGCCACTTCTTGCTGGTCAACTTATTGGGTTACATTCTGATGATCTGGTGTGTCATGAAGAAGTCTTGGAGTTGCTACAAGTTTCATGTGCTATGTTATCCTTACTACGACAAATACTGAATGTTGTGAATATCTTTTACATATATGAAAGTTACAATCACTTATTGAGAGGAATTCAATGGGAATTGCAAGCCTCATCCTGTTTATTCAAGTACCAGCTTTGAATGACTCTCATTGTCAGAAATAAAGTTCTCCTGCACTGCATACATTTCTGAGCTTCTCTGCAGTGTCACAGCTGTTCTACTAGTTATTTCAAATAGTTTACTAATTTCAGGACCAACTCATTTATGGAGCTTGAACTCTTAGTAAGAAGAGTAAAGGATATGTAAACCTGAAAAAAACCAGAGAAAATAAATAGGTGGATCGCATTAAATATTTTTATTTCAGCTAGATAGATGACTGATAGATATAGTGTAGTCAGAATTTTAGCTTACAGATTTCTGAGTTGCAAGCTCTGTATTTGATAATTGTTTTTCAGATACTTGTGACTAGACTATATTGAGGTAGATAAGTTGCAGCTTTATAATATTATACGTGTGTCAATTACTTCTTCCCAAACTCTGATAACATAATGTTAAATTTTATAAATTCTCCATGGAGGCATTGCGGAAGGCTTCAATAAATAACAGTAGGAAGAAGAAATCTTTTTATGTGAACAGGATATTAGCAGTAATGAGAAATGCAAGGTGTTCATAAGGAAACATAATGTCCGTATTTAAAATAAGCCTCTGGAAGAGGTCACAGGTCTGTGATTTCCAATGCTTTGCAGGCTGTAAATTCAAAGAAGTAGACTTACAGGTCATCTCGCATAAGAGAAATACATCCATTTTATTCTGTCTTGCTGCCTTAACATCCAAGTAGCTTCTTACTGGAAAAAAAAAAATTGAACATAAACATTAAACAATTTACTGTTTACAGACATCAAACAACAAAGAAAATTTGCTATATTATATAATTGAATATAAATATTGTATGGAATGAGGAAGGCATAAATATACAAATTGTATGAAGAAAGTGAACTTGTGAGTGAACTTGCACTTTCACTTCCTCTAAAATTGAAAATCAAATATACACAAGAAAGGGGAAGAAAAATATCTTCTTTATTGAGCCTATGTGGTATAACTGTTCCTTCAGACATTTTTACATACCATCCATTGTGTCCCTTAATCCCATTCTTAATTCACCTAACCTAGCCCAGCTACATTTATTCACAGCTAGAACGCAAAGGATGTTCATATCTTCAGTTAATATCTCCTTGGAATATTATACATTCCTCCACCTGGTTGTATGGTGCTTTGCCAACTTTAACTACTGTTTGTTGGCACTGAAAAGTGTTTTATGTGTGAGTTGAGATAGGTAACTCCATGTGGCCAATTAGGGCAGAGTAAAATCTATCCCAAATAGGGAAACAAGATGCTCAGACTGATAAGATCCACTTGTGAAGCCCACAGGCCTTTCAGACTCAGCCTTAAAGGATTCACATAAATTTAAACATGACAGTGTGTCTGTCAGAAATCTGTCTGATTTCAGATGGCTTGGTTTGGAGTTTTCACCCTTTACCTGTCCTGAAGAGTCAAATTACTTAAACAGAGAATCCAAACTAGCTTGGAAGAGAGAAGTGAGTGACAGACATTATCTGAGATGTCTGACAGAAAGTAACAAGGTGACAGCACACCCTAGATCTTGAGCCTGACTCATCAATGCTCTTCCCTGTATAAAAATGAATTAAAAAAATAAAACCATATTCAAACCAATATACAGATGTGGGGAGACAAAAGATGCTGCTGAAGGCAGTCTCCCCTCTGATATCTTACACCTGTGTTAATTATCCTAGAGTGGAAACAGCCTTGCCCTCACAGCCATGGGCATGATAAAGAGTGAGCTGGGAAGAGTCAGTGGGAGTCTGTGTGCCATGCTGAGAAGGCCCAGGGATAGGAGGTTGTGCAAAGGTACAGAAAAGGTGAGCTGCTGTGTGTAGGACAGACAGGGTTAGGTGGCCGTGCTAGGGACAGGAAGGAGAGCGACAGAGCTGTGTGGAGCTGCTCTTGGAAGATACAGAGAAAAGGTATGGGAGACTTTTGAATAACAAGATGCTGATACTTGAAGCCTTCTGATGATTCTAATGAAGCACCTCGAGTGCAGTGTCCATGTTGACTGCGACATACAGACAAGTTCTAATCCCCAATAAAATTTTTCAGCATGCATAGAGTGGTTCTCACCCAATAGGTGTCCCTATGGGGAGAAAACAAGTTCAGCCCTTCAGCTTATCCTGGAAGTTATGGTGGAGTCTTTCTTAACTTTTCCCCATTCTTAACTTACTTTTATGGTATTTCTTTATGTTTAGGTGGAGCTTGAGTGATTCTTGTCATGGATACGTTTGTTACTGATTGATGTTATGTTCTCTCACCTCATTTTACAGATGCAGCCAAAGAAAATATAGAGCACATTCCCAGTGTAGGGATACTTTTGGGATGGAGGTGTACATTAATATTACGATTAGGCTATAATGAACCAAGCCAATCGGAGGAAAGCAATTTTGCCAGTTTCTGGCTGAGCAGCAGGATGTCTTCCCCTATCTCTCTTGGTTGACAGATGCCATGCAGTTTATCAGCTAAAAAGTACCATTGAGCTTCTTTCCCTGCAGGGATTCCAACAGAGCCTGGCTGAGGTTCTGCTCCACCCTCCATTCCATCCCCTTCAGCAGGCACTGTGGTTGCAGACTGTGGACCTAGGGAATCATCATGGAACAGGTTTTGCGTATATCAGCCATATTCTATCCAGGGAGTAGCAGCTGCATTTTACCCTATAATTTCCATACTGTTATAACTTCTGTTAGGATGTGAATATAACTTCTCAGCTTCCTTTAATTTTACTCCAGCCATCTTTCCATTTTGAGTCGTGGACTTTATTTTCACATTTTATTTTTGTACCAACTGCTACAATCTTTGCTTATATTTGTATTGAGCAAGTTTTTTGCTGAACTCAGTAAACAATGCGTTTTAATACTAGTCAGAGACTTGAGACTTTGTACATATATATTTATAAGTATATTGATTGTTCTCTACCTCAATGATACAAATTTATGCCTACACTGAAATTCTTAACTTCAGTTTAATCCATCAGCAAAAAGTGCAATAACAGGATCAAAAAAGTTCTTAAATCCTTCTTTTAAGAAAACTTTCTAGTGAAAAATGTGTAAAATGTAAAATAATAATGCAATCTATTGAAACGTTTCAGAAGGAAATGAAAAAATATCTTTAGACTGGGTCTAGACATTATTTTATGAGGCAATATCTTCAAAGTAAACTTGATGAAGAAGAAAATTTGTAGATGACACTTCCTTCTAAAAGAAAATGTTATAAACATCACTACCGTGGCAAAAAAATTTCAGTTTACTTTTATGGGTCACAAAACATGAAATCATTTAGTTCATCTCAGCATATAATATATAACATGAATTATTAAGATTCATCTATGCAGTTATATATTTCACTTTTATTAAACCAGTTACTGCATTTCAAGGTTTTATGATGAGTCCTATGTCAACATAGTACTAATAAAATATCTTTTCACTCTATTGCATGAGAGCCATAAAATAGATACATGAAAATGTTTTGCTGTTACTTCATAGCAAAGAGGAGTCTGTAAAAACCGACAGCATTACAGTGTTTACAAATAAGTTATGATCTACAGTTAACTGAAACTGAGCATTTAATGTCCTTTTATTTCTTAATTAACTTACATTAGACAAATGGATTTAAAACATTACCTAGCAGTACTCACAAAAAATATATAATTTTTGTTATATAAAAGGTGCCATTTGGCTGGGAGCTAGGTTTCTTTTTTTGCTTACCAATGAAGAACAGAAGGAAAATTGAAAGAACAAAATTCCTTGTACACCCCTGTCCACATGGCTAAGTTTTGTTCTATGTATTTCCTTGGGAAATGTGTGGTTATTTTCTTGGGACACTTTGAATTCTCAGCCTCTTAACTGAGGTAGTTCATGGGTGAAAGCATCAAGCCCAGTTGCACCAGAGAGACCAATGTTACATCTGATGCTCTTCCATTTAAAAACAAAAAAAAAAACCAAAAAAACAAAAAAAAACAAAAAAAAAAAAAAAAAACCCACAACAACAACAAAACAAACCTATGTTGACCTTATAAGAATATAGAAAATCCTGACAATCAGAAAAATCAATTATGGTGTAAACTCTACATCAGTTTTTTTAACAGGTATTCTTGTCCCTTAAATAAAAAATGAACGATTCCATGTTTGATGTTTTTTCTTTCTAACAAGCATTGCATAGGCCACAAATCTGTCTATAATGTTGTGGAAAACAAGCCAGTTCCTATGGGACAGTAAGAAGCAGAATTTTTGCCCACCTGACTGAAATTTAAAAAAATTACCATCTTTTTGTAAAAATTACAAAAAAAAATCAAAAAACCCACCAAAAAAACCCAAAAACCAAACCAACCAACCAACAAAACCCCAAAACCAAACAGAAACCAAATTTGTAATAGAAAAAGAAATAGGATTTAACAGTGTTATAACAGTCACAATAATCTGGTTTGATAGAAAAGATTGTAACAAAGTCTTCAAAGGCATTACAAGGTTATGTGTTAGAGAGGATTGATAATGAAGATGAAGAAAAAACTAACAAAAATTTCACAGTGGCAGATTAAAAGCAAAGACTAAATTTGAAAATAACTCTATTAATTAGTTCAATTAACTATCTTTGAGTGAGGCAATTTTAAGAAAATTTGAAATGTTCCTTAATGACTACATTTGTTTTAGCTCTATTAAAATTATTCTGCAATGAATAGAGTTTTGATTACAAGCATACAGGCCACAGTTTTGATTAAAGATTGATTGTGCTGGATCTCCACTACGTAGTGCATAATTTATTAACTATTCCATCTGAGATCGTCTTACACACTGTAGGTAAATTAAATTGTCCATCATACTTTTGTATATATTTACATACTATCTATTTTCAGTGGTTTTTATTTTCTAGAACTTTCCTCAGTTCATTGGTAAAAGTAACCATGCACTTAACAGTGTGTGCTCCTGTGTTACAAATACACTAAAACCTGTTTACATGCATTAACATGAGGAAGAATTCTTTTAAAAACATATGATCAGAAAATTCTTATCTTCTAGAAGTGAAAGTTCACTATAGCTTCCAAACATTAAAAGAGAAGCCTTTGATACCATACCAGCTTTTAATTCTGTAAAAAAGAAAAATAGGGCTATTAATCCAAGTAAAGAACAAAATGAACATTTCAGAAATGACAATAAATTGTTGTTCATGACTAGCTAAAATTTGACGCAATGGTGGTACGAACTACCAGAGCAGAATGAACTTTAGACTTCTGAAGGCATTATTAATACCAACATCCTCTGTAACACTTAGGTTTACCTAGGCATTTTGTACATGTACAGAGGATCACAGCAACTCTGGGTCAATTAGTATGGGAATGAGTAAAGTTAGCCTGACCCAATGTCTTGTCTAATTTACCTTTTGCAATCCTGCAACTTGGTTATCGGCAACCTCTGCTGCACTGTGACATGAAGTCTTAGCATATATTCTGAACTATCTGCTACAAGACACTGCACTGTAGACAACAAAAAATAGCAAGCAGTTAGTCATAAAGTCATGCACTGGTTTTAGCTGTAGATAAGTATTTTTTTTCCCCTTGGAAAAAAAAATACTCACTATGCAATGACTACTCTGGAGAAAACAGCACTCTTGTTGATAGTTTATGGAGATGAAAATTAATTTTAGTCTATGTAGTTTGGCATAGTGCACTACTCAGTTTAGTACCCAAGCAAATTCTAGTGAAGCACTCTGTGGCATGACTAATATCTGCGTCATTAACAGAATTTTTTTCTTCAAGATCAAATAGTTAAATACAGTAGGGATATGCAAGTTTGGAAAAGTGGATACATTAAATGTGAACTTCAAAGAAGAAAAATTCCTTTGGTTGAGCCCTTTACTGATTCTGTATGTTTTGTAAAGAAGACCAGGTGTCTTATTTATTTATGTATTCTTTATATAAAATATTGTTGATTCTGTGTTATTTAGTCTTAGCTATGTGAGAACTCCAAGTGCCAGGATTCTTTACTCTTACTTTCTTTTTTTTTCGTAATAGGAACAAACTATACTGAAATATGACATTTAGTTGAATCTTAGACACAAAAAAATTCTCTACTAGTTGCGAGTACTTTTAGATTAGATGACATACACAACGACAGTAAGATTTTTTTTAAATTTATACAATAATTCAATAAATAGTTCATTTTTTCTTACTATTCCATAATAGTAAGAAAATTTCAGACTTCTGTAAGACTATATTCTCCAAGTTTCTCATTTAAAATCACCAGTATAAGGGGTACGTTTAGTGCTTGACCACTAAGACAATGCAGAACATCCATCCATTTTGCCATTTTTATAATTTATATACAACTTCAAAGTTTTTAATCCTGGCTAAACCAAAGAGACAAAATACATCTGGAACACTCACAGTTAGTCCTATTATGCAAGCCTCAAAACACTGAATGAGTTCTTCTATGAAAGTAGTGTTTCTTAATTAATTATTTCAAGGAAAAAAACAAAAACAAACAACAACAACAACAAAACACCAGTAGGATAAAATCACAAACTAGCACTCTCTATTTTCACTTTCAGAAAGCTTTCAAGCTGTGTCCACTAGTCTATGGTTCATGGACTACCATTTTGGTGCTCCTTTGTGAATATTAAAAAGTTAAACAGCAGACTAAGTCTGAACAATTGGGTTGTTTGCAGTGTGTTACTTTCAGATGCTCCGGAGCAAAATCTGGGGACCAAAGTCTGCTGGCACATTATCTCTGATTTCCCCAGTAGAGAAATTCTTACTGTGAGGATGGTGAGACACTGGCAGGGGTTGCCCAGAGAAGCTATGGTACCCAATCCTTGGACATGTTCAAGGCCAGGGGCTCTGAGCAGCCTGGTCTAGTGAAAGGTGTCCCTACCCATGGCAGGGCAGTTGGAGCTAGATGATCTTTAAGATCTTTTCCAAGCCAAACCATGCTATGTTCATACGATTCTGTAATTCAAGTAACTGATCTGTGTATTGTACAAAGTCATAAAATGGAGTGGCTGGGTTGTCCTACCAGTTAACCATCTAATATTTGATGATTGTGCAGAAGGACAAAAATATCCTTTAATATAACCTCTTCATGTTCTCTTTCAGATACATACTGAGTATATTTTGAAACCTCTTCTTAACAGACTCAATTTAATTAGCCTCCTATTGGCCTAATTTTTCTTTTCCCATTTAAATACTGTATTATAAACGCATTTGTAAATCACATTGTTCTTAGGCCCAAACATTTCATTAAATGAATGATTGCTTATATATTGTAACAATTACCCAAGCAAATTAATGTCTTTGAATAAGGATGGCACTTAGTGATGGTTTAGTTCTCTAAATTCCTGCATTTATACTCCAGTTAAACAGGATCTGTCACTGCATGGTATTAATAACAAATTAACTCCCATGCCATGGAGAAATAGCAACCTCTCAATGTTATTCTCCCCCTATAAATTACTCCAAAACAAATGATCTTCTGGGGTAAATTGTTATATAAGGGTTATTTTGTTAAGATCTTGAGGGAGAAAGAAAGTATAAAGAAAAAGGAAATTGTAATACTCATCCTAACAGTAAGGCATTGTCACTTTCTGAAGCAAAGCAACATAAGTTCAGAGCTGCATTTTTCTACAAACTCTTCCAAACCTGCATTTCATTCATGCTTGCACAATTACATCAGAATTGGATTATGTGAAGTAATTCTGTTGGGCCAAAACAGGATTAGCAGGGTGAGCATATAACCTTCTGTAAGTCTGATTTACTTAGGGAACTTTATATTTTCTACAAGAGTGGTCATGGGAAATTTGTCATCATAGTAAATCCTGTAAGAACTACACTTGGTAATGTTCCCTTACTCCAGGGCAGATGGCAAGGCAAGCTTTTAAGAAACATCCCACACATCAGTAAAAGGTGGCTAAAGAAGGAATAAATTTTTGTTGTTGTTTAAAACCAGCTGGAAATTAAGCTCCAAGCAGCCATTTTCTCTCCCCTCTCCCTCTACAGTGAAAAAGAGACAAAAAGGCAAAGATTATGGGTTGAGGCAACAATTCACTGGAAAAAGCACAATAAAATAAGGAAAACAAACAGCAACAATACTAATGACAACAGTGTATGAAAGAGGGTGATTGCATTAAAAAAAAAATGTTTACAGAGGTCCAGCTGACCCAGTTGTTACCATGGCCAGTAACACACAGCTTCCCAAGACAAAGGAGAAAATGGTAGGCACTACCTCTGTTGGCATTTTTTCCCTGAGCCTGAGCCAATGAAAAACAATAGCAGACAAACCCTCCCAAGCCAGACCATCCATGCAACCCCACCCAATCACTCTTCTATTGCTTTTCTGTCCTGTAAAAGGAAAAACAGCCATGGTTCTGCTGCATGTTCCTTTATAAGCCATACTCCCAGGGATAATGTACAGAATAACAACCTAAATGCACCCAGATGGCTGCAGACTCCACCTCCATCAAGGAAACTGAAAAAAATTAACTCTGTCTGAGCAGAAACTAGGATTTATCTTTGCATTTTTTGCACTCTTAAAAGGAGAAATGCTCAGATAAATAATGCAGAATTTTTAAACTGCACAGCTGGACCATTAGGCTCCAACCAGAGTCTGAAATCTGCATTTTTTCCAAATTCCAAAGGTATTCAGACTAGGGGGTTTGGTTGAAGGTCCATTTATTAAGATCCATAGTCAACTTTGCAACCCTACAACATTTCAATGAAACAAAGTACAACTTTCTGTATTAGATACTTCTTTTTAATACTTTATGAAATTATTCAGCTGGCTTAAGATTTCTATCGTTCTTATTGATTGGTTTTATTATTTTTTACAGAGATGTGTTTCTTTAGAGAAGATGCATGATAACACTTGTGTTATTTAACACTTTATGGACCTGATCCAAAAATTTGATGATAATAGATATCATTCTGAAAATAATTAAAGGGAAAAAGGGAAAGGAAATGATCTTTGGGAAAATCAGTCTTCACACATGCTTCTGTCACATTTCACACGTTGTTCATAAAAGGTGTTAGTAAGCTGACAGCTACAATTAAATGTGGGAATGAGAAATATAGCATTAGAGATGACCCCAAACTAAAAAAAAAAAATCAACAACAACAACAACAACAAAAAAAACCTACCTTGTGGCAACAGCTTCTATACATAAGAGCAATTTATGCTCTGGATTATGCAATGCAGAGTAGAGGCTTTGAAGAGAGACACCATATTATTAATTAACGTGCTTATTTCATCACCACATATATAGGATATAAGACATTACAGAACTTGACCTCTTGGTTTTATGGAACACAGATAATGCTTAAAATGCTGAGAACACCATAACAATAGTATTTACAGTAACAGTTTAGAACTGTATATTACTGGATTAAATATATAAATTGCCATGCTTTTCTATAGTGTTTATAAATGTTAAAGTTATAAAATTAGGATTACATATCCTTATTTTTGCAGTCCACTAATATTTAGTTTCAAGTGATTTGCATGCTACAATACATGTTTGTACAAATAGTAGTGGGAACCATTTCAGTAAAATTTCTTAATTTTCTTAATTAGGCCACCCAGGAAAGACAGCTTAATTATAACTCTTAGTTTCACCAATCAACGTTTTTAATTAACTTTTAGATCTCTCTGCCTAATTTATGTGGTGCAAATTAAAGCATTTGTTAAAAGATTTTTTGTTCACTGTGTTTATACATTTGTGTTTGTTTGTATGCTTGTCACCTGTGTTCCATAAGAGCATGTGTCATTTAATCTCAAAATTGCAAGCAAATCAAGCAAAGACCAAACAAAGGAAACAGAATAACTTCCTAGGAAAAGTGCATGTTAAAGCCATAGTAATGAAATTCAATTACCAAAAAATCTCAACAAACCCATGTCCAAAATCACCCCAAACAAACAAAGAAAACAAAGGCTCCTTGACAAATTACATTAAATGGTTTTGATGCAGTCAGTGCAGTCCTAGTGAAAGCACATTGCAAGTTCAATCCTCTGCTGAAGCTAGGGAATTAGACTGATCTGCGTTTGATGAGTTTCTGACACTGGAATTTTAAAGGAGCTGATCAGAGCATGGATCTTCACCTCTCTTAAGGAACAATTTCTGGGAAAGGTTCTCAGTACCATCTTGACAGAAGAGGCACAGCAATTTGGTTTTGTTGCAGACATTATTCCAATGATTCTACAGTATTAAAACTGGTGTCACATGATGTTCAAACCATTAAATATCTTAACAATAAAAAAAAAAACTATGTAGCCAAATTATGTACCTATTCTCCATGACAATCCTGAAACTCTGTTTTAAGGGTTTGTGTATCAGCATGATAATTGTAATCCAGCTGTACTAGCACTTAAAATTAGTTTCCCTAGTCTCCAGAGCATGAAAAAAAGTTCTGTATTGAACCATTCACCAATTGTTTAAAAGAACAGTAATAACAGTACATCAACTTTAATAATCAGTTTGGTATAGCAGTCAGTGTAGATAGCAATATAGTCTTATTTCTCTATTCCCAGATAACAAGAAACCTTAATAAAAATACATACTACCAGGTGTTAAATCCATTCATTTACTGTCCTGCTCCAAGATGGCTCATAATCACATTACAACCATCTATTTATTCACATCTCTATTAATTTGATTTTTCTTACCATATTACAAGAGATAAAAGAGGTTAAAAATAACATGAAGTTTCACTGTGTATAAAAAATTACTCTTGCATTATCCACGAAGGGTATGATTTTCAAAATTCCGTGGTTGTTATTCTACCTTTTTTTTGTTTCTACGTTTCAATTTAAGTAAGGATTTCTTTTAAGGAAAAAAAAAAAAAAAAAAAAAAAAAAAAAAAAAAAAAAAAAAAAAAAAANAAAAAAAAAAAAAAAACCCAACAAACCGACTCTGGCTTCTGGTAAGGGGTAATTTTGTAATTATTCAGTTCTACAGACTTTTTCACACAATCTGTCAGGACAGACTTCACCTGTGCTTTGAGATGTGTATGAAAAAGTGGGTGTAATACACAGATGTTATTGGATGACCAAGAGTTCCAAGGTGAATTTAAGGGTGCACAGTCTGAGTTCACTGGGGGCTGAGTTCTGTAAGTGAATTACAGTGGTTATAAGCCCCCAGCATTGCCAAGGCATGTGCAATATAATGGATGTAGTTGATGGATGTAGTTCCTTGCAGAGGTAATTATTGGATTAGAATCTAGAAGCACAGGAAAGAGTTGCTTTTCTGTATGATACTGGGGAATTTAATTCTGCTCCAGTGCTCTCCTTCTGCTAACAACTGTAGCAGGGAAGCAACTGAACACTGAAGCAATTGGTCATGAGTAGTAATACCAAACTGCTGCTTTTCACTGATAAAATAATTTGTTAACATATGCAAAACACACAGTTACTCTCATAGGTAGCTTCTTGTACGGTCAGAAGCATTTTATGAGAAGTTGTTAATGGAAATTTTAGGATTTTGTTATAAGCCAACTACTGATCAGTTAAAGAACAAGGTAATGCAATTGTTCTTCTGAGCAGCACAAATATCATCAATTACTGGCAAACCAAGAGTTTCTACTATTAAATATTAAACAGACTGTTGCTATGTATTTGGCAAGGTCCAATTCTCCTGTAACCATCTGATTTTAAGTGTCTCTTTTATTACTGACAATTTATTGGGGTTTTTTACTGTCTTTTCAGCTGAGTATGAAAATAGAAGTATTCCAGATTAAAGAGGTAAAAATTAGGCAGAAAGCAAAAGGTCTCTATGAAGCTTGTGGGGAATCCACTATGGCATGTGCTCAAAACATCAAGCTAAGATAGAAAGGTTTAGTGTTCTGATTTGGGGAACAGAAAATTAATTGCTTAAAGGGGATTAATAAGTATTACTGGCCATGATTATTTATGTCACAATGGATTTTCATTTGTAGATTTCTGCATGAAGAGATCAGATTCATGGATGGCGCATGTTCCCACTATCATTTAAAACATATCCAGTTTAGGTATGGCTCTTTATATTGGTATTGTCTAGAAATAGTAATCTTCTTGAAATCTTGGCATTTCATGTTTTGCACTCATTAGTTCTGAAAGTTAGTTTTGGACCTAGAATACATATTTTGAAAAGGCAGAAGCTAAAAAAAAAAAAAAGATGGAGAAATATTCCACGAAAAAGCTACGCAGGCTTCACATGCCTCACTTTGTAGACTCAGAATCTAGGTTTTCTTACCAGTATTTGTTTTGCCCTTAGATTTTTTTCATGTCAAAATGTAGGTACATGCATGGATAACACACATGCATCCTGTGTAATTTCTTTTTTATGTCATATGCATTCAACATCTTCATCCTTTTTACTATTCTGCTCATTTCTAAAAGGAAAAAAAAAGGTTTAACATTTCAGCTATATTTTTAATTCTGGGTGAAAGGAGAAGTCAACAGCAAGGTTTTAGAACTCTGCAGTAGGAGATCAAAAGCTCTTTAAAGAGTAGCACATAAGAAGAAATTTACTCTGAAGGCAAGATACTACTCTAAATTTCATGAGGGCTTGGCTGAGGTGTCAATCAGACATGGCAATAGTTTAGAAATGAGCTACTCCCTAAAGGGGAAACTAGTTAAAAAACCAAAGATACAGAAAGGTTTAGGGAAGAAAGATCTGTCTTGAGAGAGTGAGAGTGTCAGCAGTAACAGGGAAAGCAGAGAAGTCATACAAGCTCTCTGACTATCTGGGAGCAGAGAAGCAGAACTTCCCCATGAGTGAGGGAAGCTGAAGGATGAGTGAAGGATCCAGGAGCTGTTAGTGACCCTGGAATGGGCAGTGGCCCCACTGATGTGGCACAGTCATGCAGCAACAAAGGAAGGCTTGTGTGGCAATATGTTGTGCTGATTGTCCTTTAATTATCTATCAAAGGGAATTGGAGCCAGGATAGACCAAGGAAGCCCATTAAGTGCAGCAGTAGACAGGACCAGAGATGAAGATAACTAGAGCATGGCTCAAGACAGGTCTGCCAAGACCTACACGGAAATGGGGGTCCTGATCCCATGAGCAAGGACTCAGTGAGCAGGGCCATTAAGTCCTCTTAATGCCCTCAGGGTCCCTACAGCAGCAGCTGCAGTATTTCTGTGGCAGGGGAATGTGTTTGGAAAAAGTTTTTTACTTTTTTTTTTTCTGTAATTTCCTTAATAGGTTCCTTTTATTTTTGCAATTAAGAGTATTTCAATGAATTGAGAAGAATTATGAAGAGCATGTATCATGAAGTTCCAGAAACTCTTCACAGATTCCTGTACTTTGTCATAGGCTTCCAGCTCTGCCCTATCTAGACCTTCAGTAGAAGTGTTACTGCCATGGCACTCAAACCGTATCACAGAATCAAAGAATCACAGAATGGCTGAGGTTGGAAGAGGACTTTGGAGGTCATCTTGCCCTCAATGTCCATGCTCAAGCAAGACCACCTACAGCTGGCTGTCCAGGACTAGGTCCAGATCACTTTTGAAGGTCTCCAAGGACAGAGACTCCTTTGCGCCCTACCATAAGATATTTATAGGTGCTAGGCTCTCTTAGTGCTTTCCCTTAGCTTTCCTCAGATGAGAGATGTCTCCAGCTCTGGATTCCCCAGTACAGAGGAGACACAGACCTTTTGGAGCTGGCCCAGAAGAGAGATCAAAAATGATCAGAGGAATGGAACCTCTCCTATGAGCAAAGGCTTACAGAGTATGGATTACTCTGCCTGGAGAAGAGAAGGTTCCAGAAAGACCTTATTGAGTTTTTTTGATATTTAAAGGGGGCTTATAAGATGGAGACAGACTATTTAGCAGGGTCTCTAGTGATTGGACAAGGCATAAGAGTTGGGACAAGGGATATAAAGGACTGTTGATTTGGACTAGACATAAGAAAAAAATTGTTCAAGGAAGGTTGTGAAACCCTGGTAAAGTTCTTCAGTGAGGCTGTAGATGAACCATCCTTGGAAAGGTCATATTAGATAGGGTTTCAAGCAATTTGATCTAGTCATGGTGCTCTGTGATCATTGCAAGAATGTTGAAACTGATGTCTTGTAAAAGTCCCTTTCATCCCAAACCATTCTGTGATTCTGTGATCCTGCTGAGGTCTTTATAGATGGTAGCATGACCTTCTGGTGTATCAGTGACTCCTCATTTTGTGCAACCTGCAAATTGCTGAAGGCACACCATCATACAAATCATTAATGAAGGTGTTAAACAGGACTGGAGCTAGTATTTACCTCTGGGGTACAAGTGCAGTTACTGACCTCCAACCAGACTTTACACTGCTGACTGCTGGTCTCCAGGTCCAGCCCTTCAGGCAGCCTTCAATTCACCTCCCTCTCTTTTCAACCAGACCACATATCACAAGCTTGCTTCTGATGCTCTTACAGGAGACACTTCTCCCCATCCTGAAGACTGGGTAGGTAATATCACTGCTTCCTCCTTATCTGGTAGGCCAGTAATTTATTTGAAATTTACCACAGGGGTTTAGGAGTGATGTTTGCTTTCCTCCAGCCTTCAGACACTTGTCCTAGTCACACTGGTCAGTTAAAGTTTGTTAATAGTGGTTAGGCAGATTTTACATGACACACCTGCCAGACCCCGCAGCACTCAGGGGTGCATTGCATCATCGTCTCTGGTTTTGTGCTTGTACAGCTCACTTGAGTGATCCTTTTGCACCAGGGCTACATCTGCCTTGCTCCAGACTTTTCCCCTGGTCTCTGGGTCCTCAGAATTCTGGAAATGGGTCTCACAAAACTGAACTGGAAAAAAACATCTCAGCATTTTCTGTCATTTTAAACTGGGTGCCTCATTCAACAGTGGACCAACATCTAAGTTTGTTACTTACATCCTTATAGAAACATTTTCTTTCTTCAACATCCTCTGTGACATTCAGCTCTATCTGGGTTATGACTTCCCTAAGCATGTCTCTATTATCTCATTATCTCATATATCTCTCTGTATCTCATTATCAGACAGTGTCTATATTCTGAATCACCTTTACCTACATCCACCTTCTAGTCTAAGTTTTGCCAGAAAATCCTTTTTTGTGTTTGTCAGTCTTCTGCGGTTTTTGTCTGACTTCTTGGTTGTTGGAATGGATTATTTGTTAGCTGGAGGAGATGATCCTTTAATGTCAAACAGCCTCCTTGTATCCCTTTTCCCTCCAGAGCCGTATGCCATAAAACTTTTTCCAACAGATCTCTGAAGGGAACAAAGTCAGTTCTTCTGAAATCTAACACTGAGATCTTGCTTTTTGCCCTTCTCCGTTATCTCAGGATCCTGAACTCCACCATCTCATGGTTGCTACAGCCAGGGACAGAAAGGCATACGAGCACAGTGAGGTTCGGGAGCCCAGGGAGGGTATTTCATTCGACCAAGGCACACGGCTGACATAACAGCAGGCAAGTTTTGTAGTACTGGAAAAGTTCTGTATGGAGCAGAAAAATTTAAAATTAGTTCACACATTTGGCCTACAATTAATAAGGGAAGAAACTCATTATGTTCTGATCCCAATCTGTGGTAAGTGTCTTATATGTAAAAGCTTGGGGCTTTTCTATTGCATTTCTTGGTTTTGGTTTGGTTGTTTGGGTTTTGTATCTGTTTTTTGGTGAGTGGTTTTGGTTGGGTCTTTTTTTGCTTAGTGGGGTTTTTTGTTTTGGTTTGTTGTGGGGTTTTTTTGTGGTTTATATTTGGTTGGGTTTTTGGGGATTTTTTTTGTTGGGTTGGTTGTTTATTTTTTGTTTTTTTTTTTTTTTTTTTTTTTTTTTCGTTTATTTTAGGTAGCAAAATACATATTTTATTTTGCAAAGGTATTTCGGAGATGAACTCTGCAGCATTTCTAAAATTCTTTGTTCATCTGAGATCAAAAATTATCTTTAAGTGCAAGTATCAAGCATTGAAAAGAAATTTAGGAACTAAATTTAGGAACTAATATTTGATAAATATTGAGGTGCCCTTTGTTTTAATTCAGCTGAAATGTAAGGAAATTTCTGATACCTAAAGGAGTACATTTTCGTCTCCAAATTCATTCAGAGTTTAAGAACACATCAGGGCAGACCTGCTGCAGATGAAAACGGCAACTTTAGTTTTATTTCACCCTGTGACCTCTTCCACTTCATCCAACACATGTTCTTACACGGTAGACTTCATTCTATGGTTTAAACAATGATTAACTAAACCCAAAAGAAATTATTGTAGTAAATATTGTCTTTAGTCTTGAAATTAGTCCTGATATGTGTGAGAGAGCTATGCAGTGAATGGCAAGATTAGTTTGTAGCTATCTTTTGCTAGCTGAGCTTTGCCTCAGGGTTAGCTGAAAAGAAATAAGGAAATGCACCAACTATGGTACAAAATAATTTTTTTGTCACTTCTGACCCTTCTCCCTCACCTGTTCAGTTTTTTCCACCGAAACTTTAAGGGTGTATTATTACCGCTTTTCTCTTTTTGTTTTTCCCTTTTCCCCTTTTTCACTTTTCCCAGAGGGCTGTTTCTCTGAGCAATGTGGATGTGTGCCCGCTGGGACACCCAGAGTATTTCTTTGCTGCTTTGTCTAAAAACTGCTTGTGGCCTTTTTACACACAGTTTGTCCATCAAAAGGAAGCTTATAGGTGCAGAGGCTGAGAGCCAGAAGTCCCTGGACTGTGTGAAAAAGAAGCTTCAGCAGCAGTTGCAAAGGAGCTGCTTTTGTACAAGTAATTTTATACTCCAAATCATCTTTTTAGTCAGAACTCTTTCCAATTATCTCTGTTAATTGCCAGCAACTTCAGTAACAAGCCAAATGTTGCTCATCTTTTCATCTTTCACCACTTCTAGGGCAGTTTTGGAGCCAAAAGGCTGCACAAAGTTCTGTTAAGCTGTCAGTTTACCATTTCTATTTAGACTCATTGGAGACTGTGGCTTCCATTGATTCCAAGCATAGGGTAGTTTAGCAATTCCTTGGTGGAAGTAATTCATAATTTCTCACAGGTTTAATGTTATTAGTAATGGCACATGGACTAAAAAAGCTACTGTGAAAGACTAATTGAAAAGAATTAATGCAGCTAGAATTCTGAAGCTTTATTGTTACCAGAAATCCTAAGAATACTAACAGCTTCTGTGCTTTTATGGAATTTTATGTAAATATGTGTATCTGTGTGTGCATAGGCATATGTGTGTGCCTATAGACATGGATAAATAACCTTTCCCTAAACCCCCACTCACTCTGACATATGTATTCAAAATCATTTATTTTATCAAAATGTCACATCTATTTATCAAAAGTCATTCAAATATCAAACTTAGTTTGATTTGCATTTCCCAGGCTTTGACTTCAGTAAGTACGAAGATATTAATATACCTGGCACTTCCAAAGTATAGTGGAACACACATATTTTAGAGTCACCACAATTACTCTGTGATTTCTGCAAAATGCAAACTGATGGGAATTTTGAATCAGACAATGAAATTGCACAAATTAGAAGAGAAAATTTAATTGTTATCTTAGATTGAAGTAGATACTTAGATCCTAACTGGGATTTCACACTGTATTTTCTGAAAGTATCTCTTGGAAATCAGTAAATTTATCTTTGTAACAGTGAGAAATAACTTTTTCCACAATCAAAGCAATCAAAGTGAAAGAAGATTGTACAGTGGAATAAGGCTACATTTTGTGCCCTGTGCAATTTCACTTGTCATATAAAAGTGGTTAATACAGGTGCAGCATTGCAAGTTCAGAGCATAAAAAAATCTTTGAAGACAACATGGATGATGTGTTGGATATTGGAGAAATGACTTTAGCAAAAGTCATTTTCTCATTCTGTTTTCTGCTTCAGTCCCTCAAGACATTGTGAAGTCTGTGTATCTGGGTTGTGGTATTCATCAGAATGAAATCCCAAACATTCAGAGTTTATTAGTCCCACACAAACAAATCAGTAAACAAGTAGCAAAGTTCTGACCGTGGAAAAGAAACCCTTGACCTAAACCTCTTCTTTGCACCATTTGAAAGTAGAACTCCATTTTCACAGCCTATTGTTCCATTTTGTTGAGAATAGTATTAGGACCTGAATACTTTAATTAAAAAAAAAAAAAAATCACTTCTACTCTTTAAAAATACTTTAAAAATAGCTTGACAAACTGTTTTTCTCATAGATAAAATTTTACACTGTAAAAAACCTGGACCAGATAGACAACATTTGAACCTCTAATGCAACACAAAGATGCTCGTTGCTATCCACTCATAAAAGAGAAGACTTTACATCATTCATGATCATCATCTTATTCTACCTACAAAAAAGATTGACTACAAAATCTGGATATTTTTCAAAAGGCAATCCATTAAGCTTTCAGAGGAGGCTGTTGTTGGCATTATCTTCTTTGCAAGTATACAGATGAGAAAATTATTCTTCTTGTGTATCTCTTTCTAATGACTCTTCAGATTCCCTAATAATTATTGAATTCTGAGACATTTAAGGAAAAACAAAGCAGGTGGGGGAAATACAGTGCTAAAAGAGTAATCTTCACAGAGTTCTCCCCCTTTCTTTTGCTTCCTACAGAAGCACCTTAAACAAAATGTCACAATCTCATTTTTTATGCATCTGTCTACTTTTATCACTGCTTCATTTTACATCTCAGCTGGCCTGACTACTCTGAAAAATACACCTGCATAAAACTTGCAAGGAAGAGAGAAAATACGTAAGTAGAGGTGAAAAATGAAAAGACAGCTCTCTGCACTCTTATCACACCTTTTAGCATCTATCCATTTGAGGTCTCTTGTGATTCATTCACCCTTTCACTATGTAAAAGGCCAAGGCAAAGCTGCAGTGATAGTAGCATCCAAGATGAATATCAAGGAGGCTGGGACTAAGAGGAGAGCAACATTAAGAACACCCATGGGAATAAAGGTCACAGAAAAAGAAGGAGAGTTTAAATAGAGCAGTATGGAGCAATCAGTCAGACAAGTTCCTGCACCAGAGTGGTCTTAGAAAAGCAAATGATAGGAAAGGAACACATAAAGAAAAACACAAAGTAAGCATTTTGCAAAGATGTTGCTCATTATTGTTTTGTTTTCAAACCTCGGCAAATCAAAATATTAAAAAAGTAGAGCAAGCTGGTTTATTTTCCTAAAGGGCAATGTATATATTCTTGAGCCTATTACCAGGTTCACAAATCTAGAGAATTTCCAATGTGTTTTCAGCCAGAAGCTGCATGGCAGGAACAAAGTAGTTTCCTTCTGAGAGCAAATAACTATGTCCTGACCCTCCACAAAATTATCCTTTTTTCTACTGCCATGTGTTTTCCATTTCCTTATTGTACCAAAAATATTATTGCTGTCACTATTGTCCATCATTAATCCTCCTTCATTAGTCCAATTAATGAAGAGACATAAGATTGCGGCATCTGATCCCATGTTGCTTCTGCAGACAGACTACATGGGTAACGAAAACTGGGGCTAGTGGTAGAAAAGAAATGGTCTTAGAAGTAGGAAGAGGACCAGAAAAGAAAAGGGTGAAGACCCTGGCTAGAGGGAAGGTCCTAGAAGTGGTGGGATCCTGGAGATGTGGGAGATGCATGGAGAAAAACCCTGGGGAATACACGTTGATGACAAATACTCCTGGGACTGAACTATGAGTATGGGCTGGCTTGATTTATGACTGAACTTCCCAGACCAGCAGTGACAACCTTGCTGAGAAGGGAAGTTAAGATCTGGTGAACATAACACCAAGGACAGTGAGCCAGGGAGTACATGCAGTAGACAAATAGGATAAAATCTCTCTTCTCATTGATTCCTAAATAAATCCCAATACCCAGAACCACTATGGGTTGCCTCTTATTTTGTTCTGCTTCTTACTACTAACACCAAAGCTGATTGGTTTACAGTTTGAATAGTTATCTGTAGATTCCTTAATAATACCAAATTACCTGAAGTCTCCATTTTTTTAATACAGCAAACTAAAAATGTTTATATCTTGTGAAGTAAAATTATTATACTTTTTAATATTACTTGATATTTTTGAACATTTTTTTTATAGATACTTTTTTTTTTTTTTTTTTTTTTTTTTTTTTTTTTTTTTTTTTTTTTATATTTTTATTTGCTCCNTACTATTCTCTCCTTTTTTAAACCTTACATCGTCTCCACCAGTCTGAAACCCTGCAGACTACTTTTGGAAGCTGCCTTTTTTTACATTTCCCAGCAGGCAGGCAACTCCTGAAATCTGCAAGTGAGAGATCTCCTTCTCAGCTAATGGCAGCACGCTGACTACCTATAGCTTTCTGACCCTGTTTCCACAGAAACCACCAGAACTTGTTAACTTTAAGCAATCTTATTTGAATAATGGAATGTTTTTAACTTGAACAATATGACTTTTAGGGTAGAAAATGCTGATCTTTTTTCTTTAGTTCTGCATTATGTGCCTCCAAGCCATTTTGTGTTTCTTTGTCATCCTATTTTCATCTCCTTTTTTTTTTTGTTGTTTTGTTTTGTTTGTGTGTTTGTTTGTTTGTTAATGGTAGGACTTGCATAAAGATTATTGAATTAATTAGATGATGTGATATGTGGTCTGCCCCTAGTAAAACAGAATTCTGAAGTTTCAAAAGAGCAAGTTAATTTTAAACCCAGATTCACCTATTACTGTTTTGGAATGGACAGAATGATGAATAATGACCTGTAGAATTATAAAAGAAAACAATGGAATGGACACCCAAGCCTCAGTAACATCATTTTTTATTGAGGATAAACATGTTACACAATATCTCCAATAAACTGAAACATCTCTATATGAAAGTACATTTTCTCCCAAGCATCTTTGCACAGATGTTTGGGATCTCATTTCTAGAAAGGCCAGATAACATTCTTTCAAGTTTTAGCTTAAATTTATGGGCCTATTTTTTCTTTTCAATATTGTATCTTCTAGGTTTTATGAGTTTACATTTCTTGGGTTTTTTGGTTGGTTGGTTTGTTTGTTTGCTTGTTTGCTTGTTTTTCTTTTTTTTCCCCCAGTGGAAGTCACAGAGCTTAATTACAGATGCATTTGAAGTATGATCACACTTCACATGCAGCCACATACACTTACCCCTAGCAAAAGACCTGTCCTGTGCTCTGTGACCCTGTCTCATTTCTCGAAAAGTTCTTCTTGTACCCTCTTTTCCCATTCCCACCTTTCTCCTTTCTCTCCCACATCTAAGAGTTGCCTAAGGTGTCAAAGCAATTTACACAACTCAAGTATTTCCTTTACTGTCATCACAGAAGACTTGTCCAGTCAAAGAGTAGATAGTGCTCCAGCAGTGTTGCAAGAAGACAGAAATTGGAAATACTGGTGTTTTATTTATTTCTCTTGGCACATAGTTGCCTTCTTAGGTGGACACTGACAACACCCTCTCCAAATTTGTCATTCAGTTTAGCAAAACGACTAAATTACTTGGATTCCGTCTCATAATGGAGACACCCCATTTGTCTTCTAATAACCATATTTGTTCTATTCAGATTCAGCTTCTGTGTAGTGAACGGGATCAGAACTGCACCTATCTTGAAAATGACATTTTGGTGATGGTGCTTCATGCAACAATTTTAGTAATCTTGACTTTCACTGGCTGTCACAAGTGAGGCCTTTTATCTTGTGTGCACCATATTCATGCATACAATGTATGGTTAACTTCAACATGTGATTTTCTTATTGTTTAATTTCTAGTTCAGATATTACCTTTTATAGAAGAAATTCTTACTAGATCTGAAGTAAATAACCTTACATTCTGCACTGTAGTACACCACAGAGTTTTTAGAATTTCAGTAATTCAGTTCTTTTGAAAACATACTCTTATGTTTTCCCTCTGGATCAATGATATACCTTCAACAACTGCAATTTTTGCATTACTAATTTTTTTTTTCCCAATGTGCTTAATTACAATATTAGCATTAATAGGATTGGCCAAAAGGAAATAACAGATACTATTCTCAGACAAGGTAGCCCTACCTCAATTCACTAGAAAATAGTGAATGCAAATCAAATAAAAGCATTTGAGAGTTATTAACATATAAATGAGAAGTAGAGAAATGTAAGCATACCACACTGTGTCTTGCTGAAAGGCATGACTACCATGACTTATAAAATGCAAGGAGTGATAACATTTAATGGTGTCTGTTGGGGCTCTTACACTTTGGTGATTACCAAGGAGAATTTGGAGCACCTTTAACACAGCCTATGAGTCTATATTAAAACAAACAGGTTAATAAAACAGAACAAAAGAGCTGTAACAGAAGATCTATGTGTTTTAAGCTAGAACTGCCTGAACAGTGATATAAGAGGCAACTAGTAAATTCTGAAGTTCATACTGCAAGCCACAACAGGATTCAAGATAGGGCAAAAATCAATACAAAGTATAATATCTTATTTTTTGATAATGGCAAATAATTCAAATTGAATTAGTTCAGTAAAATACTATGTTAGGCATCTCCACTGCTACCTTAGCTTATGGTAGGATAGCTAGAGCTTTCATCATATTCTAGAGAGCTTCACAGAGATTGCTTTTCCTTTGATGTAATGCACATTTCCAAGTTCTATTGATCCAGGGGAGGCTTTTAGAGCAGACATAAGTTTCAGGGATGACATGCATGCCATTTAAATAAACTATGACCTAGAACGTTCCTGGATATTGAGAATGACCAATAAAGAAAGGTCCACATGGTAGTGTGGACCAAAAGTAGCAGATTCTTTCACTCCCCAAGTAGGCTGCATGTCTACTATCCTATTGAGGATGATCTCTGAGCTGTTTTACCTGCCAAAGGTGACTGGAAATTGTTTCAATACATGCTGGAGTATGACCTAGCAAATCACCAGGACAGACAGTAATTTTCTTAACTGCAAGGATGTTCCCACATTAATTTCCTAGGTGAGAGGTAGCACAAATCTGCTGTAGCCCATAGTGACCATGTGTGAGGTTCTCCACATGGTTTGGGGAGATGGTGGCCATGGAGATGGCACATAGGAGAGACCACATCACTTCAAAGTCCCCATCATGATGCAGCCATGCCTGGTCTCATGATGGTTCTGCTGTTCCAGGTGCCAAACCAGGGGCTGATGTCCTGTCCCCAGGAGGGTGCCTGAGAACTGGCTGGGGTCATGACCCCAGTGCGCAGGGAGCTGTTCCAGCCCCTGTGATGATTATGCCATAACTGTGACTCAGAAGAGTAAAAGAAATGTTTCAAATTAGAGGAATAATTATTTAGCTCTGAAATGGCGACACAAAGTCAGTATATTTCTGAGTCAATTTCTAAATTTATGTGAAACAGTCAGCACTTAAAATTTCCATCTTTACTTGCTGTTCAGATGAGAAGTTTCCTATGAGGAGAAACTTCTTTCTCAGTTCTATCTACAACTAAGGTTTAAAAGGCCAGAGAACAAAAGGAAAATATCTATCTACGATAATAAAAGAAATTTGGAAAAAAAAATCTATTAAAAAAGATATGGCTAAAAAGATTCCTGAAGGATAGCAGCTGAGTCATTTCCAAACTATATTTTTTTTTCTGAACCAAATCCCTATAACAGGTATATAACCCCAGATTTTTTCAGACACTCCTCCACACAGACTCTTAGGGATCTTTGAATTAGCTTAGTTTCTGTGTAGCCTACAATCCTGGAGGTAACTTTCTAGTAAAATGCAGTGAAAATGAATACTAATGAAATGGAAATATGCTGTCTACTGCTAGCAAGATTAATTGGGCTTACACATATGCAGTGAAAAGTAAAAGGAAATATATGTATATTCTTAAATTACTTCATATCAATTAAAAGAAAATATATATTCAGAGGATCCAAGATTTTCCCATGAGTACCAAGCTAAGAAATGTAGTTTGAATGACAGAGTGTAAAAGTCTTGCTACCTGAAAAGCTCTTTTGATGTCGTTTCCATGTAGCTTGACTGCAAAAATGTTCTCTTTCCAGGAAGGCTTGTACCCCTCTTTTTTCCTTTTCCTCAAAGGGCTTCGAAGGTGGAGCTTGGAGTATTGAAAAGTATTGCTCTCAGGTTTCTGCCAAGGAGATGCAAATGAGCCTTCAAGGCCCCCCATTGCTAGGTTCTGCATACACATGTAGTAAGGATTTAAACTACAAGGGCTTGACCCTGCAAATACTTCCACAGCTGCTGCTTAACTTTGTGAATTTTAATAGATCCTTTGAATTAGCTGGTAAAATCAGGCAGGTAGGTAAAAGGTAGTATTGAAGCCTGGTTTAGACCACTCAGGGAAGCAGAAAGAAATATCTAGACAAAGACATGCAACCTGATAAGCTGTTATTATGTAATTTAGTTACTAAGCTACTATTTTGATGTAAAAGTCTTTGGAACAGAGATTGTGTTCTTATCTTTTGTCTGCCACTTTCTGATCTGTAACAGGAATTATCCATACAAAGAAACCATTTATACAAAGAAGTCTTTATATTTCCTCTGTAAAGAAAGAAATATTTTTGAATCAAACTGCGTCTTGGCCTAGAACTTCTCAAATATAACATTTTGTTCTCTTGCCAGACAATATAAAAACTACACTGATTAAAAGTCTGTTTGCTCATTTAAAGGGTATACCTATAAATGCATGCAACAAGCAGTGTGTCTTATGAGAGTAAAGACTTGTTTTATAAAGGACAATTAAAAATAGCAAATAAACTCATATTGTGAAGGTTAAATTGCTAAAATTCAAGTGAGGGTCAAGACTGGAAACCTAATCATTAGGAAATAACATATTATTGTAATGGGGCTTTGTCTAACTATCCATACCAAAATCATTTTTTGTTCAGAAAAAACGATGTTAGACATAGACTAAGTACAGCTGCCTTATATACAAAAATTAGTTTTCCAAGTAAAAATGCTCGGAGTTCTGTCTTGATACAATTAAGTTTCTGACCCATACAATATTCTGATTTGGATGAAATAATGTCTTTCAGATGAAATATATTTAATTTTTTATATAACAGTATTTCTAAGGATATTATTCCTTCAATTTTCATGCACAACAAAAGTGTTTTCTGCAGGGAAGACAGGAAAAATTCTATTTATATCTTCAAACAAAGAAAATTGTTATAGATCTTATGCAATTCTTATATTATCTTCATAGAATATAATTTTTGTGCGTCAGATACTAGAAAGTAAGTTTTAGTTGACATAATCTGTCATGCTGTTGAGAAGGGTTTTTTTGGGGTGGTAATAAGGGCACTGATATCTTATAATCCTATATTTTCTTTTCTTTGTACTTTTGGTATTTCAAGAGCTTTCTCTTGGCTTACATTAAAGACATATTGCACCATCTCCTAATGAAAATCCATATCAAATAAATTCTATTGGTACAATTCATACACATGCACTTTTGAAAATTACCAGGATAACATAAATCAGCTTACCTTAGATGACAATCTAAGATGACAACCTATTATTTATATCACGTTTATACTTTTTTTAGGCAGAAGTCTTCCTCAAAGGAAGGAAAAAATATTTTCTTCTAAAAAGTTATTAAACATCACAAAAATGGTAGCTGCTAGTACATATACATCAGTTGCCTGTTTTGAATGTAATTCACCTGATGTTACTGAAATAGATGAACCATTTCTAGAATGACACACCCTCAGAGTCTGCAGTTTAGGTGTGTAAAAGCATGCATGATAAAGAGAAATACAAGAAATTATGTGAAAAAGTTGTACAGTTTTGGTTCTCTCAGAAGTGGGGCCTCTATCAATATGGCAGTGATATTTTATTTCCACATAATCAAGCAGTAGCTAGTTTGCAATATGCACTGCAGCTGACAGAGAGCTGAAAAAACCAGAAATTCTTGCCTTGTTTTATAGTACTTTGAGA
>VWYO01008398.1:74408-104434 GCA_013400275.1 Rhadina sibilatrix
TTGTGGCTATGATTATGGCGTGGGGGGGGGGGGGGGAGATTAAGACAAGTTTGTTTAGAAGAAACTTGTGTCAAATAAGTAACTTCAGTCCCAGATACATTTTTTTTTCTAAATAGAAAAAGGTATCTTTTTGAAAAGTAGAACTATTTCAAGAGTTGAGGTTTTCTCTTGGCATTAAGAGGGTAAGATTTAAATTCTTGTTCTTTTGACTTTGTTGTGGGATTTGAACCTGGAGGTTTTATGTGCTATGTGATATTCAGTCCTACTTTGTGAAAAGACAGTTCCTTACTAGAAAAACAAATTTTGAGCTATTTTTCTATTTTTGTCATTTGAATACCTTTGGAGAGTTCTTATGATTAGGAACCAGCAAGAACTTGGAAATGGACCTCTCAGGGTCCATAGAAATCCCAACTACTGACTATATCTGTTAGCTAGATATAGTAGTTATATCTAGATAGATATATAGATAATTGCATATATATATATAGATATAGTAGATATATCTAGTAGATATATAGATATTTGTAGACAAAATATTCTAATTCTTATTTTAAGAAATCCCAAACCCACAAAAAAAAAAATGTTTTCTTTCCACAAACAAAAGTAAACAAGAACAAACTCCCTGAAGTTTTGCTGAAAATATTTTTTTTCCTGGCTTCTCATACAGCCAGCAAGCAGATGCTTCAAATGAACGATTGCAAGCTCTTTTATTTATTTGGTTGGCTGGTGTTTTGTTTGTTTTGTTTGTTTTGTTTGTTTGTTTTGTTTGTTTTGTTTTAATTTTATTTTATTTTTATTCACTGGGATGTACTGGTTTAGATAATTAGCTTTCATTTGTCCATCCTTATACTGGGTATCAAGTCACAGTTCTAGACTTGGCCATTGTCATGTCTTACCCATGTAGACTTATTTTACATTCGAGACATAGAGAAATGCTGCTAGATTGTTATGAATCATACATAAAGATGAAAGGCATAAATATTTAACACATGAGGCTGGAAAAAAGTAAGAATAAGATAAATAAAAGGTCTAAAGGTTTCAGTCAGAATGTATCTGAAAATAGGATGAATTTTGGAAAGAGGATGCAGAACAAAATAACATATACACAGGTCAAACCAACATTAAATTGGGTTGGCAATAAAAAGAAATGCAACAATAGAAGCCTTGGCTGTTATGAAAATGTTTTGCTAGGTTCTGTATGTATCATAACAAGGATCATGCTCTGCCCAGACTACCTGAACAGCTAACAGGAAGAAAGCCCAAGAACTACAAAGAAGTTTAAGGAATTAAGGTGCAAAGAAATCAGGTCCTGAGGGTGCAAAAAATGTTCAGATTTTGAAGGAAAATAAGGAAAAAAGGTGTCAGGCCTTTCCTGAGGAGAGATATAGGACAACTTGAGGTGTGCTCTCAGATCATTCTCCTGTGGCTTCTGTCTTGCAAAATGCCCAGAGCTGAGGAAACCTGATTTTATTCTAAGCTGACTGTACCTTCATTGTAGTCAAGAAGAAATCTGCATAGCAATACCAAGGTTCAGAAACAGCCAGGCAGGTATTGAAGGATGAAACTCCTTCAGGAGTAGCATCATCTCACATTGGTTCTCTTCCTCCTCCCCTTCCTGTATGTAAAAACTTCGAGCACTGTGTTTTCCTTTGCAAAGAACAAGCAAAAACAACTTTGTGCAAAATTGAGCTGGTTTTGGCAACCAAAGTATCCAGAATAAAACTAGTCAGATCAACCACTTGAGTGGATATTAAGGTAGAAAAGCACATACACTGCTGATGTTGAAGCAGAAAGAGGAAGTAAAACTGTCACGAGCCTTCACCAAAAATTGGGAGGGGAGTTGTAGGAAGGGAAGGTCATTGTGATGAGAAAGGAGAAAGAGATAAAAAGTCTTTTACTTCATCAATCAAACACAGAGGCTACTAGAGGCTGGGAAGGAAAGAGAGTAAGAAGGAGGGGACTGTATGCTGCCTTTATGAAAAACCTGCTTTGGCTTTTCTGGTCGGCTAAAGAAGTTGTAGTTATTTCACAGCTCTGCACCAACTCTGGTGAGAACAGAAAACTGAAAGAAAACCTGCCAAAGGTACCTTAATCAGTCTGTGAAGTACAAGGCACAGCTTTTGGAAGTGAGTAGAAAGACAAAAAATGGCATTAGGTGTAGCATAAAGTGTAAGATTTTCTTAAAAGAAGACACTCCAAAATATTATTTTTCAAGAATTGTATATATGGAACAACTGCATTCATCTGTGTGGTAAGAGTTTTCTTTACATCTTTAATTAAAATTACTTTTTAAACAAATTTATTCCCATTTGTGAGTGTGAAAAATTATCTCCAACAACACCAGGAATTTCAGTATAACTGTCTCAAGAGTTTTTGTAATAATCTCCTCAAATATGAATCAACTTGCTGTTGTCAATCTAGACCTGTCAGAAAGGTTGCAGTGGGAAAACCTGGCACACAGAATAAGAGTCTTTGGTACAAATAGAAACCAAGCCAAGATTTCATGAGTCCCAGTCTTACTTTAAGTTCAAGACTCCCAGGTGCCTCATATTTAGCAGATGTTTACCTAATTAGCAGCAACTAGCTAATACAATATATGTTAAATCTAGCCCTGATGAATTTTAGCTCATGATTATATCTAGCCCTGATGAATTTTAGCTCATGAATATCTACACCATTATATGTTTGCCTTTCTGGAGTACTCATATTACTTAACCAGAACTGGTACACAATGGTGAAAAGACATCAGCTTATAAAAAGGCTAAAAGTCCATTAATTCAAGTGAGACCAACTCCTTTTTCTAGAAACAGATCCATATATGAGGAAAACTTGACAAAAGTACCACTGAGGCTTAATTACTCCTTTGGATGCTACAGCTACAGCGTGCAAAGAACACTGACCACTTTTCATTGTCAATGAAAAATACCTAATTTTTCTGCCAGGGTCATTGAGTTCACTAGACTCAATTAACTAATAGTCTCTGTGATGATGATTTGTTGTTGTTTCTATGAGTTGTTTCTATGAGTTAGTCCATCACACCTATAAAAAAGTGCAGAGGAAAAGGGTGCAAGAGTGACATTAAGTAGCACTTCAATTCTCTAAGTCCTAAGTCTAGGATTATGCTTGTCGTTTTCCTTGCTGACAGTAGGAACAATTTACAAGCAGCCCTCTCTTGTAACAACTGGTATCAAAGAGCAATCCCAAAGGTGGAGAAATGAGAGTTTTGCTTGGCAAATATAGTTAATTGAAAAGGACTTAAGTTCAACTAACTTCTGCAGAGCTGATGTCTGTTTTTCACTGGAACTCACCTAGATTATTTGTGGGTCTGGAACTTAGAAAAATTACGGGACCTTGGGTCAAGGCAGACATTCCTGAGAACTCCAGTATTTGAAATATCACAAAACAATGATAGTCCTTAAAATGATATCCAGTTTATATATAATTTTGAGAAAGGGAATGTAGTTTATTTGGATAATTATTAAAGAAAATAAACTGCTGCTGTATCAGTCTTATTTTGATTGTCTTTAAAATACTGAAACATTTTTTTCCTTCAATTTAAAAACTTAAAAAACACATTTCAAAACAAACTTAAAATATTATATTAGAGCTGTCAAAATGAGATCTTTGTATCCATATTAAAAAATAATATTTTAAAAATTGGAAAATCCTTTTTTTCTTATAAATGCCCTAATAATTTCTATCACTTAAAATTAATTTTGGTGACCAAATTGCCAATAAATGAAAAATGCATCTAGCTCTGTGGACAAGGCACAAGGGGCAGTCATAGAAGCAGGATTCTATATTCTTTTTTCTTTTTAGGCTACTAGTATTGTAAATATCTATTAATTAAAAAAAAAATCTTTTCTTTTTAATACAAAGCACATCTTCACTGTGCTCACTGCTGTGAGGAAACCAAAAGCTGATTCCAAGGAAGTAAGGACTAATCCTCCCCAATGTACAGATTTTCTTGGAAGTGTTCTAATGTGGCAGAGCACCCAGTTCCCACCCTGTTTTACCAAGATTGAGATTGTCATTATAAACTTCTATGCACATAGATTTACCTTCAACTCTAAGCATTCTCAATAATCTCCTGCAGAGCCAACAATTCTGTTTTATCCATCATTTCTGCCTTGCAAAAAGATCACTAAATCACCACATGGAAATTTAACTGCTGGTTTACTCTCCCTTGCTCCTCTGACACCAAGTATTTAAAAATAATTATAATAGCCATGGACTGCCCTAATTTGTGGTATTGTCTCTGTCTTCAGTCAGTCTGAATTATTTTCACCATTATCATTTCTAACATGGAAACAATATATTTTTTTTAACTTAACAGCCTTGCAGTTCTATCTAGACTCCATATCAATACAAGGGGGAAAAAAGTCATTAAGAAAAGGATTAATTCTGAGAAATAGTAAATTGAATTATCGATTGCAAGGTTTCCTGGTACTTTGCCTGATCCCAGAAAAACATAATTTGTCCACTCTTGAAAAGCTTAGAAATCCCTTTCCATTACCATAAAGGAAATGTATAAATAGCCTGAAAGAATATTTTATTTTATCATGTGTAATTATGTGATTGTGTGCCATGTGTAGCTCTGTGGAACTGTCCATTATTGACACACAGAGTAGCCCCCCCATCCCATAATGAATCCTTAAAGAAAATAAAGAGCTTTGTCCTATTATGCCTTAAATACTTGTTCATAACAACTAAAATGAAGGCGAAAGGGATCCTTATCATACATTGTTTAATTTTTGCTGATATTCAGATTCCCAGGCCATGAAATTTGCTGAAGAATATGTTCCTTTGCAGGAAATTAGGTTTTAACCGAACTCCAAGTAAAAAAAGTAAATATTACTGATACCTTAATATGAAAGGGAAGCTATTGAACAAATCTACTCATTTTCATAATTCACTCTCTATAACTCTATCTAACTTTGAATCTCATTGATGTCAACAGGGAACTTGCAGTCTATCACAGAAACCCTCTTTTAAATCTCCTGTAAGGGCACATGTACTGCTTGGAACTTCACAGAGCTTTGCTTGTGAATTGCCATAATTGATACAAGATGCAGAGAGGTGATAGTGCAGGAAACTACATAAAAATTAAATTAAATACCTTCAAAAAGCAAACTCATACAGCATGAGCATTGTCTCTCCAGCTGTGTGTTTAGCAGAAAATTCTACAATTCTCTGAACTGTTTTAGCCCTGGATAGAGTAATAACATAGATGACACACCAAGGAAGCTCCCCAGCAGTCCATGCATCAGGGCTTAGACTGAGCTGAGCAGGAGCAGGGTTCTCCACATGGTTCCCCTCTGCTTAGTACTGCTCACTGCTTTGCTTCTTGACTGTCCAAGGAACTCATGCACATTCCATGAGAGATTAAATTTTAAAACAAAGAGAACAAGGCTGTTCTTAAGGATAAGCCTAAGATTTTTAGAAGAATAGTTGGCTAGCCTAAGCTTGTAATATAACCTGTAGATGGACCCTAGAAAATAAGTTTATACTACATCTACTTTAATATTTTAAATAGCTGAAGTTAGGTAATATGAAACTTAAAAAAAAAAGGTATGTAATAGATTGGTTTTGGAGAATAAAACCCCTCTTGGTTCAGTATAGTAGGATTGAGTTGATTTTAACTTGGTCTGTTTCTATACTAATCAACCTCAGGACAATACTCATGCAATACACAAGGCCAGACAAAGACTGAGTTGTGCCTGTAACTTGCGTTTGACAGAAGAATTATACCTTTGTGATGTATATTTCTAGGAGTGCTAGATGAAGTCTGAGATGTAAGAATACCTATTACCCTACAGAAAAATGTGTGACAAGTGCAGCTGGCAGGAAAACCACTTGCTTTATTTTTCTTTTCTAGGGAATTCAAACATTTTCTTATTCTGTTAACTGAATCAGAATTCAGTTTGAGATGAGAAACTAGATGTGGTGTTAAAGAAATGTGAGTGTGACAGGGTGTCATGGTTTAACCATATCCATCAGCTCAGCCCCAGACACCTGCTTACTGCCTCATCATGGGATGGCAGAGAGAATCCAAAGAGTAAAAGTAAGAAAACTACTGGGTTGAGATAAATAGAGTTAAATAAATAAAGCAAAACTGCATGCGCAAGCAAAACAAAACAAAATAAAATTAATTCACCACTTCCCAGTGGTGTTCAGCCATTCCCAGGAAAGCAGGGCTCCATCACATGTTACTCAGGAAGACAAATTGCTTATCTTGCAATGTCCCTCTCTCCTCCCTCTTTCACCAGATTTTTACTGCTGATCATGATGCCATAGGGTCTGGAACATTCTTTGAGTGACTTGGGGTCAGCTGTGCTGTCTGTGTTCCCTTCCAGCTCCTTGTGCACCTGCAGGCTCCTCACTGCTACAGTGGGGTGAGGAGCAGAAGAGGCCTTGACAGCCACATAGAGCTGCTCAGCAGTCAGAAAACTTTTTTGCACTAGCAACACAGTTTCCAGTACAAGTCCAAAACACAGCCACATACATACAAGCTACCGAGAGGAAAATTAACTCTGTCCCAGCCAAAACCAGCATGGGGGAATAGCTGCACAGCTCTCTCCAGAGATGCCTGCCCTCTTTCTCACTGTTACATCAGATGCACTCACTCTGCCAAATACCTTAGTCCTAAATACCAAGCCTCTGGGGACTGAGCTTCAGATTGCTGTTGTTTCATTAGTCTTTCTAGGCTTTCCCTTCCACAGGGCCAGAAATGACATCTGGGTGGAGCTGCAAGTCCCAGAGCTTCTGTCTTTTTCAGAAGCTGCCTGACCTGAAAGTCATCTGTTCCAGGTTTCCTGTACATTATGCAGGGTACAGAGGTACTCTTCTTGTCCAGTTTGAAAGAAAACCTGCAAGCAGGCTGACTCAAAACTGTGAATCAGACATTAACAGGTTTCATGACAAGAACTGGGTTTATTGTCAGAATCAAGTTTGTTCCCCTAAATGTATCAGGTAGAGACACCAATGATGAGAGTGCAGGCAAGTGTGCTTAGCATCAGCACATTGGGTGGGTGTCCCGGAGCTGCTGCATGAGGAATAATAAGCCAGGAATCTAGACAGAGTAATGTGGTGCTTTCCTGAGCTTTCAGTGGGGGTTTGTTTACTGAAAGCTCAGGAGGTTTTCAGTGAAATGTTTTATACTCCACCAATTCGTTTTCTTCCAACGAAACACTGTTTCATCACAAAATATATCTGTGGTTCTTGTAGTATATGATCTCCTTATATTGCTGTCTCAGCTTTAACAGGTAGAGAGGTGAAACAATCACCTGTGTCAGAATGAAGGGGGTTTGTTTGTTTGTTTGTTTGTGGGGGATTTTTTTTTTTTTTTTTTTTTTTTTTTTTTTTTTTTTTTTTTTGTGGCATCGAGAGTTATGCTTGACTGTGCCCTTGGGCTTTGCATTACCAACCCCAATGACTGCTGCCCCCTGGATGCTAGTGCTGTTACTTTGAAAAGAAGTAAGGCTCCATTTCATTTTTTTGTTGAATTCACACCTGGCCGTAGTAGCTTAATGCCTGCCACAGAAGTCAGTATCACTGCAGTAAAATGTATCTACCTAAATGGATGTGCTTGAGAGTACAGAAAAGAGTAGCAATTTTTTTCTCTAAACTGTGATTTTTTTTTTGTTTTGTTTTGCTTTCTGATGTTGACTAGTCTTTTTAAATCTAGTATCTGCAGAATGAGTGCTTTCTTCCAGTTTAAATTTTGTTGTTTTCAGCACAAAGTTGCACAGTCTGATATTTGTGGGCTGTTCACACCACATACTGTTTTCAATTGCTTATGTTGCCATCTTTTCAGGCTTCTGTGCTTTTTGCTTTTTATGACTTCAGGGACTCTTCTAATAGCATCCTTATTATCCTCCATTATTGTCAGGAAAAGGCAGTCGCAGAACTTTGTTCATCATCCCACAGGAAAGGCAGGGCTCTTAGTAGCATAGAGAGGTTAAAATTTCTGAAACAGATGTGCAAATCAGGCCTGGAATTCAGGTATAAAGTTTCTTCTGATGTTTTGGTATTTCTGTTTATGTCCTAGTAAAAACCTGAAAGGATAATGTTGTACTAAGGAAACAAGTGCAAGTTGAAGGTCTAGAGTAGTTTCTCTATGAACATATCTTCATGGATATGTGTGCCTTTCACAGCTAATATGGGTGGATTTGCAGTTCACTACTCTAAATCTTGAATTCATAATTAAATCCATCCCAGCTTTTCACATTACAAAGCAGCTCTAACACTGTGCATATTCTCAGCCCATGGCAAAGAAGGGTCATTCAAGTTAGCCAAACTCTCAATGAAAAAGGGTGAAGGTGAATTGCATTACTATGCACTTGCCATTGTACAGAAAGGGACAGGTGTTTGTAACCTGGTATTTGAAAAATTGCTAAACTGCAGTAATTTGAAAATGTGTTGAAGTCCCCAGAGTTGGACACATTTCAGTACTCCTGGTTTGTGGTTGAGGCACTTCAGGCTCCTTAGCCTAAAAGAAAACATGGGCAATTTAATATCATGATACTAGACCAGCTTCTAGTTCCCTTTTAGAACTATGCCTACAATCTACAAGATTAAACTCCACTGGTAAATAGAAAAGGAAAGCTTATTTTATTAATGATTTATTTGTAACAGAAAATGTTTCATTTTACTAAAAATATTTTGCTGTGACTTCACTTCTGATCGAAATACATCCTAACATCATGATTTTGTTCCTAATAAAAGAGGTTAACTTCTAGATTTTGTTTAATCTTTAATTGGAATCTTAGTGATCGAGCACCATGTTGAAGGCATAAAGCAATTTAAAAACTAATCAGAATGGTTTAAAATGAAAATACAGTTTATGATTGTCTGTATCTAGACAATAAAATGAATAAATGCGGTACATTCGCTCCTTCTCTACCCTGACCAATTAAAATGAGAATATACAGAAGTGAATATTCTGGCAGAAGCAACAGCCATTCAAAATTTCTGGGTTTAAATTGCTAAGAATTGATTCCCGTTTTAGGGTCCCTATTCCTCTCTATATAGACTTATTTAGATGTGGTTTTCCTTTTCTTCTTTTTAACCACCAAATGGTAAAAAAAAGCCAGGCACAGTATAAGGATTTTACGACATAAACAGGTGAGAATATGCATGAAATCAGATTCAACACTCATAAAGCACCTTGCTTTGGAAATTTAAATCATAAAATCTAGATCTTAATAAATATGTTGGGTGAAAATGCAAGGGAGAGAGCTGTCCTTGATTTTACAGCCTTTGTAACTTCATTGACCTAAGATTTACAATGGGAGAAAGCAGACAAAATCTACTCCTCTTGTCTTTATTATGTAGAAAATACATTTTTATCATCAAAAACTATCCGAATGCCCAAAAATTACTTAGGATTCTACATTCCTTTTACTCTCAATTTACATCAGTACTTAGCAAGCAAAGAGTTTATATTTTAATAAATATAGATTCGTTAATCAGCTGGATACCTTCAATATTTTTGTCCTGTGTATACTTTGCTCCTCATGACCACACATTAAGAGGTTCATTCTTCACTATCTCTCAGCCACTACAGAAGGTACTCCATATGAGACATTAAAATTGCCTCTGAACCACACAGCTCGCAGCTTGATTACTTAGAATAAAAAAAGAACTCAGTGTGTTTCTTTTTGCCCTTCTGTTAAGAGGAGTTCAAACCTCCAATCACAATAGATTTAATCATATTTTTTTCCTTTCCCAAAACTTGGACATAGAGCATGAGTTCAGTATACACAGCAGAGCTATTCTTCAGGGCAGCTCTGAAATGGTGCACACATCTTTCCCTCTGGTTGTACCCCTGAACATTTCTTTCACAGTGTGCGTCTGCATGACTGTGGATCCTCTTTTAGAAATACTGTCCCCTCCAGTGGGATACTTGGTCTTTGTGCTGATTGGATGCAGTGTCTTTATGTTATGCATGATAAATTACCAAGCAAGCCAAAACTTTTCCTGGGTATTTAAAGAGGTGAAAGTTAAAGGAAGGAAAAGTGATGGTCTGCAATGAGTCTTAGAAAGAGCATGACAGAGTCCAAGGCTGCAATATAAAACTGAAACTCCCGAGAGAAAATAAAAATAAAAAGAGAAAAGAAGGAAAGAAGACATAAGTAAGGGAAAGCATTATGAAAACTGTAAATCAAATTTAAGTCAAGATACCAGTGATGCCTTTATATTATAAGGCCAGTTCTCATTACAACCAGAGTTGTCAAGTAAAGTGTAATTTTTCTTCCTTGCTTACAGTTTGTACCAGAAAGCAGAGGAAAGGGGATAATTTCCTCGCTTGATTTAAAACTATTCTTTATTATCATATTTATAAAGCAATTGCAGCAATGGGAAAGTGGTCACATGGTATTCTTCACCTATAAAAATAACCCTCATAGGTTTACAGCATGTATATGAAGAAACAGCTTCCTCCCATTTGCTGACAACAGAGTGATTCAGCAGCCTCTTTGTCTTGGTGAACAAACAACAAAACCCAAAAATACAGCTTATTATTTATACAAGAAAGAAGACCTAGATCAAAAAGTATCATTCTCAATGTCACTAGCTGGGTTGCAATATCAGCTCCTCTAACACTGGTGCAGTAGGAATTGCTATTCTCGTCACATTTGTAGCTGTGCAGAAATTCTAGAAGACTTACCAGGATGCACCACAACCCCCCTTGCACGACCTACTGCAACAATTTCTTAAAAAAAAAAAGCTGTATAACTACAGGTCATATTCTGAAAGCAAGTTGGTTTTTTTTTTGTTTTTTTTTCCTTGTTGAAAGATGTCATTTCATTGAATGAAATATTTTTTAAGGAAATAGATTTGATAAATTTCTAGATAAAGGAAATAAAACTTCAGAACTTAACAGCAAAACCTTCAAATATCTTGTTTAAAGGTTTTGAAAATGAAAAAAAAATGTTAGTTTCAAAATGCATAGCATAATTTAAAAAATTAAAGATTTTGGTGGCATGACAACAGCTGAAGTAGAATCTTTTAATTACCAGTTGGTAAATATGCATATATATTTCTATATAGCTTCTTGAGAGAATTAAATACCAAAGACATAAAGACCCAGAGAGAGGCAGAGATAGAAACAGAGGCAGAGGTAGAAAGACACAATTGGAGGGAAAATATTACATGCTGAATATTTGTCCAAGACAGAACAATCATTCCCCTTTCTGGACAGTTCTTGAAGTGATAAATGCTCCTGTGCCCTGAACATAAGGGCATTTCTTGATCTTGATGGAAAAATATTTGAATTGAACTGTTGAGAAGAAATGTTTCCACAAATGTAAAAGAAGTTGACGTTGCTTGCAACATCCACTTAACATTCATTCTGTGTTTCTCCCTGAAAGAGAAACAGAGCTGGGATAAGTTTGGTGGGTGGCCACAGCAGGCTGAAGGAAGGAGGTTGCCCATGAGCATGACATAATATGGAAACTACTGCTGGGAATCTGATGAGAGCAGGAATATATAGCCACATGGCTTCTTTCCTGAATACACTTCTGAGCACTGTAATGACAGTGAAAAATTTGTCTGCTTTGTATTTGCTGCAAGCAGAAATGAGGACTTTGTCCCAAAACTCATTTTTTGAGGGGAAATCCAGTCTACCAACCCTGGATGTTGAGTTCTAAGACTATTAAGAGTGCTGCATCAACAGCCTAAACAGTTAAAATGGTTTTGAATAGACATGACAAGGACTGGAATGTTAATCTAAATGTTAGTGTGTGTGTGTGTGTAAGGATGGAGAGAATTAGGGTCTGACTTCTCATTGTAAACAGAAAAGTCTCAGAGTATTTTCCTGAGGGAGTTATCTGTTAAGTACCTGACTTCTGAGGTAATTGCATCCAATTGTATGTACATTCCAATTGCACTTCAAAAATACTCTGTGACAAAGACAATTTATGTGAAGAACAGCAATTTCTAGCAGTGACAGAGAAGTCATAGTCCTCCACACTTAGCTCTGTGCTGTATTTTAATTTTTGACTCTGGCCAGGGTTACTGTTCAGAAAGTCACTCCCAGGATTTTGTTGTCAGAGACACTCTGACCCTCTCATTGAACCTCTGTTATTGGCATAGGAAAATTTGAGGAGTCTTTGGCAGACAGGTTTTATGAAAGCATAGCATTCAAAACAGCATAAACCCAAAATGTTTTCCAGTGAGTTAGTTCAGAATAAATAGGAATGTTGTAGTAAAAGTCAAAATGAAGATAAAACTCACACATGACCAAATTTAATCACATCAACTAAACTAAGGAAAATCAAATTTAGGTGCCTGTTTTCAGAGGCCAGTCCCCTTTGGCTCCTTTTTTCCTTCAGCAGAAGGAGGTTGACACCTCCAGAGGGAGAGAGCCTGCTGAAGGCAGAGCTTAGCTCTCACTTCTGTGTTCAAAAGATAGAAAACCCAGTAATTAACCTGCCCTAGTTACATGGAATTAATCCAGGATGAGCCATCTACTTTTTTTCTACAGATAATAAAGAGTGTTCAGAGAAGGGAGTATCCGAATTGGACCACTAAATCAGATACTAAAAAGAAAACAGAATGAATACCCAAAACAGGAAGCAATTCAAGTACAACTGCTAACTTCCAGGGAGAAAAAAAAAATAATAAACCCTTTTTCACATCCATTAAGTGTGTTAGTCAGGCCTACATCCTCAAAATAATCTAAAAACTTGGGGTCATAAAGAATGATAGATGACAGTCACTCTTAGTCTTGCTTATTTTTGTGAACTGTGCTGGTGGGCCAGTGACACTGAACGTCTGGGTCACTGCAGTTGTCTCAGCAAGTATACTTTGCAATAGCACAATGAAAAATGAATAACATTTTTAATGTTAAGCAAATAGTCATCATCAGGATGGGCATGGGCTCTGAGGCTCCAGCCTCACACTGTGACATAAAGGAGCCCTGAAGTTGTAGAAAAAGACATAAAAACATTATAGAGCTGATGTACAACTTTCCTGTGACACTGGTGGAAAAGTTTCTAACCCATCACTCTTATCTGCTACGTAATTATCTACTCCTGACTGTTGAGGAGCTGTGGTCCATCAGGTAGAGCCTGAGTCATTTCACATGTGTTTCCATAGGGAAAGATGAGGAGAAGCTGTTTCTAAAACTCCCCACCTTTACTTAAATGTATATAGCTTTTAGACTCAGCTGTAACTCAAAAGAAGGCAAGCCTAGGTGTCCCAAACAGGACATTTGGTTAAGCCTTTTCTCAAAAAAATTGGTGATTTTGTTTTAAAAGAGTTTGAAGTCCTGTCACATCCACAAAGATATATTTATGCAGAAGGCTAGAGAACTAAATTCAACTCCTGTGTAGGTTCAAAATGAGTCAAATCCACATATTTCATTTTCAAAAGAACTAGATTACTAATCAGAAAATTTTAGGTTTTTCTGGAGGTCAAGAAATACTGTGCTAAGTAAACCATTAATTTCTTTGCATATGGTATATGGAAATATTTTTCTTCCTTTTCTTCTTTTTTTTAAATTCCTTTTTCTTTATTTTTTCCTCTTTTCTACAGAAAGTCTATGAAGCATAACTAAGAGGTAAATATTTTCTTATTATTTTCCAGGTGGCAAAAGTTTTTAAAAATTTAAGAAACACAGTTTTGCTCAGCTTAATCTGAAAAGAAGAAAAATCATCCTTGTAAAGTTTACTTCCCAGGGAGAAATAAGTGACTTGCAATTCCAGCAAGAAAAATTTTTCCTGTCTTTCTTTTCCTTTACTCAGTTCTGCTAAGTGTAGCATTACCAGCCCTCAGCATATTTGTCAGTAGCTTGAAAGCAGAAGAAAGATTGTCCAAACAATGTTGAATTGGCAGGAATTGAAGAAGAAATTAACTACTAATCTAAGTACAGAAGGACTTACATTAATTTAACTGTCTGGTCTAATAAATAGAAAATATAGCCCAAACAGGTGAAACTGAAATAAATATGTTTTGAAGCAATAGATAAACAAAGTTAATCTATTATAAAAGAAAAGCTCCTGACAAAGGAATAGGATTTCACAGTTTCAGAAAACTCTCCAAAGCTTTTATCTTCAGAAGGAAGTAAACATTGTTAGGGAGGAAATTACAAGAGGAATATGAGAAATCAGCAGAGCATATCACCACTGTGCAATGTTACATTCCTGACTTCTAAGAGTAAAATCCCTTTGCAAACCCACTGGCAGTGATAAGCAGACCTCACCAGGGCTTTCATCAAATTTATCCTTAACGCACACAGAGACAGCACTAAATTTTTGAGCACAGAACTTGGACAGGACTCAAGTGTTCTTGATGTCCCATAACATAGTAAGTAAATAGCCTGAACTGTAATAAGAGTCAAACATTTTTTTTTTCCCCTGATAAGGAAGCCTGGGGGCTGGGGATAATTGTATTCCCTAGCAGGATCCATTTGTTGACTTGAAGGAGCTAAATAACCAGCAAGTACCTTCAAAAACTAAATGACTTGATGGCAATCATCATTTCAATCTCTGTACAATCTGCTTTTATCCAATGCAGGCGAAGTGATATGAGTTTACAAAAAGACTATGACTTTTGTAGAACCAAGATATGTCAGAGAAATAAAAAAATTCGCCCATCTCTGAACCCAGTCACCTGTGAATTACAAACAAGAGGTGAGCAGTGGACAGTGATAAACAGCAGCTACCAAATCCTACTAAATTAATGGGTATTATGACTCACAGCGCTGCATATCTCGAACTTTCATGGGAAGGAGTACTCCAGAAGAGTATGAGCCATTGAGGGTAGAGGGATCTGTCCTTAAGACAGATCCAGTCAAGCTCCTGTCGAGCTACGACCCAGCTCTGGTCCTCAGCAAGGCTAAATAACATCTGTATTCCACTAATTTGCTTCTACTGTTCCAGTTCTGCAACCAGCTTTCTCTGAGCTGTGCTCCACTGCCTGCTATTCACATGTCCAAAGATTACTTTGATATTTAGTGACTAGTGAAATGAAGAACCAAAAATCAGGTTTAAGTGAAAGTGGACAATGGAGAAGTTCTTGGTCCAGTGCCTGCCCAAAGGCAGCCGTGAAGTTCAGTACATCCATGGAATATATTTGCTTTGGTTAAACAATTTCACACATTTTATTATGATAGACAGGGCCTCATCTTCAGTTGTACACAGCTACTTCAACACTGCTTCCTTCTATTGAACAGTTAACACAATTACCTCTTTCACAGCTATTTAAAACAGATATCAATTTACCCTGAAGTCTCTAAGAACTTTATATGTGTTTAAAGTCTTTAAGAAGTTTGACAAAAAGTTTCAGTAGTGTTGGTAATCAGTGCTCCATGTTATAAACCACTGCCTGACTAAGGGCTAACACACTTTTTCAGAGCACCATCCTCAACTACATACCTTGTAAGGACTTGTGTCCTTCTGTTCGACCTTTCAAAACAGAGGCCTTGGCTCTGTAGAGAAGACACCAGGTCACTGCAGAGTTATTGAACAGCAATTATGTCTTATCATACAATCATGTAAGGCACTTGAGCACCTGAGCATCTGCCACCCCACTGTAAAATGGTAAATAAATATATGGAAAGGCAAGTCAGGGGAGTAACCTCCTAAATGCTTTATACTCCCACCATTTATTGCCTCATGCATAATGCAAAGTAAATTTGGTGGTCAGAGCCTGGACGTGCCCAGTCTAACTGGGAATGGCTGTAATTCACAAATGAAAAGCTAGAACAATAAATGTAACCACATTCATTGATATGAGTAAAATTCCAGTAAAAATAATAATGTTACAGACTGGGCTGTGTTGATAAGGTATTCTTAGAAAGAAATAAAGTTCTCCCAGTATGTCTTATCTGAACAATAAAAACTCTGCCATAGACCAGCAAAAGCACCACTATTAAGTATGTCCATTCAAAACTAAGAATTGGTTTGGTTGCAATTCAGTGTGGAAAAATTTTCAATTTCCCAAGAAATCTAAAGGCAGGAAGCATTTTGAAAATATAGTAGTAGTAGTAGTAGTTGTAGTTGTAGTAGTAGTAGTAGCAGTAGTAGTAAATAATCTTATTTGCAAAAGTCAGAATCTTCTCTGGTTTTGTCTCGAGAAATATATATTATGATTTCATGGAAAATGAAGGAGAAGGAAGTGATTTGACAGTGTATCCCACAATATTCTTATTTCAAATTTGTGCTTTTTCAATCTAAATGAGTGGACAAGCAGATTGGTTAAAATATTATTGTGTAATCATGCTTGGAGGGTGGTAATTAAGAGGTCATTCTCTATGTGGAGTTTGGTAACAATGCTGGGACTGTCTTATTCAGTGCCTTTGTGAGGAATCTGTATTCCCATCAAGTCTCAGATGACATTGCTCGAGGGGGAGGTAGTAGGTGGGGTCTAGGGCTCCTCTGCCATTCAAAAGCATCCAAGAATTGCTGGAGGAGTGAGACAGCAAGAACATAAAGAAGATCAATGAGGATAAATTTAAAGCTTTTTATATAGGAAGGAAAAACCCTTGAAACAGCACAGGCTGGGCACTTACTGCCTAGGAAGCTGCTGTGGAGGAAAATCTTTTGAGCATCCTGCTGGGCTGGACCAGAGCTGATCAGGAGCCCCTAGGTTTTCCTGGAAGCAAAGGTCTTAACAGCAACCTGGACTGTAGGCACAGGGCAGAGCCTGGATATTCAGGAAAGGAAATGTTCTCTACCCCATATTTGTTACATCATAAACACAGTGCCCAGTATGAGGCTGCTACAAGGAGGACACTTTTAAACTGGAGATAGTTCAGTGGAGAAAACCAAGACGATAGAAACAGGAACATTTCTCAGAAGAAACTGGGAAAGCTGAGTTTTTTCAGCCTGAAGCAGAGGCAGTTTTGGGACAACCCAACAGCAGACCCCAATGACTGAGGGGAAGCTCTCTAGGAGCTGTAGCTGAGCTCTTCCCTGCAGTGCATTGAGGGACAAGAATCAATGTGTAGGAACAGGAGCACTAGAGGTACAGACTGAAGAGATCTTTTGCCCATGAGGACAGATGAGCACTGGCATCAGTAACCCAGAGATGTTTTGTAGGCTTTACCCCTGGAGGTTTTAAGGTCTTGACTATATATGAATTCCTTGGTCAGATCTCTTGGGGACCCTGGTCAGAGCAAAAGGTTGTTCTAGAAACCTCCTGAAGTCTCTTCCAACATACATTATTATTGTGATTCTACGATTCTCTAATTTATAATGTGAAAGAAAAAGATGTAGTTTTTGTCATAAAGAAATGAGAGGTCAAAATATTCCATTTCAATTAAGAAATGAGATTTTGTTTGGTTTGAAAAATTTATTGTTTTTTAAATATTAATCCATATTTCAGCGAAAACAAACTCCCTGAGGAAGTTTTGATGCTGATGGAGCAGCAATCTTGGATGAAGCACAGTCCTTTAGGAAATCTTCGAACGGGTCCTGAAGGAGTTATTTACATCAGGAGAAAGGACCTTAGTTTGCTATGTTTTATTGACATAGATTGGAACTGATCACGGTGTGAGAAAGCTGATAATCTAAGAGACCCACAGGAGACAAAACAGGGAGAGAGGAGTCTGACAGTGGACAGCAACACATTTAAGATTTAACTTGTCTCTGCATAACTTAGCTGCATTTTTTTTTTCTGAACCACATCTGTTTGTTCTTTATGAAATCTATAGGAAAATAAATAGGAAATTCACAGTCCAGTGGCTTTTTTTTTCTTCATATGGACAGAGGTAGGAAAAAGAAGAGTTTGAGGTCTCCCTGCTTCATTTGCAGAAATGAGGGACCCACAGAACAATTGCATTCATAAGGTGAAAAATTATATTTGTTTTTGGTGAAATGATTAAAGCAGCTCTGTGACAGAAAATATTAAAAAAATCTTTCTAAAGCATTTCAGCAGTGGTTCAGGAAAGCTGACTGGAATAGCCTTGTGTGTAGTCCTTTTTCTTCAGTCTTGACCTTCTCCACAATGTCTGTCTTTCTTTCTCCTGTTGCTCCCGGAGCAGAGTGGTAAGAAAAGCATTTCTATGACTGTATGGGAGCGAGTGAGAAGAGTCACATTCAAAGCATTACTCAAACTGACTGTTCAAAGAAGCTCATTTAGAAACCTTTGTTATAACTGTAAGTTTTTCAAACAATCAAAGATGAGAAGTAGGTTTCTAGGCAGTGGTCTCTCTACCTGCTGGAGGAATTTTCCTTTTTTGACAGTCTCTTCTGAAGTCACAAAAGAGGAATATGCACATTTTTAGAGGGCTCTCCAATCCACTTATTCTAGATGGTCATTTTAAGATGAGATTAGTTACCCTCTGGAGACAGACAACTTTAGAAAGGAAAAATGTCATGATTTAAATACCTTATGAATGTTCTCGTGTATTTTGGATTTATTGATGTCATCAAATAGATAAATGAAAAAATCTCTTTCAGATTATATTTGTTTAGCTAATCCAAGTGCGTGACCAGTGGATTTGTCTGTACACAGGTGGTAATCATTTATGAGTCTGAAATAGCAGGAGATAAATGCAAACAAAGAGCCCTGCATCTGACAGACCTGTACAAATATATCGGTCACTTTTCTTCAGAGGTAACCAACTTGTCTTTGTGCCTTAATCAATAAAGTTCTCAAATGATTAAACAAGTTGATTTGTCCATTGCTTTTAGAACATGTCCTTGCTCATAACTCTTCAAAGTCAAATAGAATTTGCATGTGATATTATCCACTAGAAGGCTTTTTCTTTCCTGCAAGAAAAATTACCTGTTGCCTAATATAATTTTATTTTCAGTAATAGCTTATCATTACCAGTGATTTTGACAAGGTTTTCTTATGCAGACCTGGGTTTGTTTTTTTGTTTTGGGGTTTTGTTTTTGTTTTGTTGTTTTTTGTTTTTTTTTTTTTTTTGGGGGGGGGGAGTGTGTGTTTGTTTTGTTTTTTCTAGTTCACATGCAGTTAATATCAAATATATGCATGCCTCAGTTCTTTATTATTGAGTACTATTTTAACGAATCACTGTGGTGTGTTCACCCCGGCCAGAAGCTAAGGACTCACCAAGCTGCTTGTTTTTTTCCTCCTCATTAGTGGGGTGGTAAAGAGAGTTGGAAAAACAAAACCTGAAAATGTATGGGTCAAGATGAAGTTTTATAAACAAAACAAAGCCGTGGAAAGGAGCACACTCAATAAGAAGTTTTGAATCCATTCCCTTTCTTATCATATTCTAGTGATTATTGGGATATAAATCTGACTTCTACTGTCTTTTCCTTGGATATATTTATTTTCAGCCTTTGTTTTTTTTTAAGTCAGCTTAGCTAAAATCTGTAATCATCATACTGAGTAAATCCCATTCCTTGTATTCTGTCTGTGTAACATGCACAATATAAAAAAAACTTAATTCCTAGTTTAGACACTTGAAGTACACCCTGGGGAGCACTTGCCTGAAGGTATGTTAAAATTCTTACATTCCTTATGAGATCCAGGCCTAATATTCGGGGTTAAGAAAACCTTTAAGCAACAGGATGTCTAAAACTCAAGCTTTGGAATTTTAAAACTTAACTCCTACTGTGGATCTAGCCTGAAGGTATTAAATAACATTGGGAAGCCAGATCTTCCAAGATGTGGTGTAGGAAGCATGTTCTCAGCAGAAATTGTGAAAAAATTTAGATTAGAATAGATTTTTTTTTCAATTAATTAAAGCTTAAGAGGCAAACTGGAACTCTGTATCTATAATACATAGTATCTGAGCAGTTTCCTGGTCTTACTGCAAGACACTATGGATACACTTTCAGCAATCATGATATAATTACAAGGAGCTAATATCTTCAGAAAGATATTCTTTTTTAAAAAGCAGGAATCACATCCTCAGGAAAGAAATTAAACTCAATAGGAACAACCTGAATGCAAGGAATGAAGAAACTTGAATTTTGAGCCTTTAAAAGCATGAATAGCTCTGGGGAACCCATCCTGTTTGGTCCAACACACGGAACTGACCTGTGACCAGATAGCCCTCAAGGACAAAAGTACTCAACACCAGGGCAAGAAATTTCTCAGAGCTGACTGAGAAAGCCAGTTCGGTCTACAATTGTCAGGAAAGATAACTTCAGAAATTTTTTGCAAGTATATTTCACCTTTCTCTTTCTGATAACTCTCTCTCTCTTTCCATTACTCTTCTGGGGAGGTGGGGTTGGGGAGGATGGAAGTGGAGGTGGGAATGGAAGGGAGTAATTTTGTCTACATTTTAGGTTAAAGGGTGAAACCTCGAAATTTCAAAACACAAAGAAGGTTCTAAAATCCTTGTTTTGAGGCTCAGCTTCACAATGAAATTACCACAGCAATGTGGTAAAGAAACTTTACATTGTTGTACAGCTACCTTTGTGTATACTTCAGCATAAGGCAAGCAAAGGCAAAGGCAAAGGCAAAGGCAAAGGCAAAGGCAAAGGCAAAGGCAAAGGCAAAGGCAAGCTTACAATACTTCTTTTTGTTATGTTTCTTTGTGTTTGTCATGGATCAAATACCAAGACATAGATAGCACATAGATAGCACAAATATCAAGTTAGTAAGCTACAATTGCCACATGACAGGTATGTATCATGCACTTTAGGGCTTCACCTGCATCAATTTTAATGAAAACTTTATTAAGCAACTATCTCTTTTATGCATTATGCACTTTCCTGGATATTACAGAGGGTGTAATTTCTTAACAGTGGAATGTTGTCTTNAACAAGAGGTAGTTTCATTTTCCTCTTTTAGGATTGGCATAAGGGCCTGAGAGCTACCCGGTTTATAGAAGTTTTATATGCTTTATATGCTGCCATCCCTTCTGTTCTGAAGTTCCTTCTGCTCTTCTTTCTTTTTCCCACACCCTGCCCCCACATCTCTCTCAATTTCAACATGCACAAAAACCTATTTCACAAATGAAAACCAGTCCCAACCATCACAGGCATTTATTTAAAGCATGACCATCATTTTTCATAGATCCTAAAATCCTTCCCCTGAGATCCATGTTTAATCCACTCTTGAAAAAATGTGATAAGTATGTTGTGATTTTTTTTTTCTTTTTGCCTCTTGAAGTGCAGTTTGATATATACATCTACTGAGCATGTGACAATGTAGAAGGGTTTTGGTTTTTTCCTCCCTCGTTTTAAAATGACTTCCCATGACAATATGGTTGAAGCATCAACAATACTACATCTTTGTTACAGTGATTAAAAGCATGCCTCTTTTCATCTGCTTTAATCATTCATGGGGAATGGTATCAGAATTCTGAGCAGTAGCCTAAGAGATGATAATCTGAATTCTAAGAATTTGTGTTTATAGCTATGTCACTTCCATGTAATTAGTACAGTGAGGGGTATGTAGAGGTATTAAATAATATTAACTGCACTCTGTAAAGTCATAAGAAATAGTAATTAAAAAAAATTAAAAACATTGAAGGGAAGACTATTTTCCCATCTAGAGAGGAGACTTGGATTTATTACAAACCACCCTAGAAGACAAGAGTAACCCAGGATCCTATTAATAGATCCCTTAAGGTGCAGCCAGGTGAGGGTCAGCCTCTTCTCCCAGGTAGCAAGTGGCAGGACCAGACAAAGTGATCTTCAATTGTGCTAGGGGAGGTTAGATTAAATATTTGGAAAAAAATCTTGATTTGGAAAAAGGATGGTTGAGCATTGGAACAGTCTGGCCAACAAAGAGATGGAGTCATTACCCCTGAAAATTAAAAAAAAACCAACTTGAGAATGTGGCAGTCAGGGATCTGGTCTAGTGGTGAACATGGTGGTGCTGGGTTAGCAGTTGTACTCGATCTTAGGGGTCTTTTCCAAGCTAAATTATTCAATGATTTCATGTTCAGAATTCATTGTACAATCCACTTTAATTTTCCATTCAGTTAAACCCTGCTTATAAAGAGCTGTTTCCAGAGGCCTTACATCTTAATGTGGCCACCACTATTCATCCTCCAAACTTTTCTAACACAACTAATTTCCTCATATATTTCTCAATTTTTCTACTTTTGATTTTATTTTTTGTACTACATTTTTATGTCTCATTTGGAACTAAATCTAGGCCCTTGCCATATTTTTATTTTGGCTGCAATCTGTTGCTACCTCTACCAAAGTCTTGATAAGGGGCATCATGGAAGTTAACAATTGGGAGGAAGTTGTTCCATTACCTAAGACCCCACCCATCTTGCTGCCAGTGCTCTGTAGGTTTATATTTGAATTGGTCAGCTTTTCAGAGCTTTTCAGAAAAATGTAATATTTACATTTGTAATTTTCCTCTTTCTTTGTGATTGTTGCTGATTAAAACATCAGTATATTTTACCAAGCATAATTTTATGTCCACAATTTCTCACCAAGACTTTTTATTGATGTCTCAGTCCTTAACCTATACCAGAAATTAACTGCATCACCAATAGAAAAATATTTGAGAAATTGTTTCAAGTTCTTTTTTAGTTTTTACCTACCTATGAAAATAAAGAATTAACCACAAACTATTAAAAATTAACAAATGCAATTGTTTAGAGATTATTTAGGGAGGAGAGATTGAAATACAAACCAATGTAAATGATTTGGCATTAATTGTATTCTTGATCTGAAATATAATCCATGAGTTACAATGCAATTTGATGACATTTGCATTGTATTAATGTTGACAATATAAAATCCCCCCCAAAATAAGCTATCGCTTTAATAAAAGCAGAAGTTTGTGATAGAGTATGTTTATTTAAACACTTCCATTTCCTCTAAGAGTGGAAGTTCTTTGACTTTTGGATTTACGTCAGTATACAGATTATGTGTACAGTCTAAATAATGAGCTCATGGAGTTGAAATTTTGCCAAACTAATTTGAATTCTGGGGTTTTCAGAATGTCAGCTGCTGTAGCAGTATCCAATTAAGGAGCTACATTAAATCGTAGACATTAGCGTAGTGCTATCTGTTACTAATTCAACTTTTATGGGCATCATCAGAAAGTTTTATTTCTAACAGGTTGCATATATTAATTACTAACAAATAAAAATTATTTAAGTACTGCTTCTTACAATGGCTTTAACCAGTCTGAAAGAAAGAACTGTGTTAAAGGAAACAGCCTTTTTCAGTAACTGTCTTTTATAGCTATTTATGTAGATTTTAGACCAATGTGGATTTGATTTAATCATATGGAGATTATATTTATACAAAAGGTGGCTAACAGTGAAGCAGTACAGATATATCATAAGCTATTTTTATTTTCCCTTGTATTTTGGATCTAGTTCCTTTGGCCATTGAAATATGAATGCTTCAACTGCCTTGTAATACATTATCCTATTCTTAAGGTAAGGTCACTCGTGTTCAGTAGCAAAACCCCACAGCTGTTCTTTTTAAAGCTACTGTAATGAACACACTCAGGTACTAGCAAAGGACTTAAAGCAAACGTTTTTTTAAGGAATAGTTTTTAGACACTATAAATTTAAAGATACTCTAGCAGAATAAAAGAGATAAAATATTGAGTAGACAAAGTTTGTAACTTCTTTAGCAGAATAACACTACTCTAATGAATGCATCAATACTACAGCAGAGATTTCAATGACCAAAAAAATACACATGTAGGGTATTTATAGGTTGAGATCCACTAATTGTAACAAGAAGTATGTGTGGTCAATTCTAGAATGGGAAGAATACAAAAAGAAACCTGCGTACTCAAAGAGTGTTTATGTCTGAATATATAGCCTACTGAAGTATTTAACATTTTCTCCTCTGTTTCTTTATCTTAGACAATCTACTATTTATCCTCGTATGGTGATTCTGTCTGGTTGTGTCTGAAGGTGAGACAGAGCAATAAGGACTTTTTTTTTTTAATTACTCATAGTGTTAGTTGTACTTCACTCCCAGATGGGGTTGAAATATTGAAAGGGAGACTATTGTCACAGTAGGTGAAAGATATCAGTCTCATTGCCCATGAGGTTTACAGAGACTCTGACTTTGCTAGTCTGATTCAGTGTTTATGTACCCATAACAGTGGCCCTCAGCACCACTTCAGAATTACGTGTTCACTCTTGGAAAACAGCTTGTTGTTTGTCTAAATGCTCACATGTTGTGGGATTTCTCAAGCTTTACTGCTGTTGAATGACATAACTATTATGGCCTGGATGATCAGTGCTCTACTGCTGTGTGCTTGTTTGATCTCCACGATGTTCATTCTAACATCTGACCTGAGCAGGAGAGAATCGGTGGTGAGCTGCTGTGGAAATTCTTGGTTTGAGTGAGACACAGTTTGGGCTGAAATGCTGTTCAATTTAGTTGACTCAGAGAGTTTGGAACAAAGACATTCCATGAGTAGGCAATGAAAGAAGGTGTAAGCAGTTGTGTGCAAAGTTATATAAGAACATGCCTTTTTAGGCAATATGGTTGAAAAAAATTCTTCAAGATGTGTGCAAAAGGGAAAAGATCATAAATAGAGAATTTAAAGACAGCCACACTGTTTGTCAAGAATCATTTCTCCTGTTACATGTGACTCTGCTTCTCTTCCCAACTTTTTTGCCGCTACATGATATTTTGGTTAGGTAGAGGTGAACACACTTTGAATTTATTTAGTAGGAGATACTTTTAGTCATTAATTCAGTAATTAATCAGAGGGAGGTTGGGGACCTGCAAGGGTTATTGGAAATGGAATGGCTCCAGCCTCTGCACAACCCAGACTGCTGCTGCTGTAAACTATTATTCTGTCATATTTTAAAGGAGGACAGGCAGACATCTGAGTTCTGAATGTCTTATATATCTTCTAAATTTAACAGAGATTTGAAGTTGCTTCAGACTTACTAAAAAGTGGCAGTCAAAGACCCAAATAGGGTCTTTTTTTTTTTTTTTTTTTTTTTTTTTTTTTTTTTTTTTTTTTACTTTTTCTCAAAATCCCAAAAAATTTTTTTTTTTTTTTTTTTTTTTTTTTTTTTTTTTTTCCTTTTTAAGCTGTCCTTAAAATCCCTAAAATTGTTGTATTTTAGAAAGAGGACTTTATCTTGAAGACTACTGAAAGTCTAGACCAGTGGCTGGAATTATATGAGCTGACTCTCAGTCTGTGCATCATCAGATCCTGAAAAGTTTGCAAATTAACGAAGACAAAATGTCAGGTTCATTATTGTTCTGTTTTACTAGTTTTGATCCCAGCTTCGTGATTCAAAGACAACTTGTGGAACTGAAGCTCATATACAGAAAATAATCTCTGAAAGAATATCAGAAAAAGGATTTATGTTATTTAAATGGAATGGTTAAGATATATAATACTTCATTTGAATTAAATACTGAGCACTGGCACAGGTATGCTACAGGAACTATAGTGATATGCAACAGGAAAGTTTGTAAAAATCTCACCATCACTTTTTCACATTGGATTCATAATATTTCATCTTTTCAAATATCCAATTATCAGGTATTCTAACTACAAATATTCTGCCTTCTTATTTGTAACTATATTATGCATGGAGAATTCTTTCTGTAGCTGGGTAGAAAGAGCTAACAACTTAAACTAAGAATGATGAGGGAAGGCAAGAACAACTAGCAGCATAGCAAGAGACCTATGGACCGGGTCAGGGAGTAAAGGGCATGGGGTGACATGACAAGAAAGCACTTGCATATCAGCAAAGAAGTGTCTAAAAGGCACCATTCTGGGGAGATATCCCAACCCTTCCCAGGAGCTCAGCGTGGGATAGTTCACTGAAGTGCCTCTATACTAATGCAGGCAGCATGGGAAACAAAAAAAAGCAGGGCTTTGATCATGCTGGGATCTTGGAGACTTTGCAGGATGTATCCCATGACTAGAGTGTTTCAATGAAGGGATACAGGCTCATTGAGAAGGACAGAAAAGGAACACAAGGAGGGATATCTGACCTTTTTGTGAGAGGATAGCTGGAGTGCGTGGAACCTCTGTCTAGTATTACTGGGGTATCAAATATAACAAGAAGAATAGAGGTGACAAAAGGAAGCCCAAATAAACATGGGCTCATTTCTCAAGAAAATAGGTTACGGAGGATGGAGCCATGTTTGTTTCACTGTTCCTCTGTGACAGGACCAGAGGCAATGAGCACCACCTGAAACACAGGAGATTCTCTCTGATCATCTGAAAACAACTTTTTTACTGTGAGGGTGACTGAGCACTGGCACAGGTATCACAGAAAAGTTGTGAAGTCTCCCTCTTTGGAGACATTCAAAAGCTTCTGGATATGGTTCTGGACAACCAGGTCTAGGTGGCCCTGCTGTAGCTGGGGAATTGGACCAGATGACTTCTGGAGGTCCTTTACAATTTCAGCTTTTCTGTGATTTTGGAATTGTGTGTCTCTCTAAAATCAATATTCTATATACTATGATTTTTTGATTCTATGCATTATTTCAGCTAAATTCTAGATAATCATTGTGCATTTATTTCTTGTACTTGTTATTCACTGAATCTTCTATTTAATGATAACAAATGTCTGTTCTCTGGTTCCTATGGAAAGTTACTAGTCATTCATCTAAACTTTGGGAAAATATGGAATTAATTTATAACATAGTCAACTTGATCCATGTATGTTTTCCAGCACTCCAAATTTGCCTTCATGTCAACAGAACGAAACACCTTTATACAGTCTTAGTCTCTCTGCACAGGCAATAGTTTCTTTTTTTTTTTTTTGGTCTTCAGTGAAGACGATGGACCACTTGGGTTTGTACATTGCCTCTAACCAGGATGCTAACAAGCCTCTGAGACCATTCCACACTCTGTATTTGCTTTGAAAAATATTACATTATATTTCTACAAATATTAAATTCTCTGACTAGTTCTTGATATCACATATCACAACACATCTTTATTAGACAAGAAGAATATTTATGAACTAACATTATCATGCTTGATCTTGTTTTTTATTAATAAATACTCTCAAGATAACATTTTCTGGTTAGAGTCACTGCTAACTGAACTACTCTTTAGACTACCCTTGTCATTTCAGAATATTTAAACAACTTCTGGCAATAACTTCGTAGCTGAAATGTTTAAATCAATTTTTTTCCATATCCCTATGGGAATGGAAAAATGTATGGGAAAAATAAATTACAGGCAGATAATTAAGGCAAAGACTAAGTTGGTAAAAACCCAAAGAAGAAGAAATTGATGGAATGAAACTTGATATTTAGAAATGACACCTCAATAATGATTTAACAGTACTTGTCAGTAGATGTTAATAATATATTTTCTCTCTCCAAGCAGATGTTCTCTACGGTCACTCGTGGGTTTCTTAGGGTTGTCAAATCTGGGTCATTGTTTCCCAGCTTGTATTAGCATTGACTGATCAACAGTCATTCTCTGAATGCTCTGGTCAGGCCATGGACCTTGTTCCAGGACTGAATTTGTCATTAGGTAACTGTATTTGACTTTTTCAGGTGAGGTTCTTTTCCTTTTTGATAATATCAAATGTCTCCATATTTCCTATAAATGGTGAACTGTATCTCCTTATCTCTGAAAATCCAACAATGAAGATGCAAAAAGAAAACCTACAATTATAAAAATTATAAACTGCTATTTTTATATATTAAATTTGCCTTTTATATACTTTATAATGAATTTTTCTGTCTGGTTACTTTAATTGGCTAGTTCTTCAGTGTGTATCCTAATCATATAATCAGGTTAAAGTTATTAGCAATGCCTTGCATTCAGCAAAATCTATGCATTTCTGAATATAAAATAGGACTTGATTTTTTAGTACTATTAGCTAGCACCTAGTGTCTTCATTTGCGGGGCTGTAATAAATTAAACCTAATGTTTGCATAGTACTAATTTACCATATTCTATGAGGATAGAAAACTAAAGTTCTGCCTGTTCTGTAATCATTTGTAGAAGGGAATAAGTGTATTCTTGAGGTATTAACCTTTCACCGTTTTCAGTTTCATGGTCATATGAAGGTTCTATTTTTGTATCAGGCAATCATAATCTTTTCACATTAATGTTTTTACTCTGGTCTGATTAGCATTCCTCCTTTAGTTCTGACAACTCCATGACAACTGTCCACATTTTTGACATAATCAGAACTTTAGTCCTATTTTTGAAATAGCCAGAACTCCTCTTGTATCACAGCATGCAGAAAACAATCTGTCAAATTTTAAAGTTTCTGCAATAAACTTCTGTGATGATTAGTAAAATAATTAGGACTTCTTTCCTCCAACTGAATCAATTTGATTGCAATATTATTTTCCCACTTGTGCAATAATCATAACATAGAATCAAATATCTGCAATATTATCAATATTTCAGGCAAAGCCAGAGGTGCACTACAGGCACTCACACAGCCATTTTTTAATACTATTCTCTAAACAGAAAGAACTTAATTTTTAGCTTAGTCAATTCCATGCCACCAGCATACACTGGTTCTGGTTTCTTCCTGAAGCCTTTATTCCCATACTGAAATCCATTTCTATGTAGCTCTAGTATGATAAATATGTGCAAGACATGCCTTTCACTATGACACAAATTATTGAAATATTATAAGTGTATTCACTATGGATGAAACCCGCCCCCACCCCAAATCTCTGTCAGGGAGATATATCCAGGGTAGCTGTATAGAATCATAGAATTACGGAATGGATGATCTTACAAGGGATCTCTGAGGTGGTTTATTACTTCACCCCTGTGCAAAAGAGTGTCACCTGGAACAGGCTGCTGAGGCCCTTGCTGATTCAGGGGAGATAGAGACTCCACAGCTTCTCTGATAAACCTGTTCTACTGTTCTGGAAACCTGGCAGAGACCTTGAGTGACCCTTGTTTTGTCATAGACACTGTTCTTTGACACACAAAACTAGTTATCCATTGCTTATTGTCAGAGCATGCATCCATGGTCAGCTGCAGAAATGCACTGCGTCCTCTCTACAAACATCAGGAGTCAATGGCCATCTCTGTTGTACAGAGAAATACAGGCAGGCAGACTGAGCCAGGCAGACTTCTGCTCCTTTATCTTACACCAAGAGCTCCATCTGTCTTTGCAGACTTAGCTGCAGTGCCTACTCCTGACACAAGTAGGTCTCCTTCCTAACATGGAGGAAGTTTCTGCATAGGCAGATCTGTGGCATGTCTAGAAACAGATGAACCACAGTGTTTCTGTTGCTGGCACAGTTTTCATGAAAATCACATTCATGTGATGCCATGAGTCGCTATTTGTCAGCAGAACAATATGGCTGGTGACCTCCTTATAAATAGCTGTCTGGCCAATACCATACCTGCCCTGTCATACACATAGCCAGTCCATATCTCACCAATCTGGCCTTGCTAAACAACTTTGACTTATCAAGGCAATGACCAACAAGTCCAGTACAGAGGGCTGCCAAGATTGTTAGGAGAGTGTGAAATATAAGAAGTGGTTGACAGAAATTATTTTCTTCAGCTTTCAGAAGAAAAGTAGAGGAGAGAGGTTACTCCTTCCTTAAGCCCTGATGAGAGGATGTAGAGATGTCTTCTAAGTGGTGCTCAATGATAGGAGGAGAGGCAATGAACTCAAGTTGAAAATTTGGAAACTGATTTGATATATTGAAAAATGGTTTTGTTATGAGTATAGTTTGTCACTGACAGAGGTTTCATTCTTGCAGTTATTAAGGAGAAGTATCTGAGCAAGCGGCTTCAGGCAGATCTGTTCTGAGAATTTATTGGACTACATGACCTCTTTCAACATACATGGTGCCTTGATTCTCTGATGTCTGAAGATACAATTTTAGAAGTAAATTGTGAAGAATATGAGATAAATCATGAAGCAGTATGTGTTTTGTAACTTGCAGTTCAGTATATCTGGATTCCTTCGTTATGCTCTTTGAAGAATTATCAGATTCTTATCATTTATGTTATGGGAGAAAAGTTGAATAAACAGGTTCAAATTCTACCTCACTATTTTGCCTTCTGATGTTTCAGGAAAGAGTGCTTTCATTATGCAGAGGAAATAGTTTGCACTTTCTTTTTTTAGCTAAGCTGCCATTTGCTGGAAAATTGGCATAAGATAGGAACCTCTGCATTACAAAAAAAAAAAAAAAAAAAAAAAAAAAAAAAAAAAACTACGTTTTTTTCAACCGGAA
>VWYO01008398.1:113393-127876 GCA_013400275.1 Rhadina sibilatrix
ATGATTATTCAGATTTGTGGATTTGAGCAAAGGTATCTGTGATGGACTGAGTGAATATTGAATTAGTAGCTGTGATCCTGTGATCCCATGAGATGGTTGAACAGAGAGAGAGATAAGAAGCTCTCTTTGCCAGTGAAGAAGTGAGAAGAAATCTCTGTTCCCAGAGATGAAGAATCCTTTGCCTTTGGAGCTGCTTATCTTTAAAAATGACACCCTAGCATGCCTGAGTCCATGGTCCATGCCTGGGAAGCTGCTAATGGGAGGGGTTTCACAGTCTACAGAGTCTTTTCCGGGCAGGTGCAGATTTGTGACATGGAAGCCAACAGAGGACTGTTTCTTGTGGTTTCATCATGGTGATATTACCATGGGAGTTCTGAGAGAGACTCCTCTCCCAAAGAACTAATGAAAGATTATTTTTAAATAGTGAAAGTGACTGAAAATCACAAAGTGAACACTTGTAGGGGAGGAGTGTTTTCAAATTTAATTTTGATTTTCATTTTCTTCTTTTAGTATGCGTTAATAAATCTATCTTCGTACCCTGTATGTTTGGGCCTGCCTTGTTTTTTCTCTTAATCCTATCTCACAGCAGAAAAGGCATTCAAATCACTACGCTAAATTTGGCAAACAGATTTCAGCGAACGTGAAACCATTACAAAAACCTAATTTGGTATACAGTGAACACACTCCCATCTCTAAAAATGGCAGAGTTCATTTTCTTCTCAGAAGCTGGTATGGTGCTGTGCTTTGGATTTGTGCTGGAAACAAAGTTGAAAGTACAGGGATGTTTCAGTTACTGCTGTGCTGTTCTTGCACAGTCTTTGCTGCTCCACACACCACCCCAACAAAAAGGAGTCTGAAAGTGCACAGGAGGTTGGGAAGGGACATAGCTGGGACTGCTGGTCCAAAGTGATATTCCATAGTATATGGCATCATGGTCAGCATATGTATCTGGGGGAGAAAGGAGAAAGGGGAGGATATTTAGAGGGGTGGTAGTTGTCTTGTCAAGCCACCGTTATGCATGATGGAACCTTGCTTTCTAGGTATGGCTGAACACCTGTCTGTCCATGGGAAATGATGAGAGAATTCCTTGTTTTCCTTTGCTTGTGCATACAGCTTTTGCTTTACTTATGAAACTGTCTTTATTTCAGTCCACAAGTTTAATCGCTTTTACCCTTCCAAAAGTCTCCCCTGTTCTACCCCAGGAGCGAAGGAGCACCTGCATGGAATTTATTTGCAACCTGGGCTTAAACCACATAACCTGAAGATCTGGGCTTTGTTCTTTGTTTTCCTACAATATTTTTATATATTTTCCTTAGGCATTTGCTCGCTTTTCTGTTTCACAATTACATCTGATATATCAAGATTTCTGTGGGAGACTTACACTGTACATTTTTATTGTTTTCAACCAATGGCAGATCCTCTCCACAGTCATGTAGTATTTGCTGTTCCTGACATCTGTTTCTCACTGTTCATCCTAGAAAAGCTACCGTCTTGAATTCATGCTGCTGTCTTTAAAAGCCTAGAATATGCTGTCTAGCTCTAGTATTTTGATAAGTGCTTCTAAATCTGTCTTGCTAATGATTTGTATTGAAACCAATCACGACTAAATAAATTCAGTGGGAATGTGTCTGCAGATGATGTAACCAAGCTTGGCAAAAGAAGACTGTACATTTAAAAGAATTTTATTTTTTCACTGTTCTGTTCAATTTTTTTCCTTTGATAGATGCTTTTATCTGTCAGAAAGGAGGTAGCATATATCTTCCTATCAGTCTCTACTTACTGCACTAGATAAATATGGATATTACACCAATAGAAGATCTCTGTTCCCACAATTTCTCATTTCATTTTCTAATTATTCTATACACAAAGGTTGTCAGGCAATCATATTTTTTATTTCTCTACTGACCTGCTAATTATGAAGTCTTTTTTTTATCATACAATTTAAAGACTTCAGGAAAGAGGGGGATATTTCTACAAAATATTTCTTTCATACTTTGTGTATATACGCATGGTTTGAACACAATACTGAAAACTGTCTGAATGACCAGGCCCAGAGGGTGGTTAAAGTCTTCAAAAAGTCTAGTTAAATGTCAAAAACTGGCAGTGCAGCTTCAGAAGTCTCTACTGAGTCCAGTCCTGTTTAACACCTTCATTAATGATATGTATGATGGGGCAGAGTGTACCCTCAGCAACTTTGCAGATGGCATGCAGCCAGGAATGGTTGATACCTCAGAAGGACCTCAACGGGCTGGAGAAGTGGGCTGACAGGATCCACCTGAAGTTCAACAAGGAGAAGTGCAAGAAGAGGAACAACCCCAGGCACCAACATATGCTGGCTGCCACCCAGTTGGGAAGAAGTTTGGCAGAAAATGCCTGAGTTTTCTGGTCGACAGTGAGTTGAACATGAACTGACAAGTCCCTGCAAAGAAGAGCAGCACTAGGCAAAGCTTAGCTAGCATGTAGAGGGAAGTGATCCTTCCCCTCTGTTCAGCATTAGGCAGACCACAGTTGAAGGACTGTGTCCAGCTCTGAGCTCCTCAGTGCCAGAGATGTGGCTAAACTGAGAGAAAAAAAGATGATGCCATGAAAACTATGAAGAGGGTTTCCTTCTGTAAGGAGCGACTTCAGGGATTGGGATTAGAATTTTAGCCTGGAGAAAAGAAGCTCGTGGAGATCTTATTAGTGTACATAAACACTTGAAAGAATGGTTCAAAACTCTTGGAGACAGGCTCTTTTCCGTGATGCCCAGTGACAGGAGCAGAGGCAATGGGCATAAACTGAAGTGCAGGAGTTTATATCTGACCAACAGGAAACACCTTTTTATTATGAGGGTAATGGAGCACAAGAACAGGTGATGTGGTAGAGCCTCCAATCCTGGAGATATTCAAAAGTCACTTGGACATGACCCCCACTACAGTGGGAGGCTGGACTAGACAGTCAAACACGCCTGATCTGGCTGGTTCAGAAAGGCAGTATCTTTATTGCTTAAGTCAAGGAAGTCTATTTGAACAACCAGTTGATCCACTTACATGATGTAGTCTCTGATCCACTCTTGTAGATGATTTCAAGCTGTGTCACAAACTCTGTCATGTCTGAAAATCAGGGTTTAAGATATTTAAATGAGTTCCCCATTAAAAACTGGTAAGTAGCAACTTTATTTGTGGGGTCCATTTTATAACCATAAGCAACCCTACTGAAATTTCCACACCATTTCACAGAATCCTAATAGCCAACACACATAACTTCATTTGCAATTTTGGTAGTTAATTTTGAAAAAAGAAAATATGCTTAATGAACTACAGCTTTAAAACATATATGAATACACAAAGCATTCCATATGGCAGGAACACAGGAAAATCATTCATCTTCTGTTTATGTGCTAGTTTGGCAAGAAAAAAGACTGATTTAATCTCTTTTTGGGTTTCTAAAATTTGTATGTTTTCAGCATTTTTTCACCTCCTTATGCTAGGTAGAAAAACTTAAATTCTCATAAAAATACCATTTTAAGTCAACAGAATCGAGAGAATACAAAAAGTCACTCAGTTGCTTTAGAATTTGCTGGTTTAGCCCACATCTTCACTATAGTTTGGGACTTTGTTTGAAAAAGAGTAGCGTACTTGTTCCTAAGAGGTCCCATCACCTTTTTGTGTATTAGACTTTTTGATCCTCAAGTCTTTATAAACTGCTTTCATTATCCACTATGTATATTTGATAAACATCAAGTCAGTAGTCTTTAGAGATTTCAAATCATTATTACTCTCCTATTAGTCATGTCATGTTATCCATAATGCCTACAGAGCAGAAAAGACTTTGATTTAATGTTTTATTCAAAAGACAAATCCTTCAGCAATATAACAGTCCCTAATGCAGGACAGATATTAGTTGATGTAAAATAGACAGTTTATTGCAGCCTGGGATCTAGAATTACTTTGACCCTTTCAACCTGGAGGTGAAAGAGTTTTCTATTGGTGGGTAGTTACAAAACTATTAGTACTAATAGTGTTTTTGACATACTTTCTTACTCTGAATACTGATCACATACATATCCATGCAACTGCTTTGTCATCTACACTCTGGTGGCATTCTACAAATACATTATTCTCTTTTGCTCTCTCACTGAGATATATGTAAATAAATAAATATAGTTAATTCATTTTTATCCTAATATTTTCCATAGTTGTATCATGGTTACTTCATTACATTTGTTTTCTAAATATGTGAAGACTACAAGCTACAGAACAGCAGATATAGCACTTCCATGAAATTATTCAGCAAAGTCCTGTTGCTGATAACAATGTTTTAAGCCTTTGTATTGGTCTCAGACCTGACTGCTAAAGCACATGTTTAACTTTGGGAACACAATTCATGACCCTGGTTTTGGTAAAATGATATACATTGTGAAAGAAGAACGAACAATGTCCACATTGGATTCACAATTCTTGATTGCTTGAAAAGTTCCCATGCCAGAACTGTATCAAATGGAGAACTGTAAATTTAAGAAAAGTCAAAGAACAATTTCATTTCATGAGTGGTAAGATGTCCCATTTCTTTGAGTAGAAGGAAAACTAGTGTGATTACCATCCCATGAGTAACACAACAACTAAGAACAAGCTCTTGGAATTCCAGTTTGAACAGTGAGACACTATCCAACATGTACTATGTTCTTATCCAAGGGAAAAATTGTCGTAAATAAATGACACTTTCAACAGAGTGCACAGCTACTACTGTCAAGATAGTGCAAATAAGTAGTTCATAATATGTGTACAGTTTCATTAGCTATTTAAAGGAACTGAATCTAAACAACTATATTTTAGTGTAGCTAACATACAGAGATGAAAAGAGTAACATCTGTGTTAACCTTGACTTACCAATTTTTATCTTGAATTCCGTATCTACCATCTATCCATCTTCCAGTTCTGACATGCTCCTGCATCAAGCCCAGCTGCAGCTTCCTTGCTATTAATTCAGACACCAGAGGCAGCATGAGATGATAAACTACAACTTGCTAGTACAAACTGCTACATATCTCACAGATCAGAAAAGTGAGTAAACACCTAAAAAACACATAAAAAAGTCTGTGATATACAGCCAGTCCATTAAAGATTTGCTTGATATACCCAGCTCATCTGAGTGAAAGAAAACTGCAACACCAAACTATTTTCCATATAATACCTTTGAATGACCTCTGAAAAAAATATATGGAAACCTAATACAAAAAGCAAAACATGCCACTGATAGTAAACTGCTAATAAACGCATATCACCGTAACTTAAAACAAAGGCTAAAACTACTAAAGAAATGTTATTCATGCCTTGAAATGCATTTTCAGGTTTCCTCTACTGTTTTTCAAATGGCAGCTCCCCAGAGTTAAGTGGAGTTCCTTCAGGAACACCTATATGTGTGAAGCTGACCAACTACAATACACTGAAATGAGTTCAAACAGACCTGTGATAAAGCATAAACCAAATAATTAGCCCTAAGTGGGTGATTTTTTCACAAGACAACTACTTACCAAGATCTCACAATCAAGATTCTTAAGGGTCAGCTCCAAAGCTCCTTTCCTGCACAAATCTATTGAGTAGCCTCAGTCATGGACTCAGAATACAGGAACTTCTCTATGCTTTGCTTGTCTCAACCCAGCAGCACAGCAAGCAGAGCCAGTTTATGCTTTGTATATAAACTCTCTTGTATATAAACTTAACATATCTTTCAAGTGTTTCACTGTCATCTCCTGCCTTACAACTGCCTATCATCCCTTCTAATCAAATGTTCTGTAGAAAAGCAGCATATTACACTTGGAGCAACTATCCTAAATGTTTATGTCCATTCAAAAGTCACTGCTTCTATTTCAAAGCAGACTACAAGCATGTGAACCTAGGAAGTTACATGGGTTTTTTTCCAATTGTTTTAATTGATCTAATACAGGATGTGTTTAACCTGTCTCCTCATATCCTCATAAATAGGAATCACATTGAACTCTGACTCTGAATAGTATATAAGTTTCAAAGGTAATTACTGTCTGTATGGATTTTGGCTGACAAATATAATTGTATTTTTGTCATACTATTGACTGTATTGTTAATAAAACTACAAGTCGGCTTCTAGAGAATTTCCTACCTCCTCAAAAATGGTCTTAATCAATAATTTTTAGCAGAGAAGTATGACAAGAATAAACTCCAATGTCCAAGCACTTCTGTCTGGGTTGTCTGTCCTTTTGCTAGGCTTCTGTTGATATATGTCCTCCCTTAAATTTATAAAATATCTTTTTCTTTAATGCAAATACTTCTGTGGTTATTCTGGGGCTGGGGTTTGGATAAAACCATAATAAAGCTGTGAAGTAAAATGCTGGACACATTAATGACAAATATAGTTTAAGAACCCAACAAACAAAACCAAAAAAACCAACATCAAATTACTTTTGTGATGGAGAAAATAGAATAACTGGCATTAATGCACAAAACTAAGAGACACAACAAGATGAGCTTCACTATACAAATAATTTCACAGACCTTCACAGCAATTAAGGTCAGCATTTGATTGGTTTTGTAGTATCTGTGTATGCATTGGTTTTCAGAAAACAGTAACAGACAAGGATTTGGGTTTGTTCCCATAGGGAAGTTTACAGAATAATTCTGGCTAAACTGGTAATAGGAAAAAAAAAATCTTGTATTTCATTCCTAAAACACAGTGTAATGTGCTGCTGAACTTAAAAACCTCTGTGAATGTGGAATTGTAGTGGGTTGATACTGTCTGGATGCCAGGCACCTGTCAAAGCCAATCTCTCACTCCTCTCCACAGCTGGACAAAGGAGATCAAACATAACTCAGATTTCATGACAGAGAGAAATCCCTGACCAAATATTATCATGGGCAAAACATTAAAAATATTAATTAAATTTATTACTAACAATATCAGAAAAAGATAATGAGAAGAAAAATAAGACCTTAAAAACCCCTTCCCATCACCTCTCCCTCCTTCCCAGCTCTGCCTTCTCCCCCAGAGGTGCCGGGAGACAGGGAATTGGGGTTATGATCAGTTCATCACTCATTTCTCTTCTGCTCAGGGAGAGGAGTCCTTTCACTGCTGCACAATGAGGTCCCTCCCATGGGAGACAGTTCTCCATGAACTTCTACAGTGTGAATCTATCTCACAAGCAACAGATCTCTGAGAACTCCTACATGAGTCTATCCCACAGGCAACAGTCTTCTCCAAATTGCTGCAGTGTGGGCCACTATTCCAAGGGGTGCAGTTCTTCAAGGACAGGCTGCTCCTGTCTTCCCACTCCTTCATTGTGGGCTTCTTTCTCCATGAACCTCCAACGAGTTCAAAGCTTCCTCTCAGGCATTTACCCACTCTGGAGTGTGTTTCCTCTATGGACTGCAGGTGGATCTCTCCATCCCTGTGGTCCTCCACGGGCTGCAGGGGCACAGCTGCTTCAACCCTGTCTGGACTATTGGCTGCAGAGAAATCTCAGCTCCAGCACCTGAAGCACCTCCTCCCACTCCTTCTCCACTGACCTTGGTGTCTGCAGGCCTGTTCTTCTCACATATTCTCACCCTGCTCTTCTCTGGCTGCAATTACATCTGCACAGTAACTTTTTTTTCTTCTTCTTCTTAAATATGTCATCATAGAGGCATTACCACCATTTCTGATTGGCCCAGCCTTGGCCAGCAACATGTNGTTTGTGGAGCCCTGACCAGAGTCACATCTGTCTTTGGAGCTGCCAGAGACTGGCTCTGCTAGACATCAATGAAACTTCTGGCAGCTTCTCACAGAAACCACCCTGGTAGCCCTCTGCTACCAAAGCTTGGCAATGTAAGCCCAATAGAGGACTATCAACACATTTCAGCCCTGAATAAGCATTTTCACAAAATTTCCCTTAAGTGAAATGTTTCATTCCCTTCTGCCTGAAGTCATATGAATTGTTAGTTTGGTCCCAACAACAGTCAGAGTTGAGATGAAGTACTGACGGGTGGCTAGTTAGATGGGTAGGATTAATATCTTCTGTTTTGAAGCCATAATATGAAAATTACATTGGCATTATATATGAATTAATTAGTCAGGACAGTAAAAACTTATGTCCTAAACCCATTTTTTTACCCTATCACAAAATCAAATATCAAAATAAGATGATGTCACATTTCCCTAACTACGTTAGCTATCCTTTAACATTTTAAAGAAGTATTGCAGTAAGTGTTCAAGGCATGTGTACAAAATCATCATGTGTCCTTCTGATGTCTCCTCAAATCCATTTTTTCCTGTGATTTATGCTTCCGGACGTTCATGAATTTTACTATGTGAACTATCCGTAAGTCTGTGATGGGCATTGGTACTTTGGTAACATGCAGACAGAGGTATAAGGATGGTTTGAATTGCATCTATCTCTGTGGAAAAATAAAAGGAGCAAACACTAAAACAATAGGGAGAGAATTACTAGCTTGACCATGGAGACTGTTAAAATTTACAATAAATAAATTTTAATAATATACATATACTGGCTATATGTGTTATCTGAACACATAAACATAGATGGAAATACACATGGAAAACAAGGAAAGATTAGAAGTAGTATTTCATTTAATAATTTCCAAAGGGGCTATATAATTTTAGACTTAATTGCAACTTTTAATAGCATTTACTATTTTCTGACTGAAAAAAATTACACAAGATTGTATGTCACAACTGTGATATACAATAAGTGAATGCATTTTTAAACTTTTGGTAAAGAGTTTATAGTACAATTAAACCAAATAATAAATAGAAAGAAGAAATCAAATGATATGATGATGTGATTTTTAATATTAGGTTGTGGAATCTCTTCCAATGCTATTTTTTTTCTCAGTTCCACATGTTTGAAAAGTGCTAGAAAAATAAAATTATTTAGGGCAGATTATCTACACAATGGTGATTGACACACTAATAAAAACTATTAAATGTTTACATATTCCTTTACCATTGTTTGCTTTATTAAGCCTGAAATGAATCTAAGATTTGAAAGAGAAATAAATATTGCAGATTTAAAATTAACAGCCATCAGGAGAAAAACTCTAGAGGTTCACTCACCCTCAAAATATAACTTAATGATGGCTAAAAAAATTTTTATTGACAGTAAAAATCCAGTAGGGTTCCTATAAAAAGGATGTCCCCTGAGTAGAGAAGCTATTGGAAATGACAGCAATTAAATCAAGCTTATGAAATATTTAGACTCATTCCAAGGTGAATTTGTTTCAGTGAATACCAGCTATTCAACCAGGTAATGGAAGAAAGAGAAGAATGAAAGAAATGTATGTATATGGAATAAATAAATTTGACATTTTCATAAAATAGGCTGGACTTTATTAGAATATATGTTAAACATTTTCTGACAATCCTGACTAACTGGATGCAGAAGAATAAGGAAGAAAAGAATTATTACAAACAGTGTTACAGATGTATAAGCAGTACATTGCCATTGCAGACACATAGTTACCCGCCAGAAAACACAGTGCATTTTAGTGAAGAAAAAAAAAAAAAAACACAAACCACTTTAATTACTTGCAAATGCTGTTGATGTCTTTTCTTCTTCATGTGCTTTGCAAAAATGGATGATTTGTAGATAGTAATTTTTCTGTATCACCTTTAACAACTCTATTATGTTCTGGAGAAAAGATAGCATATTTATCCAGCTTAACAGGCCACTCTGGGAGCAGTGATAACAGAAAAATCCACCTGAAGCAAGCAGGGATTTTGATGTTCCATATATGAGAAGCTGATGTTTTGGAGTCATAAGAACTCCTAAACAGCTAGAATGGAAGTGAATATTACAGCTAAAAAAGGGTATTTTATGGATAAGACTTTCTCATAGCAAATTACATGCCTTTCATCCCTACCTAATTAAAATTCCATTTTAGCAAAACAAAGACTGTAATCTAAGGTATTGATAATTGTTCTTTCTGATATAAATTCAAGGATACTGCTCTTCAGTACATTGCAGAGCTTTTTGTTATGCCTAAGGTATGTCAAGATGTACACAACTATGAGAATTGAAAATTACAATATTGAATAATTCTCTCTACAAATGAAATAAAAACCAAAAATACCCCAAAGCCCAAACAACACAAAATTGAAACCTAGGAGCTAAGCCACAGCCTTTTATACTTCTGCTTGAGAAAGTTCCAGCTGTGATTGCAGCTTCTAGAGCATTTTCTGTGTTAAGTTTTATTTTCAAAGGATCCTCTTCACCTTAATATTGTTTAGAGACATAATCTTATAGCATCTTTTGGGTTTGATTTACCAGCATTATTATTAGCAAAGACAGCTTATAACAGTTAAGATCATGGCACTCAAATTAATCTAGTTTATGTTTCTTAACATCTGTTTATATGAGAGTCCTTTATGCAAGTAGGTAGAAATGGATGTAGGACAAGAGTAGTCAGTTGCACCCACTGTGATGTTACCTGGATTGTGATCAGTCAGTTCTCCAGAAATGGCTGCCAGAGCTTTAGAAAAAACCCCTCTCAGTCTCCTTCTTTTCACAAGCTTTCATTTTATATACCCCATAAGAATAGCTGAGAACATTTACTTCTTCCTACTTCATTGTGTGTCATCTTCAATGTCTCAAAGATTCCTGCAGCAATCATGTCTGTGGTGTTGCAGAGGTTTGAGGGCTGGAACAGGCCAGTTAGTCTCATCTCTTTGCCTGGCAAGATCATGGAGCAGATCCTCCTGGAAGCTATGCTGAGGCACGTGGAAAATAAGGAGGTGGTTGGTGACAGCCAACATGGCTTCATTAAGGGCAAATCATGCTTGATAACCTTGATGGCCTTCCATAAAGGCACTAAGGTATTGGTGGATAAGGGAAGAGCAACTGACATAACCTACCTAGATTTGTGCAAAGCATCTGACATTGTGCTGCAAGATATCCTTGTATCTAGAGAGACATGGGTTTGAAAGATGGACCCCTTGGTGGATAAGGAATTGACTGGATGGCCACACTTAAAAATCTGTGGTCAGTGATTTGATGTCCAAGGAGAGAACACTCACTGATAAGCAGAGGTCTCCAGGGATTAATTGCAGCTGGGACAAGTGTTTTTCAGCATCTTTGTCAGAGACATGGACAGTGGGATCAAGCACACCCTCAACAAGTTTTCTGATGACATCAAGCTGCGTGGTGCAGTTGACAGGCTGGAGGGAAGCGATGCAATCCAGAGCGACCTTGACAGGTTGGAGACATGAGTTTGTGTGAACCTTATGATGTTCAACAAGGCCAAATGAAAGTTCCTGCATGTGGGGCAGGGCAATCCCAAGCACAAATACAGGCTGGGTGGAAAATGGATTGAAAGCACCTCTGAGGAGAAAGATTTGGGAGTGTTAGTTGACAAGAAACTCAACATGACCTAGCAATGTGTGCTTGAAGCCCAGAAAGCCTGCTGTATCCTGATTGCAACAAAAGCAGCGTGGCCAGCAAGTCGAGAGAGGTGATTCTCTCCTTCTACTCGGCTCTTGTGAGACCCCACCTGGAGTGCTGCATCCAGCACTTGGGTCCCCACCACAAGAAAGATGTGAGCCTGTTGGAGTGTGTCCAGAGGAGGGCTAAGGGTCAAGAAGATGATCAGAGGGCTGCAGCTCCTCTCCAAAGACAGGCTGAGAGAGACTAGTGAAAAGTGCCCCTGCCCATGGCATGGGAGTTTTGGAACTAGATTGTCTTGAAGGTTCCTTCCAACCCAAACCACTCTGTCATTTTATGACTCTGCAATTCTATGATAAATTCATGTAAGACAAAGTAAAGTGAAGAAAAGGTAATCTACCACCTTAAATAAGTGTGTTTTTTTGAGCAAAAGAGTAAATGATAATCAAATAAAATATCTGTAGAATAAAATAAAACATTTTTTTGTGTACATATGTATTTATGAATTGACACATACAGGTAACCAAGGGCAGCCATCAAGCCACAGTCAAAATTTGAAGAGTAGATTTACTTCATTACCTCACTAACAACACACAGGCACACAGGCTCCATTTGGCTCAGCTCATCCTAGGTGACAGCAAGGGCAGGGGCTCACCTGTCTCGCTAACAAAGGGCTTCCACACGTGTCAGAGAGTGTATTATCAGTTCACAGGAATTTTACTTCTTAAAACAGGCAGAGGATGAGCGACACTAGGCATAACAATTTTCTCCCACTGACATTTTTACCATTCCCAGCTGCAAGGTCACTTTGAAACTATTCCCTCCTCCCCATTAAATCTCCATGTTTTAACCCTTTCCTCCCAACTATATAAAAATGCTGGAATAAGCCTTCTAAATCAGATACATTCAATGACTACGAAAATTCAAGGTTTGTAACTTTCCATGACATCTGAAATTTTATTCTTTGTAGAGTGAAATGTATTTCCTAACTACCTTATATCACCAGGAAAAATAGTGACAACAGATACGAAAAAGACTGATATGCTCAGCACTTTTACCTCAGTTTTCAATGGTAATCGCTTTTGTCACATCGCTTAAGCTCCTGAATCTTAAGTCAGGGAATAGGGAGTGAAGTCCTTTCTATCATAAGTGAAGATTAAGTTAGACACCACATAAGAAACCCGAATGTCCATGGAACCTGAGATGATATGGCCTGTGATCCTGAGGGAATTGACCGATTCAGTTGCCAAGCTGCTCCCCATCCTACCTCAAAAGTCATGGTAGTCTCTAGTGATTAGAAAAATTGTAATACCATGTCTATTTTTAGAAAGGAAAATAGGATGAACACTGGGAACTGCTGACCAATCAGCCTCACCTCTACAAGATCATGGAACGTGTCATTCTGGAAGAGATTTTGAAACTACAGAAGTCAGACACATAGAGATAGCCACATATGTTTTATATCTATTCTTCTGACTGGCTTTTGATATGGTCCCCCACAACATTTTTGCCCCTAAATTGGAGAGATATAGTTTTGAAAAGTGGACTGTTAGTTGGATAACACCTTGTCTGCACAGCTGCATCTAAAGAGTTACAGTTGATGGCTCAATGTCCAAGTGGCAACCAGGGAACCAGGGGTTGAGAACTCTGACAAGCAGATCTGCTAACTGTAGCTATAACATATTTTCGGTCCAAATTACTATTTACCAGTTCAGAAATATTTTAGCTTTCATTGGCATTTGTCTCTGGCTTTCCTAGAAGAATTCTGTATGCCCATGTTGATTAGTGTGACAACAGTGCAGCAGAAAAAGTTTAATCTTTGTATACCAGCATTATTTTCTAAAATACCACTGTACACGTTGCTTATTTATTAGCATCACAGTTCTCTATGTTTATGCTTCTTTTTCTCTTCCAGACACTATTCATCCCAATGACTTCAATAACCCTTTCTACCTTGGGCTCATTACTTTGTTTTCTAGGACAGTCCTTCTCCCCCTAGTACAACTTAAATTGAAAAGATATTTCTATCTGCTAAATTGGGTGCTTGAAATGTCTTTATTTGCCATATCTGAACTGCAAGTTACTACACTCTGCATGACTTATAGACAAATGAAAGTCCCAGAAGCAAAACTGGTCACAGATACAGATTAAAAACAGTTTTGGCAAAAAAGCCACTCTTAAACAAATCCAAACTTTCTAGAGAAAACAATCTAAATAAATGTTACACCTAACAGAGTGTTATAACACAGAGTTTCTCCTTGAACTGAATTTTGTTGTTCATTGTGGTAAGTGTAACATTGCTAGAGTTCTAGATCTAAAGAAGAGAAATCTCAAATAATACATGGCATGTGAGTAGGTGACTTAACTCATATTTGGGTATGGGAAAAAGAGTCCTTCAAAGACCACTGTGAGACAACTCTAAACAACAGTTTCTAAAACTTATATAAAGGCCAAACTGTAAAAGCAGCTAGACAGTAGTTGTGTCATATTGCTTTGTGTTGCATTAAGCACAATATTTCAGTGTTATTTTGCTCACTTAATATATTGGCTAATATATGTTTATTCATTTGCACTCTGTCTTCCTGGTATATCTTTGGAAGAGAGACATTAATTTTTATTAAGAAAAGATGTTCCAGTACTAATGCTGCATAACAGCTGATGAGTGAGGAAGAAGGAAGAAAAAGGAGAAATTGGCTTTTGGGTTATTTTTATATGTGGCCTCTATAGCTTAATACATTATTTCAAGTAGGAAAGTTGCTTTCTCTTTTTAGAAATTGAATTTATGGAGCAAGATAGAGCATTTTCCCCAGACTGCGTTTTAGAAATGAAAGTTTCAAAAGACAGAAAGATTTTGAAAAAAGTTGGCTCTTATTAATACAGGTGATAGAAATTATAGGGCAAAAAACCCCATGTGGATTATGCAGTGAGTGACCATTCCAATTTTCACCCACAAGTAGACCAAATCACTTCAATATTTTTTCCCCTAGAATGTCATCTAGCTCAAAGAGGAAAAAGGCTATTAAAGTGCTAAATTACAATGTCTTGGTATGATGTGTAGTAATTAAAAAGTTAGACCTGAAAAAGTGTTGCCAAAAAA
>VWYO01008398.1:130325-171554 GCA_013400275.1 Rhadina sibilatrix
AAAAAAAAAAAAAAAAAAAAAAAAAAAAAAAAAAGCTGAGCCAATTCCTGAAATCTGTCTCCAGAAATCAAGTGAAAAAAAAACCACCTACCAGTGCTCTTCATAATGTTACTTCTGAAATGTACAAAATATGCAGGGACCATGCATTTGTTCAGGTATGATTCTAATAAGGAATAGAGTAGTGGTGTAAAGTGTACAGCAGAGATCAGGAAAAAGCTATACATTAAAAGCCTGTTCACCAACTTTTCCACAAAACAAGGTCATGTTAAGCCACATGGAAGAGAAACATTCAACTATTTCAATAATAAGCAAGTCTTATAATTGACTGTCATGACTAGCTTTTCAAAGAGGCAAAGAGAGAGTAAGAATACTTGCAGACACTTTAGTTGCAGACAAATTTTGTTGCCCAGAATTAAATTACAGACTTTTTTTTTTCCTGGGATAAATTTTTTGTAGTTCACTAAATAGTGTTTCCTTTCTATTTAGTACCTTTTGTGGTCTGAAGTCAATATTTTTTTCCCTGATTAGGAAAAGAGTTTTGTTATAATGGCTTCTTTAAAAAATAAAACAACCACGCACATGTGAAAAAAAAATCTAGATGCAAAAGCAAAGAATCTCTCAAAGATAAACAAATACATGCATGAGCAACTAAGTCAGCCAAACCATTGTAAATTCACACCTAAAGTATGAAATTGATGTTTAATACTGTTGCTTTTCTCCAGTTGTTAACACACTGTCCTTTCCCCAAATTTCACTTAAGTAACAGTTTTGTGAGCTCTGTAACTGTAAATTTGATTAAAATATATATTAGTTATTTGGTAAAACAAACAAAAAAATATCTCATGAGTTTATTTAAGAAACTAAAGAAAATGAAGCTGCGAAATTCAATTTCTGCTATCAAGGCCCTCTCAAAGGGTTCATGACCTTCTCTTCTTTGCAAGAAAAACAAAAAAAACATTTATTTCAATTTTGTATCTTCTACACATCAACACTCACTCTCCAGTGCTGTAGAAGAGGAGGTACAACCCTACATTTTTCTTGCAATGAAGTTTAGAATTGAAACAAGCAAGCAAGCCATCTCTGCCTCACAGGTCAGATTACAGCTGAAAATAAATTAAAATCAGCTGTCTTCAGCTTCCTACATCATGAACATATACAGCAAAATGACAGCTCAGGAGGCTCTTATACTCTTGAAGGGAGTTGAGGAGTCTCTTCTCTGGCAGGGACATATCAATGGAATGCTTCTGCTGGACCATTGTCCTTGGAATTATTTGAGAAGACAGAAAAACAGGTGAAAACAGACAGTTTTTGAGTTGCAAAAAACACCTCATCTAATTAGGGAAAGCATTTTTTAGGAAATACTGAAACATTTTTATTTTTCAAAACTCAATGTGATGGTTTTACATAATATCTTTAAATGTTATTTTGCCATTGGTAAACACATGTTTGGATTTCTGTCACAAATGACCTTTTATCTCCCAGGTTTCCTAGATCTGCAGATCTAACTGCAGTGACATTCATTGTCTAGAAGAATTCAGACAGCTTCAGTGAAATGAATCTGAAGAAAGAAAACACTAACTGGGTTTTCCATCTGTATAGGAAATGGGTCATGCAATTTCTAGCTTTTCACCAGATAAGGAGTGACTTGAATAGAAAATGAAAATGTGATGACAGTGTGGCGGTAATGACTTAAAAAGCTTCAGAAGTATTTCAGATTTATTTTTTCCTTCATGAGCATTATGATGTGCAATTCCTAAAAGCCTATTTGTCTTAAACTAAAAGGAAATATTTTCTTGCAAGTCAGGGAATGAGCAGGTTTTTTTCTTTTTCTTTTCTTTTTTTTTTTTTTTTTTTAATTCCATGAGCCATAAGACAAATAAAGACAGTTTTCTCATTTCCTCTGCAAAGATAAAACTGAGATAGTGTCCCCCAAGGCATGTTGAAGAAATAGAGACAGAAATTTAGGCCAAAGTATTGTGAGGTTACAAAGCAAGATAGCAGTCAATGTATGATTATCTTTTTGTTAAAATTGTCTGCTGACCTGGATACTGTCAAAAGGGTTTTGATATTTGAAGGTGACTCACAATTATTATGGTGTAGTTTATGTTCATTATTTCAGTTTTGCAGTTTTCAGTCTTTGCATTTACAAGTCTGTAAATGAAACAACAAATAGATTTTGGTGTCGTGAGGAGAATATTTAGCAATTTTATGACCTTCATATAAGGGTAAAAGTCAATCACTACAACCAGTTTCATTGCATGTAGCACAAGAGTTTGGGATGTAACAAAGGGATGCTAGAATTATGGAAATATTGACCTCTGGAAGTCATTTAGGCAGGCTGTCAATTCAGAGATAATAATGTCAATTCAGACTTCACTGAGTCTGGCTGTTGTGGACTTACCTGTCATCACAGTGGCCCATACTGTGCCATGCTTTACATTTGTGCATTTGCTGGAACAGTTTTGATAAGATATTGTGTTTTGCTGCTTGCTCAGCATCAAGGCTGCCCCTCCACACCCAAAGGCCAGTTGGCTGGAAGTGGGTGTGAGACTGGGAGGGGACACTGATTCCAAATTGATCAAGGGGACACTGCAGACCATATGACATCATGTTATTTCTATATGATATTTCTCTTCCAAAACAGGCATTACAAATACTGAGGCCCTGTTCCCTAGGAGGTGTCTGCACATCTGCTTGCCAATAGGAACTGGTGGATAAATTCCTTTTTATTTTCAGTTTTTGTAAACAGGTTTTTTGTTTTGTTTTGTTTGTTTGTTTTGTTTGTTTTCTTTTATTAAATCACATAAATCACATGGGTGTCTACCTTTATTTCTCCCCTTGGCCTAGTGAGAAGGTGTAGTGGGAGAACAACTGAGAGGGGGTCTGGCAGCCTGTCGATGTCAACCTGGCACAGCTGCCACCAGCACTAGTCAGATCAGCCCTGACTTTGCCAGCCAAACCATGAAAACCTCACAGGATAGAAATTTTTTTTTTCATTTGAACAGGGAGATATTTTGAGGGTAAGAGTTGAACTGGACACATCGTTCCTCATGTAGACATTGAATTAAACTCTCCTTTTAACTGAACACCAATGAAGTCAAAAAGGACAACTGATATATAGATGTAATTCAGAGCACAATTTAAACCCTTCTATGAGGGAGATGCACAAGTGAAAATGTATAGTGTCAGCATGCCTTATGGGAAGAGTACAGGCCTTGACTAATTTTTGAAGCAAATAAACCAGACTCTAAAAGTAATCTTAAGCATCTTCTTTTCCTCTTCTAAACAAATTTTAAAATAATTTTTGACATAAGTGTTTATGTGTTTTCTTGTTTTTTTCTGGTGTTACTGAATCTTCTCCACTCTGAATCTAACACTATTGAGATAGATGGGTATCGTTTCATTGACTTTCTCAAGGTTAATGGTAGTCTTAATAAAATCAAATTTCTGATTTCTGTGGTCAAATATACCTGTATAAAAGTAGAGCTAGAGTGTCAAGAGATGAAGTGACCGTGCACTACTTCTTATTTGTTAGTCTGTGTTTCACTTGGCAATGGTACATGTCTGAGTGCCTACAATTATTTAAATATGCATCCAAACATGGGAGTCTTGAACAGGAACCATGAAAAGAATGAACTTTATCAAAAGGCTTCACTGCAGCCTCTGAATACTACACCTGTGCTTTCCTCTGCACAAGCTTTCTTGTCTCACAAACACTGACATATCTGTTGGAAGTAATTGCTCCCCTGAGCTTGTCAACAGCTTCTGGAAACAAGCTCTAGGGATACAATTCTCCTGGTGCCTCTGAAATAAACTGTTTCTCCTGAGTTTCCTTCTTTTAAACAGAGTTTTCAAAAGTGTTTTTCCTTTAAAATGAAAGTCTTTGTTCTATCTGACTTTAGGTAAGGGAATGCATTGGCAACCTATAAAAGCATGTCTGCCAGCATAAGCTGCCACAGCTGCATCATGAGCTCATCTGGCATAGCACGTTTGTGAGGCTTAGGGACACAACACAGTTCTAGTCTCATTGAATGTATTTTGTTAATTGTCATGTAGCTTTCTTAATTAAAGAAGGTCTGAAGCTATTTTCAGAGGTTCATGTGTGTGTAGAAAGCACTGCTTCTGAAGCACACCTAAGAATCCACCTACTCTTACATTTCAGATTATAAATCTGGTCAACTGATAGAAACTAGAGCTCAGTTTAGTTGCTGTCCCTTTTTACTTTGTGTTTAAAAGATGTCTTGACTCAAGAGATGTATGGCTAAAACATCAAAGGAAATTTCATGTGTAAAGACAAAGGAATGCAGTTCTGTGGGTCACAGTGTAAGGGGGACCCACAGTCCCATGTTATCGTGAACTTTCTGTGTCAGTAGCAGGCACAGACACAGGGAATGGGAACCTTCAGTTGTTCTGCATGGCAAAATGATCTGCTGATATTACTAAGTCACACAGAAGGCACAGCCATTTTATAGAAAGGTGAATGTGTTTGAGCTAACAAAGGTCAAAGGACTAGTTGTATTTCTAATATTTTCTCTGACCCTGATGTCCTATAAATAATCTTTACTGAAGGGGGATTCATGCTAAGGACTTTGTGAACAGGGCCTGTCAGTTTTGTTGAATTAAACCATAAAGGTTTGAGTCATACACTATTTTCTGAGATGCAGCTGATCTTACAAAATTCATTTCACTTCATACCATAATTCAGCCACCATTTGCATTCCCAGAATTTAAAGACTGGTGCTCACAGCAAGTAAGTGGAAAAAACATTTTGAAACGTGCTCCTACTTTTCACTATTTAGCTATCAGATGTCTGACATTATTTAAATAGAACATGATGTCCATGGTTGCACAAACATGCCCATTTTTAGTTACATCAACCTTTTATTTTATTTAATTAATTAGCTTCATTACTCCGTCTTCTCTCTAGAAAAATATTTAATTCTCTACAGAGTTTTATTGAAGTGTTTGATTTTTTTTTTTTTAAATGGGTAAGAACTAAGTAAAGGATCTGAAAAGACTTTCAGGTGTTCTTTCTTTTAAAGCCTGCACTGTTTCTGAGTCATTTACAATACCTTTGTTTTCCTGATATAATAGTAGTAGTATTTCCTCCTTTCTATCAGAAATATTCCTCTTAAAAGTTCTTATCACACTGACTGTATTAGCAGTTATGTAGCACTGTCATATGTCATATAACAACCATGTGCCTACTGAAGAATTACTCAGATCTACTTTCTCAAACATAAAAATGCCATTAAAAAAGACAAACAAAATGTAAATAAACAGGAAAATATATAAACAATTATGAATATTTTTTGTATTGTGTATGAATAGAAGATTTCAAAAAAGTTTTACTGTGCTAAGCTTACTGGTTTCTTAAACTTGGTATCCTAAAGTCAAACTTTTATTACATGAAAAATGCAGGAAATAAGTAGATGCATTCTCACATCTACCATACTCACTGGGTACTACAATGCATCGATGATATCAAAGTTTACTGCTGGAAAGATCTCTTCCTTCCCTTCATAACACAATATGAAATCTTTTTTCTAATTAACAAGTTGCGTAATATGACAGTATATCTCTCTTTATGATCCAAATGGGAAATTTTGCCATGACATCTCAACTGCAGTTAAGATTTCAGTCTGAGAACAAAAGACAATAGTGTGATGCTGTAGGTTTATTCAGAACAATAAGAGGCTTATTGGCTCTCTTAAAATGCAGAAAAACTGTTGGTCTGCAGATGCCAGAGAATTCTTTAGCTGAACTTGGCATTACACAGCACTTGCTCCTGTTCAGGTTCCTGGAGGTTTGGCAGAAAACGCTCAACTTCCCAGGTTCCTTAAGGACATTTGGGGTATTTATTCCCTCAAAGGTGTGTGCACCCCTGTAACATTTATGTTTTACTGGGAAAGCTATTTGAGTATCTCTTGCATCCTCTGTTCACCTCCTCCTCTCAAGATGGGGCAGACTTCAAGATGAAGAATATACTTATTAAGCATCAGCTAAACTCAGGGCTCCAATCAGACATCTGTAAAGACTGGCTAACCTGCAAATCAATATGTAAGACTATCCTGTCCTCAGTGAAAAACTTGATACCCCTTTAGTTAAACGGTCTGGAAACAAGCCCTTTGTTTTGTGTAACCAGCAGCATAGTATTGCATTGGGCATTTACAGGTTATTATATTTGAGTCACTCCTACTCAAACTGGTAGTCATATACCTTAGTCAAACACAGGCTGTTCAATTAATTCCCTAATCCCAGCTGGAAGCTCACTACCTTATCCTGAATACTAAACAAGCTGAGACTGACTTGGTGTCTAGTATAACACCAGCTCTTTGAAAAGATCACACATGATTAATTTTCCACAAAATGTGAGCTGTGGTAGAAAACCATATCAGATACATTTAAGAGGATGCATATCCCACCCCTGTCATCCTGCTAACTTTCTATTCATAAGTATTTGTTTATCTCTGTTACATATAAATTACATTAAGCAGGAATAATCTGCTGAAAAGAATAAGGAGTATTTAAAATCTGTGAAATGCCCCAGATTAATTAGGCACAAGCATGTATAGCAACAGCAGGTAATAATTAAATCATGATGATTATCAATACAGAAGTTTAAAATACCGATTCTAGCAAATGAAGAAAAGAGGAGAACAATCTTAAGAAACAAACCATAAGAATTTTGAATTCTATTGGAAAATAAGTATTGGAAACACACTTCATGGGCTAGGAGATGAACACCCAGAAAACTCTCTATCCTACACTAGATTTGAAATGTAGAAAATAAACTAGGCATTATTCTAAAGTGTACTTCTTAAAACAGCCTAACCAATGAAAAAGTCTTGGTTGATAATTTTCAGAGTCGGAGTGAGTGGTGCTTGCATAATTTTTAATTTACTCACCAGAAGACAAAAGGAAAAAAAACATAGCTTCTAACCAACCTAGATTGTGCAATGAAGGGCATCATATTTCCAAAGAACCTCAACATTTTATGAGGAAAAACAACCAGGATATGTTCAGTTNATTAATTATAGGTGCAGGATATGCCTTTTGCTGTCTGAGATTATACTTATGTCAAAATATTATTTACAAAGCTATTTTGACATATTTTTTCCCTTTTTGACTTTTCAGGTCCAAAAGAAGTGATCACAACCATTTTCTCGCTTATTTTACTACTAAACAATATTACAAACCACCCAAACATGAGGAACTTNATGAACACCCAGAAAACTCTCTATCCTACACTAGATTTGAAATGTAGAAAATAAACTAGGCATTATTCTAAAGTGTACTTCTTAAAACAGCCTAACCAATGAAAAAGTCTTGGTTGATAATTTTCAGAGTCGGAGTGAGTGGTGCTTGCATAATTTTTAATTTACTCACCAGAAGACAAAAGGAAAAAAAACATAGCTTCTAACCAACCTAGATTGTGCAATGAAGGGCATCATATTTCCAAAGAACCTCAACATTTTATGAGGAAAAACAACCAGGATATGTTCAGTTCAGGAAACAAAACAATCTTAGATTGTTTGATAAAGTAGCAATAGCAATATAAATTGTACCCAGGGAAAAGGAGTCTCATTTCTTTGGGGTTAGCCTTATCAACCTCACCACACCAACTTCGCCTTAGCACTGCAGGTTACTCCAATCCAATCTTTGGGCATGTTTAGCATCACCATCAGTCCTACAGGAAATGCAGTGTGCACANGGTCCAAAAGAAGTGATCACACCCATTTTCTCGCTTATTTTACTACTAAACAATATTCCAAACCAACCAAAACTGAGGTAATTGGAATAAATCATATTTAACTTAGTCTGCTGTGTAATTATATCCTGTTTGTCCCCATTGGATCCACACTGGAATTCTAAATTAATGCTTCAGAAGCACTGGGAGAATTTCCATTTATGTCACTGTTTTTCTGGCTCAAGCATGCAGTGTTTTAACCATATTTCTTAGCACTAAAAGTGTAGCCAGAGGTTTTCTCTATCAGAAAGAATCATTTAAATGTTTTAGATAGAGAGAACATCAATTAATAATAAATGTATTAATTTTCCTTTGTTTTTTGGTGTACCCATTCCTCTGAGCAGTAAATTAAAAGGAACAGATGTATAACTTTGGAAGTTTTCCAGATTCTGTTTTTTTCTCCTAAGTGAAATATTAAACAATGATTGCTTTATGCAGTGTTCTTCTCTCTCTGTAAGTTTCACTGAGGAACCTAATTCTGTGCTGTATATATTATGAATATACCAAAAAGAGGGAACATTTTTTCAATAGATATTTTTCTGGTATTTATAATGTTGACGCCTATACCTAATCTTGTCACTGAGAGAGACTTTACAGTCTGTGGTGAGAAATGGATATTTTACAGGGTGATTCACCTAAAGCTAAAGTAAACATTGGAAATAAGTGAGATAGATCAGGTCCTAAACAACCTATTTTTCTCACAACAACTTTTTTTACTAGTCTCTCCTTTCAAATATCAATTTCATACTTTTTTTTTTTTTTAATATAATCCTGAAGATAATATTCTGAATATAATATAATCATAGAATTGTGGAAGAGTGTAGGTTGAAAGGTTCCTTTAACATTACCTGGTTCCAAAGCCCTTGACTTGGGCAGGGATGTCACTAGACCAGGTTTTTAAGGGCCCCATCTAAACTTGAACACTTTCAGTGATGAGGCATCTTGTTCCACTGAGCAACTTGCTCCAGTGCCTTGCTACCCTTTGAGTAAATTTCTGAGTAACATTTAATCTAAATCTACCCTCTTTCAGGTTAAACCACTGCTTCTTGTCCTGTCACTGCACTCCCTGATGCACAGTCCCTCATTATCTCTAGGCCCAGTTTAAGTACTGGAAGGCTGCTCTAAGGTCTCCCTGAAGCCTTCTCTTCTCTAGGCTGAACAACCCCCACTCTCTCAGCACGTCCTCATAAGAGAAGTGTTCCTGTCCTCTGATCCTGATATAATGTAATATCTGTGTATTTTATAACAATGATAGAGTTATCAGGATGTACATTGAAATGGGCCTGGATCTAAAGTTTCTTTTAAGCTGTCAAGATTCTTTCTCTGTTCTTTACTCTTCTAGAATTTATCTCAATCCCTGATTTCAGTCACCATTAGGTGCCTAAGGCGGTTAAGTTCATTCAAATCTTGGTGAACAACACTCTCAGGCACATGATCTGACTCTTGGGCACATTGCTCTGATGATTGTGTTTTCCAGTGTTTTTCTGTATTTCTGTTTGTGTCCCTTGTCTCTTGTCCCGTGAACTGAGCACCAATGGCTTTATTAGTCTTTACTATATCCATCAGCTATTTACACATCAGTGAGATGCCCCTCTCAGTAATGAAAGCCTTCTCCTCTCCAGACTGAACAATCTGGTTTTTCTCAGCCTCCCTCATAGCAATGATGCTTCAAGCCTTTCAATGTTTTTGTGCTTCAGCACTGGACACATGACTCCAAATGTGTCTTGCCAGGACTGAGCAGAGAGCAGAGATCACATCCCTTGTTCATCTGTGAACTTTTCCTGATGGAATCCAGGAGGCTGCTTTGTCATAAGAACACTTTGCTGGTTTATAGTCAGCTTGATTGTACACCAGCTCACCCAGGTCCTTTTCTGCAGAGCTGCTTCCCAGAGTCCTTCCTGGTGCATGGAGATAATTCCTCCCCAGGTGCAGAACTTGACATTTCCCTATTTTTTGAACTTCACAAGAATCCTCCCTGTGAAATTTGCCATCCTGTTGTGGTGTCACTGAATGGCAACACAAGCAGCTGGTGACAGACACTCCTCCTAGTTTTGTGTCATCTGCAAATGACTTTTCACACAGGTGCAGATATCAGTCCAATTCTTTATGTTTTCTCGACATTTCTGTTTAAATTGTTTACTACCATGAAGTTCTGGACTAGCTATGGAGGATGAGCACCTCCAAGTGATTTGTTATGTGTGCAGAAAGGTTTTTTTTTTATGTTAACTTCATGACAAAAACACAGTAAGTTAGAATTTCAAACTATGATTGCAATTAACTTATGAATATAAATATAATACTTATGTTATTTATTTTCTGAAAATAATAAAGGCATTTAAGGCAGGATGAGAACAGAAAATGCTCATTTAAGTGTAAAAACTTTCAAACTGTTGAAACACATCAGAGCAACTGCAGAGAAAAGCTCCTAGGAGAATGCAAGGGTCTTAAATACTACAGTGATCAGCACTTAATAGTAATTAAATTAAAGTTCACTGTTGCAGTGCAAAAAAGCATTATTACTGTAGTATAGGAAATGTAATATAGGAAACTCATATGAAAATCTGGAAATGTAAGTATTAAAATTATACAATTGGATATTTGTTATTTATTTTCTGTGAAAAACATTTGCAATTTCTAATTTCAATTTGAATTTCACATTTCAGAGTATTAGAGTTTAAGGACATTTAAAAAAAACAAAACCTCCAAGGACTAAAAGCTGAAGCAAAATATTAGATAACTATGACTACAAATACAATAAAATTAATGAAAGAGCTTATCTGGAATGGATCCTGACTGTAGTTTCTGTTTTCAAAGACTGCTTTTAGATTTCTTCTGTAACATTCATGACGATTGCAAGTAATACTCCAGTAAATCCTAAAGGGAATTGCTATTTGTGGCAGTTATCTCTGCACAGAAAAATAAAAGCAGAAAGAGTCTGGGAAATCCTTATAATGTGATAAAATGTTGTATGCAGGAGAAAATCATAAACATAGTGATTAATAGTGTGATTCTTGAGTCAATGATGTTGATTCAGTGGGATGATGATGATTAAGAAGAGAGTACAAAGCAAAAGAAGTCAGGAGTCAGAAAACATGCCTTGTTTCCTGTATGCCACTTGGCATACTACAAAATATTTTCTCCTGCATGTATTTAGGCATGATTTCCTGCCTACCACTCCTGCTTCCTGGTAGGGAGTACATGTCTTCTCCTGTAGAGTTTCAAATCTTAGCATGACCACTGCCTGTTCTCAACCTGAGAAGTAACGGGACCTTTGTGGGCATAGCAGCCATTCCTTATATCAGATTAGTTACAGAGGATCTGTCATTTAAACCACAATACACAGCTGGCAGAGAAATTAATAAAATAAAATAGGCCTCTTTGAACTTAAACCTTTAATAATATTTCTAAAGATTCATTTCATGTCAGGTGAAATTACACAAATACACGCAAAATTATCACTTTGATATAGTCCTATAAGTTAAAAAAAAAAAAAAAGGAAATAAGAAATCAGATTATTTGAGAGCAAGGAACAACAAGAGGAATTTTTTTTATGATTAATCTGTAAAATGAATTACAGTGGTAGAGGAGATGCTGAGGTGTTGTGCCAGGTTGGGAAAACTGAAAGTAGAAATATGCTAATTAAATTGAGAAAAGAGGACTCTGGGCACACTTTAAAAAATATTTACTTTCCATCTAAAATGCATTTATTTTTAATTTTTTATGATGATGACGATGATGATGAATATAGGTTTAGATTACAGTTATAGCTACAATGTAACAGATGGTAAAAAGAAGCTTGCATGCTTTAGTGAAGATTCAGAGACTAAATATGATTTCCATATTTTTGAATGAATATTGTGTAATACCAAAAGCCTTTCCTGCAGTAACAGAAGAGAGAGATTTTACAAGTGGGGTTTTTTTTCAGGTGGCAATTTCAAAACAGTTTTCAGCAGATATTCTGGAGGCAATTGCCTATTCACAATGAAGTTGTCTCCATAGGTTTGTGTTAGGATAGGTTTCTTTTGGCTGTTGACTTTATCATCAATGAGTATTTCTCCTTATCAAGGTTATAAGAAAGAGGAAATAGTTGCTTTAATGTTCTTTTGCACTGAGCAATTTATCTTAGATTAGAAATCATATAGTATACTGATGAAAAGTGTGTTTATTCCTCTACAGATATTTTGTTCTGTAAATGATATTATTTTCAAGTTCATGCTGAGGAACAGCTTTTTTATTGGCTGTTGAAAAACTATTTTAGATTTACACCAAAAAATATTCCTGTAATTCCATTTTTACTAGTATGAAATTGGACTACTTTTCCTGTTGAAATGCAGGCCTTTGGAAAAGACAAATGATTCCAGCTATCTGAGCAGTTGTTTGGATGGGTTGTTTAGTAATGTTCACGAACTCCCTGTGTGCTGCCTCCTGTAAAATCCTTGCTTGCTGAGATCTGTGAATACTTTGCAGTGTATCAGAGAAAGACTACACATTTATCTCAGGGTTATAGATTTCAAATGAGAAAAACTAAAGAGAGCCTGATGAGACACCGTGAAGAGCTTCTGTCCTTCCTTGGCTTTAGTTCCATAACTCCAACAACTGAAAGCACTGTTGTCTCCTCCACTTCACTTCCCCTATGACAAGCAGGGATTTATTATAGAACATCTTATTAGTGTACTATAAACTGAACTGAACACTGAGCATCATTTGTAATGGAAAGATGCCAAAGCCTGCCATGATCCTTCTTTCTGCACATAACACTGGAACAAGTTGCTCCTGCTCGTAGAAAGCTGTCTCTAATCTAGCCTTTCAAAAACAAGATGCTTATTGCAGAATTTTCATTCATTATGAACCCGTGCTAAATGGTATGATTTTGCACATTTCTCCTTTGATGAATGCTTTTAAGAGTTGTGCTTACATTTAATGCTGTGGTTTTAACAGTTACAGTGGTTTGAAGATGATTATCACACCAGTGAGTGCTGCATAATAACATAATGCACTGATGTGCTATTTAGCTGCAAATGAAACAAATATGCAATTGTCTGTGAATTCAAATGGAAATCAGATTCACTCAGCTTGGTGACCAGAGTCACCAAGACAAAGGAGTGGTGCTCTGCAAATGCAAAAGAAGGCACATATGCAAAAAGTGACTTTTCTGTTAATGAACATGATGGACACTAGAAAATATTTTCTGTTCGACTAGTTGTGAAACATATTTACCAACCTTAAAACCTCTTCACACATATTCACACTTCTTTCAAAAACTGGCACCAAATTATATATTCCTACTAACACAGAACCCTGGTAGCCTTTAGCCTTTCATTATTTCCCACAGTAAAAATAGGGGGAAAAAAGCAAGCAAGCCAAGGCCTATCTAAAAATGGTTTCCACTTCCTACTGCTTGATAATGGAAAATTTTACTCTTTTTCTGGTAGACTGTGTCTAGATAATTGAATTATCATAGGACATTGATTTAATGTATATTTCCATAAACTTAGTTGTAAATGCCCTGGGATGTCCTGGGGTCAATTGCTACTACAGTGAAACTAAACATTTGTGTATCTTCAGACTGTTTGCTACTACTAAACTCTAGAGTATTAGGGTCCATTTTAAGTACATTATTAAATTGCTCTTAATTCACCTTATTCACCTATATCTATAGGATATATTTTTGGGAAGATTTTCTGTTCTCTTCTTTCACCTCTATTGGTGATATGTTCTCACAGAATTTTATTTGGCTTTTTCTACATATTTAGGACGTCATGTTGGATTAAGGAAAAAAAAAAAGTTTTCTCTGACAAAATGAGATGGAAAGTGTAGAAATTATTTAGAATCTTAGGATGTGAATTTGAAACTTCTGATTCTGAAAGCTGCTATGCAAATGCTGTCAAATCCTAACAAAATTCATATCCCATAAACATTTATGAAATAAACCCCTGTAGATTTCTAGGGTTCTCTGGAACCAGCAAAAGCACAATAATGTCACAGCTTAGGCAAAATGCAATCTCAGCTCTCACTGAACTAATGGGGTTCCGGAATATGACCCTGAGTTTTGATCTTCCAGGTGTTGTCCAAATCTTCATGAAGTTATAGGTTTGAAATCTTCATAAAATGTGTTTTCAGGTTTCTTTCTTTCATTTCTTTCCAAAATACCAGAAGAGGACATAGGCATGTTGTGAAAGCTGTCTAGTCTTTATTAAACACCCTAGATCTTTGAAAGAGGCAAAGTTAATCCTCTCCTGTCTCTGAGAGTATCCACATTCAGTTGCTCTTGAACATATCAGCCTTTTTAAAACTAAACATCTCAGATTTTCATCAGTATATGCCAAATATCTTCAGGATAGAGGCTTTTGTCATAATGAGAACTTGGAGCTACATGCTGTGCAATATAATACAGAGTTTCTGTTCATGTTCCTCATCCATTGACTCAGTTGTCTGAAAAGAGATTTATATCTTCTTGACTAGCAGGCCACTGGTATTTGCCTTAGTTTATGCTGAATCAGTTTTTGTGTTAAAACTGCTTAATTACATACAGGGATTCCTCAAGTTTTTAAGAAGTCTGATGTTATTGGCCATTTCTCATTCTAAATGGAAAAAGAAGCTCACTAACCAAACCACAAAATGATCAACCCCCACAAAACCTCCAAAGACCCTCTAGCCTCCTCTAAGTCCCCAAAACCCCCAAAACAATCCACCAACCCAAAGAACTGTTAAGACCTATTCTAGTATTCTCATTTTTAGTTTTCACATTTACTTTTCCATAGTGAATTGCGTTTCATTCTCCAGGCAGTTTGACTGTTAAGTCAGTTCAAATAGCCTGCATTTACCAGGTGTTTGGTCTTGCTTAAAACTATAGATTTAATAGGTGAGACTAGAAGTTTCATTAATGGTCTCTGCAATGCTGTGTTGATTTCTGAGTCATTATCTCATTATTTTTACATCAGAATCACAGAATCACAAAATATCTTGGTTTGGAAGAGACCCACAATGATTGTTGAGTTCAATTTTCATCCCTGCACAGAACATTTTTCCAAACAGAGAATTGTCCAAACACTTGTTGAACTCTGTCAGATTTGGTGCTGTGACCCCTTCCCTGGGGAGCCTGTTCCAGTGCCCAGTCATCCTCAGGAACAAGAACCTTTTTCTAATATCCAACATAAATCTCCCCTGACACAACTTCAGGCCATTCCCTCAGGTCCTGTCATTGGGCACCACAGAGAAGAGATCAGTGCCTGCCCCTCCTCTTCTCCTCACCAGGAAGCTGTAACTGCAATGGGGTCTCCCCTCAGTCTCCTCCAGGCTGAACAGAGCAAATGACCCCAGCCACTCCTCATATGGCTTCCCCTCCAGCCCCTTCACTGTCCTTGTGGCCCTCCTTTGGACATTCTCTAATAGTTCAATGTGTTTTTTCTATTGTGGCAGCCAAAGCTGCCCCCAGCACTGGAGGTGAGGCTGCCCCAGCCCAGAGCAGAGCAGGACAATCCCCTCCCTTGCCTGGCTGGCCATGCTGTGCCTGATGCCCCCCAGGACAGGCTTGGCCCTCCTGGCTGCCAGGGCACTGCTGGCTCATGTTCAATTTGCCACAGACCAGGACCCCCAGGTCCCTTTGTGCAGCACTGCTCTCCTGCATCTCATTCCCCAGTCTGTCCATACATCCAGGGCTGCCCCATCCCAGGTGCAGAATCCGGCACTTTCCTTTGTTGAACTTCTTATGGTTGGTGATTACCCAGCCCCCTAACTTCTCAAGGTCTCTCTGCAGGGCCTCCTGCCTTTGAGGGAGTCAACAACTCCTCACAATTTGGTGTCATCAGCAAATTTAGCATTCATTTTAAGTCTTGTATTAAAGTCGTTTATGAAGATACTGAAGAGCACAGGGCCTAAGATGGACCCCTGCAGAATGTCACCAGTAAAAAAAGACCAAATAAATTTAAACAATCTAATAAATAATAAATAATAAATAAATAACCATGTAAACTTCAGAGACTAGAAAAGGTTAAAAGATATTCTGAATTAGAAGTTGATTTAGATACTCACAGGCTCAGGCTGTGACTGCATATATTTCAGATGTTATCTGGAAAAGCAGAGAACAGCGTAAATTCTTTAGAGTAATGTCAAACAGAAAAACATTTTCTTAGGTAGCAATAGCTAGAGAATGAAGAACTGGAGGATCTTTTCTCTCTATTAGTACTTATGGTTTTAAGCTCACTGTTTTCATGCTTAAAGGATAATTATTTTTGTTATTACTTCTCCAAGGGTTACATTCTGATGGTTACTTTTCTGATGTGAAACAGTTAAAAGAACTGATACACATTATTTGCCAATAAGTAAAGCCAAAACAAAGAGCATCCAACATGGTTCTGCCTCATAAGAGGCAGATTTTTTTTTTTTCTTTTTCCATTAGCAAGCGAGTAGTTTGGAAAAAAAAGTAAGTTTTTTGTGTTCCTGGAATATTTAAACCATTGCTAGACAAGATTTTCATGTCAGGAGATGTAGATTTAGTAGAAAAATAGAGATAAGTGTTACTCTGTAACTTTAGGCAGCAATTAAAAATGCAATAAAAGCTGACAAGGCATAACAATCTGTTTTCATAGCAATTTCTGTTCTAAAGCAGTTTCAGGTGAATACAAATCATCCACAGCAGAAATATGACATTTCATTTGCACGTGTGAACTTGAACTGTTTACCATACACAACTTGTATCTAGAAAGATTAATCAAATATTCTAATTAATAAATCATCTAATTAATCTCAACTTCAGGCTTGTTGGAAATTATTTTCAAATTGATTCAAATTTCTGTAAACTTAGTTGTTATTAGTTTCCACAACATTCATGGGAGTTTATTTATGTGCATTACTGTGATCTGTCTATTTCACTTATTCATGATTCATTATCTAAGATCTGTGAATGTTTGGTTTTGTTATACTTACTGAGGGCATTTTCAGGCTGAATAAATAAAATGCAATTGTATGATATATAACATTTTGTGATGCCAAGCATCTGCATTCTTAACAGAAAAAGTGAATTCATTTTGCATTCATCAAACACTATTCAATCAAATTTCTAGTATATTCAAGCTTTTCAGAAAAGGGAACCAGTGTATCAGAATGAGTAACTCGGGCCAGAAGGGACATCAGGATGTCTCTAATCCAAAAAAATATTTTGCTCACAGCAAGGTCCCCTATACGGTCAGACCAGGCTTCTCAGAGCTTTATCCAGTTGAGTCTTGAACACCCACAACTTGAGCCACTTCAACCTCCCTATGGTCACTGGGAGCTGCTGTTAGGATCCCACAAAGTCATCTGTGCTCCAACCTGAATAAGCCCAGCCCCCGCAGCCTCTCCTAACAGGACACACACTTCAGCATCCACACAAGGATGAGACAAGGACAGGGAGAGATCACTCACCAGTTACTCTCATGGGAAAACAGTCTCAGCTTGGAGAAATTAGCCAGAGATATTACCAGTAAAATCAAAATCAGAAAATGAGAAATAAAACCAATTCTTAAAAAAAACCTTCCCACCCCTCCCTTATTCCCAGGCTCAATTTCACTCCTGCTTTCTTTACCTCCTCCCTGCCAGCAGCAAAAGAGAATGAGGGCCATGGTCAATACGAGGTCCCTACCACAGGAGAGAGTCTACCACAAACTCCCCCAGTGTGAACCCTTCCCAGGGACTGCAGCTCTTCACAAACTGCTCCAGCGTGGGTCCCTTCAACAGGGTACAGTCCTTCAGGAACAGGTTGCTCCAGCGTGGGTTCCCCTTGGGATCCTACAAGCACACCTGCACCAGTGTGGGCTCCTCTCTCCACAGGGCCACGAGTCTTGTCAGAAGTTTGCTCCAGCACAGGCTTTCCCACGGGGTCACAGACTCCTCTGAGCATTCACCTGTTCAGTGTGGGATCCTGCATGGGCTACAGGCCCTCCACCAGGGACTCCCATGGACTGCAGGGGAATTTCTGTTCCAGCACCTGCGACACCTCCTCCCCTCCTTCTGCACTGACCTTGGTGGGGATGTTGCTGTCACATATTCTCAGTCCTCTCTTCAGCTGCTGTTGTGCAGCAGGTTTTTTCCCCTTCCTGACTCCATTATCCCAGAAGTGCTACCACCATTGCTGATGGGTTCAGTGTTGGACAGTGGTGGGTCTTACTTGCAGCAGGCTGGTATTGGCTCTGTCAGACACAGGGGAACCTTCCAGGTCACCTCACAGTAGCCACTCCTGTATTCCCCCTGCTACCAAAACCTTGCCATCCACACCTAATATACGAGTACAAATGCATGGGGACAGTACTGTGCTACAAACTACTGATTGCACAATGGAGTGCTATAAATGTAATATCACTATCATAACCACACCTGCTAATTTTTTTTTTAACCACAATGTATAGCTAATTGCACCTTTTCACCCTGTGGTCTCTTTGTGGGATATGCAGTATAAAACTGTTATAAAGCATCACTTTACTTTGTGAGTGATAAAAGAAGGACCCCTTGGTTTATCAGGTAACTGTGAGTTTATGTCCTATTTATTTACAGACCTGCTATCTCCTTGTCTTTACTTCTCCCACCCCACCACCACACACATTTCTTTTAGACAGGAATATTATCATCTTGTGATTCAGAGGCATGCCATAAGACTAAATGCATGGAGCATTTTTCAAATACTAGGTAAACAGTCATTATGTAAGTAGCTTGCGTAGAAATGTTGCAGGATTGATGCATGTCACAACAAATTGGGAATGTTATAAACACAGGCAGTACAAGAAAAAAAAATAGGAAACTAGCATTGTATTTTGCCTTCATATTACCCTAAGGATAATGGTTATTTTAGTATAGACATATATTTTTGACATAAAATTTTTCCATCCAATGAATTATTTTCCATTTATTATACAGCCCTTAACTGGGAACCTGACATGAAGCTTTCTGAACTGAAAATTCTCTCTAAATGGTCTATGTGAGCAGAACTCCATGGCATCATAAAATATAAAAAAAAAGTACTGACAATTTATATATGCTGTTAATTCCACTGATTATGTCCATATTCCAAAACCAGCCCCTGGGTGTTACATTTGAACATTATCCTCCTTGCAATATTCTGCTTTGAGAAAAGGCAATGCTACTCTAAACAGTGACTAGAATGCTACAAATAACTGTCAGCATGTTCTAAAATTACGATCTTTTCTTGGTGAAACCAGAAGCACAGAACAAGTTGGGCAGCAAAGTAAAGTGTTGACACAACCAGGTACCACAGTGAGCAAAGTAAAATATGTGCCTCTGCATATCTACCCCGTGAGAGAACACTGGCATAAATTAAATTGCTTAAACCAGTGAACAAATTTGAAGCAGAAATCCTACACTAAGAAAACTAGTACAATTGTCTTGGTTTTCAGCTGTCTTACTTGTTTTGGAAAAGGCTAAAAATTAGAGTATGTGTGCATACATATTCATATACATATATATTTACGTGATCTATATATATATGAAACATATATATATATATGAAACATACATAAAATATGATTCCCTACAACAATGCACAGTAGTTCTGCAGTAAAAATTTTGTTGAACTCTGAATGGAACTAGTGGCATATGTCTTCATATCTACTAGTTCCACTCACTCATGGATGTTTTTTCATGCTCGTGAACACCAGTAGCCTCACAGTACTTAATCTGGACTACTAGAGGACAAGAAATTGTTCTCTAATTATACTGGTCAGTCTGAGATGCAAATGGAAAATGGGAGACAGATATTAAATATTAAAAATGAGATTTCTGAGAGAATGGGCAACAGCACACACAGAGAAGGATAATGAAAGAATAGCCAGGTAAATTTGAAGTGCTGGGTGTAAAACTAAGAGTTATGGTAGTTTTGCTTACAAGAAGAAATTGTTATAACATTATTATCTGACCACAAAAACAAAACAAAACAAAACACCAAAAAAACCAACCCAGGTTTATGAAAAGCAGTTCATATACATTCTTTTTAAATTGAAATATCAAAAAAGTACATAATGGTGATTTCTGTTGATTGAAATTTTGATTTCTCATTATCTTCAATATGCTTGAATTTAGTGTGACTGAATATGACTGAGAAAAACATTTAGTCTTCTTTGCAAAATCTACATGATTTCTGCCCTATAGAAGCTGTGTTATTGGTAATTTTGCTACTTAATCGCATTCTCTGCTCTTCTTTACCATGAAAACAAATTGAGACAGATGTAGTCTGTCTAGACCAGAATTCTTTAATGGAACCTTTTTATGATGTTCCTACAGTAGACATATACAGTACCACCAATAATAACTGATGTTAGAGAAAATCCAAAATCTTTTGAGAATAACATTGTAAGACAGATCACTAAGAAATATTTTCAAAAGAGACCTCCAATGAAGAAATGATTCCTCAGCAGATCCCTTTTAACCATATGTATTTATCATCTTAGCTTAATAAAAACACAAGAAAATTAACTTATAACTTACAAAAACAGAGGCTAAAATTCATCCAAATTATGATACATTTACTTGAGGCAAAGAGTTTTGGGTAGTGTGTCACCCAAAATGTGTGTACATATACTTTGGGCGGTCACTTTAGTTCAGCAGTTTAGTAACTGTTTACCAGATCAGTTTATCCTAAACTTATTTATCTATTTCTGAAAATCAGTGAAAATAGTTCAAACTTTAGCTAGAATCTACAGAAACATAGTTTCTTGGGAAAATTTATGCCTATGAAATAGATGTATAAATATGAATTTAAGAAATGAGTAATAGCCACCCTGATGTGGTTATTACTGCAAACAAAACTGGAATTGTTACTTGACCTTGAGGCTACCTTAAGGTACAATTTTGCCTGCGCAGATAGAGCTAAAATAGGTGTTTGTCTTAACACTTCCTGCTGCAGGCTCCAAATTATGTCTGGCCACTTATCATATAAGAGTGGGCCAAACAATACCAGGGAGTGTACCAATTGTTCAGCTCTCTAGGAGATCCTGACCTGACTGGTTGAAGATGTCAGGTTTGTACCACTTAGAAAATTATTCAGTTCACTAGTATAGATACTGCCACTTTTTCTCAAATCTGGCCTTAGATTATCTGGTGTGCTCACATATTTTGTTTGAGAATATTCCAGGTTTATAGATGTATTTTTTTTTTCCTGAAGAGATTACCCTTATGAGTAGACTATCAAGGCTACCATGGCCATAACAGATGCAGTGTAGAAAAGAGTCAAGATAGCTGGATTCTGCTAATCAGCTAGCCCAGCATATGATGCTGGGGTAACCACTCACATTATATCTAAACCAGGATAGCTTCCTGTTGCAGTGCACTCTTACACTCAAGTAGGTGTTTCCATATTAGGAAAAGAGTTTCAGTTTTACCCCAGAATTTTTAAGGAAGTAGAACCAGAATCTTCTATGCTTCTCTCACTGTAATTGGGCCAGTGACCGGACAAAGTCATCTGCTGGATCTTTTAGCTGTTCCTCGAGGAATGTAGCTATTTTCTATTGGGCAGCCTGCCAAAAAAACCTCCTAAATTGTTGAGTACATAAGAGAAAGCACTGACATCCTCAGGGCTTTTTTGGTGTGTCTTAGCAGATATAAGGGACCTTCCTGCACTATGCATGGCTTTTATTCTTCTGTTTTGTATAGTTTGTTATTTTCTTCTTTAATTAAAACCTTTTTGCTTTTTCAGCACACCTCCAATCAAGCAGTCTTGCTAATTATTTTTAAGCTATTTCTGGGAGGTTGCTGGTCAACCCTCAGAGCTTGATACACCTTTGTGGGATTCATAACATGGTGCCCTCACATAGCCTGTGTCAGCTTCCCTAGTCATTCCCTGGTAAATCCAGCCCAAAATGGCAGCAATAAGAGGAAATCTGGTAAACAAGCAGGGATGAATAGGTCCTCAACATGGATAATTGCACTATCAAAAAAAAAAAAAAACCCAAAAAAAAAAAAAAACCCAAAAAAAAAAAAAAACCCAAAAAAAAAAAAAAACCCAAAAAAAAAAAAAAACCCAAAAAAAAAAAAAAACCCAAAAAAAAAAAAAAACCCAAAAAAAAAAAAAAACAAAAAAAAAACAAACCCAGAGGACACATGTCTTTACTGTGAGGTAACCTGATTTCACCTTGAGCCTATTTTTCTCAGGGTATTTTGCAGATTAATTCTGTCTGTGAACATAGCACTTCTCCAGCTCATGAGAAATAACACTGTTTTCAAAAGAGACATATTTAAGCTGGTGTGGTTTTTTTTTTAATTGAACAATTAGAAAAAACTTATTAAAGTGGTTCAGTATTTGATTACTTCGGTCATAAGCTTAATAACTAAGGAACATAGTTTTATGGTGAGTAATTACAAGTTTTTGCATATCTGATATGAGGCTCATTGGAATTCCAACACAAACTTTAAGGAAGGACTTTTTTATATGACTATGATTGCAGGTATTAAAAAGTTCCCAAGAATTATAGTAAAAAAAGCTTCCCTGAATATCTTCCAAAACCAATCCCTGCATAACAGAAAAAGGATATATAAGCACACCTTGTGCTGAAGCTTAAAACGGCCCTTTTTCATTTTGCTTGATTTACTGCACCCTTCACATAGGTTTCCAGCTGTGTTGTGTTTTGTTGCCAACTGCTGACAAGTCATCCTCAGGTATTGCCCAAAGATATGATGTTAAATAATTGCTGGCATTACTTCAGGGAATTCCTAGTTAAAGTACCACAGAAAACAAGGATGCTATTAAACAATTTTCTTCCTTCAGTTTTTTTTTTCTGCAGACCACCAGACCCAGTTTCATGCACAAACAAAAAATAATTACTTGCTTTACTTTGTATGTCATATGCATTTCCACTTCCATATGCATCTTCTAGTTTGTAAAAAATACCAGTACTGTAAATTAAGGAGCCAGAGCCCAACTCAGATATTCAATTCACCCATGTGTGGATGAAAGGACCCATTCACTCAGATGAGTAATAGGAACCATTTTGAATTCCATCTGTTAAAGGAAAATCTGTGAAAAAGACTGAGCAATATCACTACTTGGATAATAGCAATAAATTCTTGTGGACATAACTTTTCACTATCATATATCTTTGGTTTGAAAAACTTTTCTGAAAGGAAAGAAAATGTTCAGATTTCTTTGACTTATAGGTGAAGGGATGACACCACTACTACAGTTTTTGTTTTGTTTTTTTTCCTGAACTCAAATTTTTCCATACCTATACCATATATAATCATATATATAACCATATATAACCAGTCTGGGTAAATTGAATTTATGAGTTACAGAATAAATCTTAATTCATATTACAGTGAAACTTAAGGAATTTTCATCAAGGTTAAAAGTTTCATAAATCTCGCTGTCATTAGGTGGCTGTCTGCATATGGAAGGGAAACCTTTAGCCAATGAAATTTTCAAAGACTGCTGACTTTAAACATTTTTAAAAATCTATATTAGAAGGCTGTAGCCTGTTTTAAAATAATATTGCATGGCATTATCCTTGCTTTGATAGGACAGGTCAGCATTTGGAAAAAAAATAGTCCTAGTGATATAAAAAAAAAATAGAAACTGCATTTAAGAAAATGTAAATGCAAAATAATAAGTAGCATCAATTCAGAACAGCTATTACTACCCTTTAGTATCATCACAAGGCTAAACTCATTCCTTATTATAGTGTGTTCTTCAGCTTCTTATTATTTTGATTCCCCAAATGTGCTGGATAAGTAGACAACATAGGACACTCTATTCCCTGTGGTCATTCTATACCATGTGGTTTGCCAAACTGTTATGTATATAAGACTAATCTCTAGATGCAAAGCTACAAGCCTGCTCAGATTTAAAGCACAAGATGGAAACTATGTGCATTACTGTTTCTACTCATCTGGGATGAGAGTATAGGAAGAAAGATAAAACTGCATGTCCTTCTACAGGCTCAGACTACTTCTCTCATTTACTGGGTCTTTTAAAAATTTCTATTTTTTCCTACTTTTAAAAATATCTATTTAACTCAAATCAATTAAAGAATAAATGAGAAGCTAGGTGATCTGTCTGCACACACCTAATTGCTTGTCTGGTGTGGAACTTCTACCTTTAATATCTCTGCATGCAAGAAAGCTAGTATCCCTTAGAGAGGGATGACTAATGGCTATTAGAAATATTTTAATGAACTTCTGAATTTCTGGGGGAGGTGTCAGAGTTTAATGGCAGATTTTTGCTCACACAGCCATCTATGCACATTTTAGGTGCATTACCTATTACACTCACAGAGAGCAACAGCATGGTGCTAAGTATATTTGCTGGCTTTGCAGGAGATTGAAGCTCAATTTTCTCTTCTGTCAGACTCTTATAAATGTAAACATGGTTCTTCCAAAAATGAGCCATAGCTACCAAACTGGTTTGGAATCTGGTCTGTCTTCTGGAAGGTTTAGTTTCAGAATTTCAATAGTTCACAACTGGAAACTCAGAAAAGTTTAGTATAATTCACTTAGTTTCATTTATATTGACTTTAAATATAAACCAAGACCACAACTAAGATTGCCTTCTTAAATCACTTTATTTCCTGCATGCAGGTTTGAACAAAAGTGTCATGGACTTCAAACCTGCAACATACACTAAGATCACACCTGGATTAGGTAACAAGTGTGTGCTCTACTCTTTACTGAGTCTGAGTAACCCCAAACTTTAGGATAACTGCTGTAAAGACTCCAGTCTGAAATGACCTTATTCCTTTTTCTTGCAGCATGCCTTTTTTAAAACAGTTGTTAAGCACTGTTATTGAATGGATTGGTTTAACAACAAAATCTAAAATTAACAATTAACAATTGCTAATAACATTTTAGCAACAGTTGTGTAAGGATCTCTCTTGGATAGACAATAGCACTGATATCTACATGACAAACATCATCAAAATCCAGTGAGACCATTGTATTTTAAGAGAGAAACAGCATCCTGTGGAATTTGTGTTTTTTTGGTTTTTTTTTCTGTGAAGATTCAGATGGGGATTACAGTAGAATCACTGAAATTAAGAAAATGGGAGGAAAAAAGTAGGTTTATAATGTTGTTATCTGGTGTCAGTAACTTAAGGTCAACAACTGCAGAGCTCTGTTGCATCAAAAGTTTGATTCAAGAGAAAAGGGATGCTGATCTTGATTAGAGGTGAATGCTACCTGAATGTAAAGACTACCCAGACATAAATGGGCTTGAGTATGAGGCTGTGTTGTCAGAGCCTCTGCTGGAAAAATATTGTGAATCAAAAACTTATCTATGTGGAAATGTGATTCTCAGTAAGGATACACAGTCACTCCATAGAGGAAATCCTAAGATATTTGTTCATCAGATTCCTCTGTACTTAGAAAAGTAAAATGGGAAAATAACACAGTAGAGGAACATTTTATGAGTTTTGAAAATTAATCTTTGTTTCAGAAATTTGTTAAATTTTGTGCTATATATCATAAAACCAACAAATGTAGTATTCATACCAAAAATTTAGAACAGCTACCACAGAAAGTGAGAGGATCTTATTCATGAACTTTTTTCTTCCACTATTTCAAAGGATCTGTAAGGAAAATTTCTGACTCAAAGCTGAAATTCTTCTTTTTCTTCTCCATATCCAATCATTTATTGCAATGTAGAAATGTTCCAGCCTTTTTTTCTCAGATTTTTGCCTTTTTTTGGCTCTGTGAAGAGGTTTTAAAGGATCAAATGAGAACTCTTTGATAGCCCATATGAGAAAGTGGGGATTCTTAGAATAAGGACAGCAAGGGCTTCTGATTCAAAGACTGAATGATACCTACCTGAAGAAAAGTGTGATTGAATGAGTATAATAATTAAATACATCATCCCTTCTTTTACAAACCAAGAATGGACAGAGAGGACAGTTAAATCAAACCTGCATGCTGATGAAATAATTGCAGGAGTAGGACTCACAGGAAGGAAACGAGAAGGATGAAAATTGTGCTGGTGAATAGCTCTGAATTACTGCAAATTCTGTTAAGTGTTTGTGCAGAACAGAATAAAGAATTCTCCTACTTTCATTACACTAAGAAAACAACATTTAAAAATGTTCATTTCCTTTCTTGCTTTCTTGCCCCTAGGATCTCTCTGTTCTGCATGAAGCACACAACATCAGGAAGAGAGACAGGTTTTTTCCTACTCACATTAATTCAATATTCTTAAATCTAATCACGGTAATAGCAGGAAGCTGGTTGGAAACCACTAAGTAATTTGGAACTGACCTTAAGCATAAGAGCTCCATAGGCTTTTCATTAACACTTCATAGTGTGGGAAGTAGCAAGGCATTGCTTTTTTCACTCTAAGTTAATGTTCTAGGTATGGAAGATTTGTCACAGGTGTCTTTCAGGACAAGTCCAGATAGAAAGCATTCCAAATCCAGGAAGAGAATAAGCTTTCTTTGTCTTGGTAATATCAGTGACAAAAAACAGAACATCTCTGCAATTAACGTGCGTGTGCTGCTGGAGACATTCTGGAAAACATCTGAGTGGGCTAAGTAAACCAGGATATCTCAGAATACTTTATTGTAGCTTCAAATATAGTATTTCTTCCACATGTTTTGGTTACAAACCTTATATTTTTAAAATTATTCTGAGTAAGTTTTCTTTCTGAAGCTGTTAAATCTGTTTTGTGGAATATTTTCTCCTCTTTTCCTCCATCTTACTCTTTTCCTTTCCTTGATCTATGAACACTTTGATGGATTTAATCTCAGCAAGGTAAACAATCCCTTAATGATCTTTATGCTATTTTATTCCATGGCCTTAGTTGAAGAAACAAGGTTTTGCTTCATTGGACTGATTTTCTTTATGTGAACAATTTTTCTATAGAGATCTGTGTCTAACATATGGCTTCAATTGAACTGCCAAGGAGCCTTCAAATGGTAACTAGTTTGAGGCACTGGACACCATTAAACAAGGTTGAAAATCAGTGATCTACAGCTGAAAGTTTAAATAACTAGAGCTCATTAATCCTCAAACTTTAAAATTATTTCTAAATTGCCATGAACTGTAATTTTAGCTAGTTTTAAGTACTTATTTTAGTTTAAGAACTTATGATTTTAAATTATTCAGACCATTTCATGTTTCAGATCTGAAAATCATAAGATGTCATAAAATGTTGGCAATTAAGTACAAAAATTCCTTTAAAAACTTCTTATGTGTATACATAAGTCTTATTGTGACTGAGTTTATGTTACAGAATTTTTGTAAGTCCGATTTTTTGTTTTAAAAATAAATATATGAATGCAAATCAAGTAAACTTTGTTCTTGAAGAACAAAAACCAGTTAAATCCTGCATGTATACCTCTGTTTTGTTTCTGTGCTTATAATTACCAAGAAAAAGAAATTGTGAATTACTTCTTACAGACTTTGCAATTTTATTTGTTTTCTGTACAACTGCAAAAAAATTAAATTCTTCCCTTCCAGACAAGTTCAGAGAAAGAAAGCAAAGAATGTTCTCCAGCAATAGAAATATTATAAACATTTTGATGAAATATGTCAATTTTAGGAAGTAGCCTTGAGATCCTTATGATGTCACCAAGAATATCACTTTTTTTTCAGGAATAATAAATCTGAATGGATTTATTATTCCTGAAAGATACCAGACTGATGATACTGAAGATGAAATTACTTCATTCACTGACATATATGCTTGAACACTAGCCTGCAAAAGCTTTTTCAAGGGGAGGGAAATAGTCAGATAGTCAGTTTTGGCTAGACACTATCATATTTGATAAATAATATTTTACTGTAGAAGGAGTCCATCGGGACTAAATATAATAAAGACCAGCTGATGATATAGAGGAGGAAGACCTTCCTTTTAATTGTGTCAGGTGGACGAAGATGTGAAGTTACAAAATGGTAATCTACTTTGTAGATTCCATAAATTTTGAGAAAAATCTTTATCATGACAGTTGTTTATTCTGGTTGATATAGTCAAGAAAAGTTTCTTCACACTGTGCAAGGTCAGTTTTTAAAGTTTGATCTGGCTCATATTTTAGAGTGAAATCGTTTCAGCCCATGGACATGCAGTTGTCTTGCACATTTCAGTTTGGTTTCACCACATCCTTCTTCAGCAATGAAAGAGTTTTAAGGCTTCAGACAGTCTCTTTTAAGACAGTAAGTCAGGTGTTGGAAATTTCAGACAGTCAAGAGTTTCCCTATTATTTACGTATAAGAATTTCTTCTAAAATACTTTCAAAATATTTTTTCTTAACTCAGGCAAACTCTGTATACACAGAAGTATGAGGATATTGCATCTCTGATAATCATTACACTTTCTTTTGCGTGACCTCCTAATTCAATGGGAAGAGTAAAATGAGGTAGCAATGAATTCCACAGGCTAGTTAGATATCTCCTATTTGTCAGTTGCCATCAAATATCTTTTGCCTAGCTTATCGTGTGCTAAGATAAATAGGAGCAGTTAGTTGTGTGACTGCTTCAGTATGCCATTACCTAATATATGTACAGGCAACACATACCTTATCATTCCTTGCTTCCAAACACAAAACAAGTCATAAATATTATTGTGTAAAAAAATTTCTGGCCTACTGATGTCTATCTAATTTGTTTTCATGGATTCTCTCTCTTTTGTCTATATCTTAAGTATGGAATTATCAGAAATATATATAGCATTTAATGAGGGAAAAAGAAATCTTTCCATTTTTCTTGTTGAATTAAATGTTGCACAGTTGTGGGTAATCTAATATGCAACTTATACATTTTGAATCAGCATAATTGTCTTCTACTAAAATGAAGATTCAGTCAGGTCCCATTCAATTAGACCAGATACACAAATAATATCTATCTCACTGCAACTAAAGCTTTTAATCAACTTATGTATGTAGAGACTGCCCTCAACAGGGGAGCATCACTAAAAAACCTGATTTTAACATACAATATTCTAGATTTCAGGAAAAGTTAGACATGAAAATTTCAGTTAATGAAACAAGCTGTTCACTTTAGGTGAGGGTTTGTTGGTTTTTTTTAATATATGTACTTGCTAATTAGTAAAAGACCAAATGTTTTGAGCAGAGGTTTTTTTTGTTTCATCATTCTTTAGTAACATTAGACTTCCCAAGACATAAGGGATAAATTTACACATTGAAGAGAGAGCCATGTACCTATTTTAGAATCATGACTCTTTCAAATAAACACACAGAAAATAATGGTAACTATGGGGGTTTTTTCCCCCTCATATCAATACAGTGTTATGGAAATAATGCTCGGAAAAGCCAACTGCAAACCATAGTCCATGATTTTATTGTTCATTTCATTCCTCTCTTCCATGCCATCCTTCAGAAGATTTGCTGGAAATAAATACTGTTATAAAGTCAACTTTCCAAATGAAGTTTTTTCAAGGTATGTATTATTACTTCTCTTTGGTAAGGTCTGGTTTGTTTGGGTTTTTTTACATCTTCATTCACCGGTTGTCAGTCATTTCTGGTTTTCTTTATCTATATGATCCAGAAAACTTATGCTTTTACAGTTCTTGTCATATGGGAAAGAAATAAGGATAGACATCCAGCTATGTGGAAAAATTTGTAGACAACTAAGGCTGTAGGATCCAAAACACTGACTAGCTTCCTACTAGGCAAGATGATCAACAAACACACACAAAAAAGGAAAATTCTGTCCCAGAAATGTGATCATCAGATCTGTGTGCTTGTAGGAAATAAGTATTCATTTCAGGGAAATGATAGGGAAGTGAGTTGACTTTGTTAAGCCATTTTTTTCCTTATGTTGGAAGGCACTTGATCTTGGCAGTCCAGGAATTGGGGAAAGAAAAAAAAAAAAAAAAGTGGTATTCAGTGGAAATATTTGGGGATTTCTTGAATCCTGGGAAAGAGTACAGGGAAAGAGTACAGAGTACCTCATCATTGCCAAGGACTCCAAGGAAATGCTCTGCATGGGTGCACTGAGGCTCCTGCTCGGTGCTCTTTCTAAGATCAGAGCCTGTGGCAATTTCACTGTCTTTCCACAGTATCTTATCATGTTTAATTTTACTATAATGTCAATAATACAATTTTTGATAATCTCGCTTTTTTTTTTTTTCCTGCCTAAAGTTAAGTGCAAGAAATAATACCAGTCTGAAGCAGAGTAACATGTTTCTCTTCCTTGAAGAGATAGAACAGGCACCCGGTCTTCTCTTTGCTGTAAGTAAAAAAACACATCTTATCTGTTCCGAAAGCCTGAACTCTCCTTTATTTGGCTCTAAGAATGATTGTGGTATCAAAGTGGTCAAGAGGCCTATTAAGTATAAAATACAAACTTCAGGAAGTAAACACTATTCCTTGCTGAGTGGTTAAGCTAGTATAAGTTCACAGTGCATCATTCTCTCTTCCTTTCTTCAATGAAACTTGTATTCTTTGCTTCACAGTGAGAAGTGGTATAAGTACAGTAGGTTTTCTTTGATACCTAAATGTATGTCAGAGTTATTAGTTCACCCTTTTGTAAAGTTTTCAGTCTGAACTTTCTCAGGCTAAAGAGAAACCTGAAACTGGATTTTCATCTTCATCTAACATCCAAGCCACTATGTGAAATTAAATTAGCATTAAACTAATTCAAGTCACCATAATTCTCAGCTGTTTATTAAAGCAGAATTACCTGTGTAATTCAGCACACCTGGAGGTGTACTGAAACAGAATCTTCAAGTGACTTGGGAACTCTATACAGGATATGAATCATCAAAATCCACAGCATCCAGACATGTCCTGGATATGTTCTTAAACAAAATTGTTGATGCTTTAATTTGGAAAATTGCTATTCAAATAAGAATGTACTATGGGAAATTTAGACATCATTTAATCAGAGTTATTGTACTGTTTTTGCAGTTTAGTATATCAAAACTATGCTTTTTATAGCTGTTGGAGTGCATATCATCAATTCCCACTTCAGGCTGGTCAATATGTTTTATGGCATTTCAAGTTTTTGTGTTATATAATTCATAGTCTTTCACAAATACAGAACATACAGACCACTTAGAAAAGGTTTGGGTGGAGTTTTTTTTCTAGATGCTTAAATAGCTGAGAAAAGGGGCAGAAGAGCAGAAGTAATGAAATTATCCCACTGACAGCTAAATTAGCTATCCATATATTTCATATGAGCAGAAATCTGATGAAGAAAGTCTTAGAGATATTTGGAGAAAGAGCACAGAGGGATTAAACATAAACTCTTAAGAAGTCATGATTCTCCTTGATATAAATATATTATTAATAAGAACAAAGGAAATAAAATTGAAACTGCTTTTCTAGGTTTTCTCTGCTCTCTCTCATCTGAGTGGTAGTGTGCATTTATTTTTTATTCCTCTGCTTAAATTTGAATTCTGGCCAAGGAAGCAGACAGGAGAACAGTGGCACTTGGCTCTGTATCTTACCCTCTTGCACATTTTCCTCTGTCAACCTAATTATCTGAAGATATATATTTATCTCTGAAAGGAAAATTATCTAATCCCACCATGCACCATGAAGAGAGCTGGCAGATGAATAAATGACTGACAGATTTTTAATGTTGTTTTATGTAGCAGATTCTTTGTCCTACAATCTTAAAGCTCTGGAAATGCACCATTGTCAGCTGCTGTTTCATTTCAGAACTCCTTTGTTTAAATTTCTTGTGTTGAATCAGATTAAGTGATTCACTGTGCTGAGCAAACACTGTGGAGTTATCCACTAGCAACCTGGTTTTTGGTATCAGTAAACTTCCTTGGTATGGTTTTCGCTGCTGTAGGTTACTGTTACCAATACTACTAGGCATAGTTGGAAGATATTTCCTGCCCCCACTTATCCCTCCCAATATTTCTGAAAAACATCCCCAGCATGACTATGGTTTGGGTATTTATGTCGTTTCTTACCCATTTAATTTATGTACTCTTTTTTGGGTTTGTTTTTTTGGTTTTTTCTTTAGTTTTGTGGGGTTTTTTTGGTTTTTTTTTGTTTTTTTTTTTTTGGGGGGGGTGGTGGGCTTTTATTGTGGGGAGGATTAAGTCTTTAATAGAAACTTTGCCAGATGAACTGTTTTACTTCCCATGATCTTCTGTTTTGAAGCCTATTCCGCCAAACAAATAAAAAAGTAACTATTATCTAGTGTCTTACAGATCTCCAATAGTCCACAGGCCACAAGTTCTAAGAGACCACAGCAAAGTACTCAAAAAAATGTACCAATCAATTTCTAACCCATTAGCAATTATCTTTAAGAACACCCACAGGACCCGAGAGCATAGACAAGTGTAATTGCCTTGCAAAGTAAACCTTTATGAACAGAACCATATACATATTAATTCTGGATCCTATAAATATATCAAGGAAAGTACTGAGTAATCTGTAAGCATTAAAGAAGTAGCAAGATGGTAATGGAATAAACATCATGACAGACATTTGTATCAAAGCTTATTGTCAGACCTCTGTGAAGCAGTAACTCATGTAGAAAATAAAGAATTTAGAATTTTGATTTGAAGTCTGATAAGCATTTTTACACTGATTTGTATGGCTTCAGTGTGAAATTGTAACAGAGATGACCATATTACAGCAGATTATAGACAAATTGTAAAAAAATATTTAGAAAGATGCAGTACTTACTTAACATTTTTAAGAAGGATTCAACTGTCCTAAGTCCTATAATATCGAATATTTTATTAATTATAAATTTTCATTGTAAATGGAACCTTGAAATAAATCAGTGAATTTAGTGAATGAGAGGCAATGCTGATCTCCCATCTTTGAAGGGATCAATCTCAAAGGGCATTGAGAGATATCAGAGATGATTTCTTAATTTTGTTTCTTCTTGTAGCAGACCTAAGGAAGCAGAATGTCGTTTTAAGCTCAACATGCTACAAAACACATATAATATTATCGACCAAGACAGAAGAGCAAATAAAACTATGACCTTTACAAAACTAAGAGAAAGAAAAGTTGGTGGTGCTGACTGACAGGTTTTCTTCAACTGAGGAGAGACATACTGAGAATTTACCATTGATAGATATGCTGAGAATTAACTATAAATGGAAATAAATTTTCCAGTTATGGACTCATGAAGGGCTTCTTGTTCTATGTGTCTTTTGAAAACAGCATGAGAAATCAACATCTCAAATTTCAGCCAAAGAAATGTTTTTAGAGGGCCTTTCATTCTACGAGTAGAGGTGAGCTCTAAGTGATGGGGGCTATAAAATCCACATCATGAAGATAAACACAGATTAGACAGACATCAGACTAGAATAATGCAGATATACTGTCTTCAGATGTAGTATGGGAGAAGAAACTAGAAAACTTCCGTAAATCATTTTATGAACGTGTGACAATTCCCTAGAGATTTTTGTTAACTCCCACTGAATATTTAAGGTGACTAGATGAAATGGATGTTGTCTGCTTGTCCCATATATATTTAATTAAAAGAAAATCATCTTGTATTGTCCGTCAGAGTATAAGTACAGAAAATTAGAACACCTTTTCCAAACTGTGTTTGATTTAAACCTGTTGCCTTTGCCTGTTGTTTGAGATATCGCCATAACTCATCACTTTTCAATGGAATGCCATTTTTAAGTGTGACACTTCCAAATTTTAGTGTTGAATTGAGCAAGTATCTACTGCAAAAATACTTTCCTTTGGCAAGTGTGTAGATACTGTATTACCTTTTAGTACTCTGAATACCTCTCCTGAAAAAAAGTTACCATTATCAGTGCTCAATATGATGAGTAAGCATCATTAAGGTTTCTTAGTGTGGATAACATTATTCTGAAAAAAAAATCATGGCACTGATTTCTTTTGGAGATTGTAATAACCATTCATCACACTGAAATTTGCTGGAATTTGTCTGTGTCCAGTTTTATAAAGTACAAAACCTTCTCAGTCATCTGGCTTTACAACTGAATGCCCAATCTGGGAATTAAGTGAGTAATTAAACAAAATTAAACAAAATTAAATTTAATTTATTAAAAAATTAGATATGTGGTCTGTTTATTTTACTTGATTATGATATAACAATGTGATATATATATTAACAGCAAACATGACCAAACTTCAAATACTTCTCATTTTCCTCCAGTTTCTTTAATGCATTTTTTTTTTCTTTTTCTACTCTTTTTTCAGCTCTATGGGGCAAGAAATCTGTTTACTATAAAATTTCTGAATTTTCTGAAATTTACTATAAAAATCTGAATACTATAAAATTTCTAGAACACTTTAGACATTTTAAGGCTATAACATCATATTCCAGTGATCTACCTCTAGTAGGAGAAATCTCTGAAATGCATTTAATTAACATTGCAACAATCCCTGAAAAAGTTCACTATGTGCAATAAAGGATTTTAACCACAGAGTTACAGTATTGTGTATTTCCTCAGACTGCAAACAACTTCAGGAAGTGATTAGTCCAAACTTCTGGTTAAATCCTTGTGTACTGTTCCCATTTACCTCCTCCACCTTTATGTTTACAACAAGGTTGTGAAGAGGACTAACTTCTTGATTTTCCTAGGGACCTAATTAGGGCTGAGCAGCCCGTAGCTCCATGGATTGTCCCTCCTACCTTTTTTGGAGATAGGAGCAGTAATGGCCTTTCCTCAGCCACCAGGGACCTTGCATGATCTTCACAGCCTTCTAAAAACTACAGAAGTAGGCCAGCAATGACATTAGCCAAAGATATTATATTTCTACAGCTTAAAGGGTGAGATTCAGCTCTCCTAAAAGTAGGTATCATTATTCAGTGTCTATACATAAAGCTAGATGTTTACCCCTCCCCTTCCAGAAACACTTTAAATCCTGTCTATTTTCAGGCAGCTGACTTGCTCCTAGGACATCACTGACTGATTTGACTACTTCTTTAGTTACTCCTACCACTTTTTCTAAAGATGCCCATGGCCAATCCCAAGAGCTGCAAACAATTACATATTTTGTCTGTAGTTTTCTGATTGGTAAAAGAAACTGTAAGACAAGATTAGAGGATAGGCGTGAAATTAAAGAAAACAGTCTTCACAAAGGGATATCATTCTTGACAAACTCCTCAGTCTTTTTGTAAGAGTCAGCATGCAGACAAAAATTATATGGTTCTCTTGGATTTCCAAAAGATATTTGACAAGATTCCTCACCAGCTATTCTTCAAGAGAGTAACCTACCATGGCAGATAAAAGGTGAGGCCATTGCATGGAGGAATACTTCTTAAAAAAGAGAGAGAGAAACAAAAGTAAGAGATAATGGTCCATCTTCTCAGTGGAGAGTGATCACTAGTGGAGAAAGGTTTCACAGAGATCCAAAGATCTGTGCTGGTGCCTGTGCTATTCATAAACACTCCAGGAAAAAGAGACAGTGAGGTAATAAACTCTGCTAATATCACTGAATATCTACACAGAAAAAATCAATACATCTATATCTAAAACAATGCCCTTAGGGAAAAAATAATCCAAACTTTTCATACATATTCACGGCTCTAAGTGAGCAATTAGAATTCAGGTAAGAGATCTTGATTTCACTGCGTGAAAATGTCAGCTCACAAAAATGTAGTAACAAGGCAAAATAAAAACGCTAGAAATTCTTAAGAAGAGTTAAAAGAGTGGAGTTATTTTGAGGGTTTTTTTTAGAGAAAACTTCCCACTATTTAATTCAAAGGCTCTCACCTTGAAAGATATTTAGATATCTGACTCCCCTATTAAGGAAAGGATATAGTAGTTTGAGAAGGAAAAGGCAGGAAGAAAAGTGACAGGAATTATTTAGTTTTAGACAATGAGGAACCACTCCCTGTGCAAGGAACCACTAAAGAGAACAATAATATTCAGTCTTCTAAATTGATACAGGGAGGAAATTGACAAGGAGGTGCAGCAGAGATATACAAAATCATAAATTGCATGGAGATTATGAATGGGGAAATATTTGTCACTGTCTTTTCAAATATAAACATTTGGGAGCATCAGATTAAACTGACAGTGGAGCTGCCTGGCACAACTTACTTTGAAATTCAAGAGGCACCTAAGGCTTCTGAAAGCAATTTCAAACTAAGAGAAATTAATAGGAAACTGCCTATTATAGCAGTTTGAGCTATTTATAGCACATTGAGTGCTATTGTACATGAAAATACACTGCTTCTTCAAAAAGTTCATGGTCTGCAAATTCATGGGTGTACTGGAGACCATTCTAGTAAAAAACATTTGCTGTTGCTATGCTTTGCCTCACACCTATGCATCTATTATTAGCCATAATCACATATGAGATACAGAATTTAAAGTCTTTTGCTTTGTTGACTGTCCCTCTAACAGCTGGTATGTTTTTGGACACGATTTCCAACTCTTTGTGAAATAACAAATTCTGCCATTTGTCTATCAGTTCCTAGGCTGCTTTTGGTTTTATCAGTTCCCCAAAACAAAACTTAAAATCATTATTACTGACATTTTTAGGTGATTCTATAAAACATTTTGATTAAAATAGGAAGTCAGTATTTACATACTGACCTGGATAGTTTTATAAGCAGAAGAAAAAAAAAATATAAGGAACACCTAAATAACAAAGACCTGTATTTTAGAATAGGGACTCAACAAGCTCTTTGTCATTACTAGTCCTCTTGTATCAGAAGCTACAGGATTGTTAAAAACAAGTAATTGATGAGATATCTTGGTGTCTGTATGCAGATGGTCAGACAATAGTATACCCTTAAATATTTGGATCAATGAGTAATTAGTACAGCCTCTGACTTTGGGGTCAAGGTTCTGAGACTCAGCCCCAAGTCTAAACACAAGCAGAGCCTACTGAATCATTCCAATCATTTTCTCTTGTTTTCTGTCATGCCTGTTGCCATGAGGCACAACATACACATAAAAAAGAAAATATACTTGTTTTCAACCTAGGCACTCTATACAGAATCCTTATATTTCAACATCCTCATCGATTCCCAGATTTTGTGGGCTTTGGGTTTTTTTCACTTATCAGATGATCACCAAAAATCCTGTGTGATTTAAGGATTAGGGAATCACACTGACTTTTGTGTTGCAATGTGTATCTTTGACTAAATGCATCTCAGAGTGGACCACATTATAACGGTCTGTCAATATTCAGACTTGAAATAATATTACTCTTCTATCATCCTACTTTGGATTTTATTTTTTACCACACACTCTGCTTTCTTTTTATGTGTTTTCTTAAGTGATGGATTCAGCTGTGCTCCTTATGTGCTTTTCTTCTTGAGTTTACTAAAAGAAGAACATGAGATTTCAGCTGATTTCTGCTTCTACTTTGCTACTTTATCTCAATCTTTTATTAATATATTACTTGTAAGTCCCCCATGTTTGTATTAGAATGTTTTTGTTTTTTGCTCTGGATTGAAAATTGCTTTGATCTTCCCACTGTGTTTGATCTTTCCACTTACCATGCTGCCTCTCTGTTTTCTCACATGAAATACTACTTTCTTTGGCACTCACCTAACATCACAAAGTACTCTAAAAAAGTACAGTTACTATGAGAATCAGCCTGTTACAAAGCTTTCATGAAAACAGAAAACACAGAAAGAGTAAATTAATTTGTATTATATCTTTGGGGTGAGACTAAACCTCTGTGAGACTGTATGCAAGCTGGAGCTAAATTATTTGTTGTGAAAGCAATGTCCTGTGGCTAAAACGTTTCGAAACACCAAAGAATGTTAGTACCCCAAATACTATTGCCATGTAAATGTAGCTTGTGATGAAGATGTAAATCAGTATAAAAGCAATATTTGTTTTGAAAGGAATGGTATTGTATGCTGTTGATTTTTGTCAACCGTCATTCTAGTAAGTGTCCTCCATTTTCCATTTCTATGCAAACTGCTTTTCAATTATATATATATGTCTACAATTTGTAAGTTGGAGCACACTTGGCTGTTACACTCATCATACTAAAATCAAGAGTGTTATTCATCGTCACATAGAAGAATAAAATCACAGGCTAAGATAAAAATGAAATTTCTCTTCTTGATACTGTATTAGTACTATACCATCAAGAAGACTAGTGAATTAACACCGTCTTAGGAAACATTCAACTGTGGGCTTTTCTAGGTACAAAAATGTATAGTAAGAATAGTAAAGCAGGCTTTTTTTATTCACAGTAACTCTTTTGGTCATCAACTAGAAATAGCTGAAGGAATATTTTACTTTGACTTCAGTTTAGATTCCCTTGTTCATTACAAAAATAAAAATAAAACAAATTTAGTCTTACTAAGATAAAATTTAGATAGTCAAAATTTTGTGGTTTCCTATTTCTTGGGAAATATTGTGTGCAGAGAATATAAAGTGCTACTAATACAATTAGCTTTCCTATACAAGGGTGAAAATGGATACAAAAGGTGCAAGACAGAGAAGGAACAAACGCATTATTTTCAACTAACATAGCATGTTATGTTCTGGAAATTATTCTGAAACTCATAATTCATGTATGACCCTTTGCTGTCTCATTTACAGTGCCACTGTAACTTTTAGTAAAGTGCCTGCCAGCTTTTTCAAGGGCAAAATAAATCTATAATTAGAAGTTTTAAAACAGTATATTATTTCCTTCCTTATTGCTAGAAGAGAGCGCAACAGTATTTCTACTGGAAACTTTTTGGTTTGGCAACATGTTTGTGGGAGTAAACATCTAGTTTATGTGGAAGAAATTCTTCTTAAGTCAAAATATAATACAGAATGTGTAATTGTCATAGTTCAAGCCACTTCCACTTTTAAGATGGAAATTAAGCACCATGCAGCTGCTTGCTCAATTCTCCCCTCTCTCAACCCGATCACAGGTGCCACCCTCTGCCTCCTCACCACCATCCGCTGTGTCCCACATACTGTGGCTCAACTTTTGTAGAACTGGAAAATCTCCAATACTGACAAGCTCAAGGCACCCCAATAACCATTGTATGAAAATCTTCGTTGACTTTAGCAAGCATTTGACTCAATTTTTATTGTGCAGTGTGCTACGCAGAACTATAAACAGTTTCCTTCCTGCTCATGTATGCATAGGAATACAGGTACGTAACATTTTGGGGCCTGATTGTAAAAATGGTTATATGCATAAAAGTTTTCTGTAAAGTGAGTTAAAAAACCAACCAAAGAAGCAAACAAACAAAGCCCAACCTACACAGTGCCAGTATATGCAACCAATTTCAATTCTGTCCTTTTCTTTATGCACTTACAATTATAAGTTTGGAGTTGAATATGATGTTTAAGTATTTTATTGCAAGCAGATAGAATTATTCTATGTGAGAGACCAGGATCAAAAATTCTTTAAATCATAAAGGTGATTCCATTTGGGCCCTCAAACTTCTTTATTCTTTGCACTTATCTTTGGTAAACCACATGCTCAACAGGTATCAAAACTGTCTCTGCAAACATATAGCAAAAAACTATCTATTGATTTAGAAATCAGTTTTACAGTTCATTTTACTATCTTTTTGAATTGCACAGCACTCTTCAATCCCCCTCTTGACACAAGGAATTTAAATACAAAATTCTACTGGTTTCCAATTAAAAATATAAAATTTGTGGAAAAGACATCTTTTTCACCTTATTTGGAACATTTCATATCGAATACAAATTTTGATGAAGTATTCCAGGTTTCTGGACAAAGGGGATAGAAGTTTGCTAGAAACAACACTGCTGTATCAGAGTACTCTGCAGTTCAATGGCTCTGGTACAGGCACAGTAGCCCCAGCTTCAAACCTCCACCCTCCTTTAGTGGAGCCAGGATGTGAACTCTTTTCATGTGAGTGATACACTAAGTTAAATTGATACTGTATTAGTAGTATACAATCAGGAAGACTAGTGAATTAACACCTTTTTAGGAAACATTCAACTGCGAGCTTTTCTAGGACACTTAAGTGTCCATCTATCCCAGTGAAGAGCTGTTTCCTTATTGCTGCAGATAACACTGGTTTAGATGAGGATTTACTGTAGGAAAACATGCAATTATCAGAGTGCTTTTATAAAGGTCAAAGTAGGAATAATTTGTATAATAACTCCTTGGAATAACTCTTAGCAAGTCAGGAGACAGACTCAGGCTAAGTATCAAACCAAGCAGTAAAGCTAGAGAAGACTTAAAAGTCAACAGGATTTAAAAGCTTATAATGATGATAAAAAGGGCAGTAATTACCAATTGAAAACTTTACCATCTGAGTTAGACTTTAATATACCTTATCCCTCTGGCATTAATCTTTCTGGAATGATCATTGCAAAGAGTTAATACAGTTTGTGGAAGTACTACAACAGAAAATTTTAATTTTAAACAAAAAGCTAAATTGCTACAGTTTGATGTCTATCAAAAGTTTAACAGCTTAAAAATTCAACAACCCTCCGCTCTGAGATACACAGATCTAGAGAAACAGGAGAGAAAACAGTTTTATAAAAGCTGACTTTTATGCTAAGGAGAAAATTAAATTGTTCAGCAACATTTAATCAAAATTAGTCTGGGAATATAGCACTTGACAGGTCCTGTTAAGGAACTCACTGGTCTTGTTGCATACAATTGCAGGCACTGTGTTGCCCACTGTTTTCATGTAGTACTCAAACTTCCATCGTGTTCAGAATTTGTTTTGTTATGGCTCAATATATTCCAGACGACTATTGTAAATAAAAGGCTGCAGGCATTACATTACTTTTCCTCACCTTGATTTTACAAGACATCAGGGATAGAGCCTATTTGATTTGTTGTGAAGAACACTTCTTATGAGAATTTGCTGTGGGAATCAGGTAACAGGAAGTTGGTGTCTGATGTCTCTTGTTAACAATGTGGTGTTTAAGGGAGTTTGACTTTCAGAGTACTTTGTGACAATCTTGAGCTGGAAAATGTGCCGTATGTATAATAAAGAGGAAGGAAGTGTGAGAAACAGGAAATTTGGTTTCCCTGGGTATTATATGAATTGATATTATATGATTAATTATATTATTAATTAAATATTATAATGTTGCTAATGTTAAGATAATGATATGTGTTATAAAGTGATTGGTGCTGTTACAATGGCCTAGCCATGAGGTTGGTTTTCACAAGGATGGTTTTGTGTGTTGTAATGTGGGTTTATGGGTTTACATTGGACAGACTGTAGCTAGCCACACCTGTGAGACACAACCTTAAAAAGGAGCAGAACCGCGTCCAGTGATAACCCTGATGACCACAGTGATGAAACTACATGGGCACAGAAAAGAGTGACATGGGGTGAGACTATGTAAAATCAAAATAAATGTGCCTGAAACTGATGCAATACCAGGAGTACAAAAGGCAGAGCCATTTTGTAAAAGTGCCATTTTGTGCACGAGCCTCCGGCGTTTGGCCACGCTTCCAGCGCTGTCCCTTTTGCTTTGTGAATTTTTACTGCTCTCAATAAAACATTTATAACCCATTCCCACTTGGGGTCTGGGTCATTTATAATGGAAGGACAGATGGAAGGACAGAAGGAGGGACAGAAGGATGGTAGGAAGAATGGAAGGGCAGGAGGAAGGGAGGAAGGGGGGAAGGGAGGAAGGAAGGGAGGGAGGAAAGAAAGGGAGGAAGGGAGGAAGGGAGGAAGGGAGG
>VWYO01008398.1:171665-238176 GCA_013400275.1 Rhadina sibilatrix
AAGGAAGGAAGGAAGGAAGGAAGGAAGGAAGGAAGGAAGGAAGGAAGGAAGGAAGGAAGTTGCTGTCAGAATAAAAATCTCAGTTCTTTCCAGTTGTATCAGAGCTCTGATGCCCCAACACTCTTTTGACATGCCAGCAGGTTGTCCAAGACTGCATAGGGCAACCTGAATATGTTATGTGTCTCAGGGTATGTTTTCTCAACAAAATAAGTGCTCATCACTAACAAACCCTCAAACTCCTCAATAAAATTTAAAGCCCTATGTATGTGACAAATAAGCCTTAGCACATGTAAATTCCTGTTGACTTACTGAGTCAAATGTTACTAGAGTTACCTGAAGGCTTGTGGAATACCACTGGTGAAATTTCAGTTGGAAGGAACAGGAAAAAAAATGCACAAGTTCTTTCAATCTGCACAAATTAGTCTTGAACATTGCAAGTCTCAGTGAAGAAGAAAAAAAAGGTCTCCCTGCTTAAGAAACTTAGATTATCCACTCAGACAATTACTGCATGGTTTAGATAATAAATAACATGAAACATTATGTAATGAGTTTATGTACTCAGTGATACAAAGCATCCACAGAATAACAGATGTGTAGGTAGACTAAGCAGTGAGCAGCCATTTGTTAATGATCAAATACGTAATAATGATGTAATTTAGACAAGTATTTAAGAATTAAAGATATTATAAAATTAATTCAAAATTCCTGTTCCACTAGTTTTAGATGTGCTCCTCCAAGGCAAATCTGGAAAGATCTGGAAATATAAATATGTATCCAATTTTAACTGGAGATTCTGGAGCACAGATTTAGTATTGAAAAAGGAAGGGAAAGGTCTGTCCCTTATTTTAGGGAAAGACCTTTCCTTGGTATAAGTAAGATTTGAAAAAGAAAAAATTTTGCAAGTATTGTTGCAAAGTTGTATAAAGAGTTCAAAAAGAGAAATATCATCCAAACTGTATGAAGATAAACAAAAGATGTTATCCAAATGTATGGATCTTACTTCCATCTGGAAAGTCTGGAAATCTGACAGAAAATAATCTGGGCTCTTTCTAAGGTTTTTGTTTACTTGTTGGTTTGTGGTATGATTTTTTTTTTCTTTTTGTAGCAAACTCTCTCAACACATATCAGAAAAAAACCTTTCCCACAAAACAATTTTCCTTAGGATGCTAAACTTTTAAAAAGTGGACAGAATAAATTATTCAAAGACAGTAACATATTTAAAGGTCAGTTTGAACTTAAAAATATGCAGAAATACTGAATGACACTAATGAGTGGTATAACAAGAATACAATGACTTCAGGTTTGGAGGGAATTCAAAGGAAGGAGTAACGAAAGACAGTAGTGATGAGACAATAATTTGGTACTTAACAAAACAGGAAAAATTACAGAATTTGTAGAGAAAAACTCTGTTAACAGATTTAATTGTATCCTAATTTCTATTTTACAGTGGAATGAAATATCCTAAACTATTCCACATGATTTATTATATCATGAAACTGTCTCTGTGACTTATTTTTGGAAGACATATTGTGTGAATCACTGTAAAGTGGACTAGACAATAATCTGGGTTTGATAGATGATTTAGGTATACACACAAATCTCATTTGTCTCTTTTTACTATGATTCAGTCATGGATTAACCAAAGTTGCCAAATATCCTGGCTTTTCATAAGGTGTTAGCTCAATGTATTTATTGGTATATTTTTTAATAACCTACTCTGCTTAGGGCTTCCTTGGAGACATTTCCTATTTTAGTTGTAATGTTGCTTCAGTCCTCCAGACATGCCATTCCTGCAATTCCAGCAATAGCATGCTAATTTTTCAAGCTTTGTTAAGTAATCTTTAACTCTGAATTTGTCCTTGTACCCCATTACGTTTTGAAGAAAGGTGAAGGTTTTTATGTACTCAGGAAAGTGAACACAATTATTTTAATATTTGTTCAGATACTTCCCTGGTTGTTTATATGTTTTGCATAAGACATGCAATCTGAAGATTTCAATATTAAATAAAAAAATAATGTGGACTAAATTAGCCTTCAGTAAGGAAAAAAAATCTAAACTTCAGTTCCCTCTCTACACTCTCACATTAATTAAAGCATCAGGTAATCTCTTTTTGATGTTCTGACACTTTGATTTTGTTTTATGTATTTGATGTGCCTTTCAGAAAAACCATAAAACCTAAACCCAAGGCACATCACGAAGTCTCTATTGTGAGGCATCAAAACATCCAGGAAGGCAGTGCCAACCACAGAGGAAGCAAAAACAGTTTCAGTTTCGGAGAGTAGTTCAGAGATGATTATGAATGTGTTTAAAAAACGTCATCTTCTGCTCTGTTAATGAGGATGCTGGGGCTGGAACTGTCAAAAATGGTAGCACTTGTTTTGTTGTTTTTTATTAACTTATATCTTAAACTAGACATCTTGACACTTTATTTATTTAAGTATTGCAGGCTTCAGTTTCAATGTGTCTTAGATCTCCCAATACTGCAGTTTGTATACAAGAGCTGAAATTTGTGCTACTGAAGTTGACTTAAAAAACAACACATTTGAATGCTCCTTCTGATAGCTGACATTTCAACAGCCACAAACAGTAAACAACTAAAAGAAAAACATGAATGGAAAGTTAAACCTGCTTACCAGTAAAGGTCTGAGTGATTCATCTTAGAGTCATAAGAACATTATCAGCAGGAAAATAACCACTGCAGTAACTTGTCTGTGGCAAGACAGAATTTGTGCTAGTCCCAAAGTCTTGGCTTTCTATTTACATGTTTCTATGTTACATGTTTCTATGTTATGACTGACTGTACCCACTGATTGGGTTAAACACCACTCTGGCAGCCTCAAATTCAAATGTTTTAAATTGTTCACTGATCGACTGATTTCAGATGCAATAACAGCTGCAACAAGTAAGAACTGAATATGTCTGAAAAATAAATATGAATGAAAATATTGTTGGGTGAATATTTTCTTTCTTCTTTATTAAACACAAAAGATTAAATTTTGATATTGCCTGTCAGACTTAACATTAGAGTAAGAACAGCCTTCAACATTTGGTACCACAAGATTTTTTTTTCCTCAGTGATCAGAAATTTATTGTCACTCTTTTCATCCAAGCTCTATTCTCCTACTGAGAAAATCTCTTTTGTGATAATATTGTGACAAAGCTCAACACATCTCTATAACCATCCAATTGCTATTCTCTTCCACTAAGGAATGTTAGGCAAGAGCATGAAGTTTATTTGGGTTTCTTTTTTGGTCAGACTCTCTTGATATTTGTGGAGTTAAGTCTCTAGTTACATCAAGAACCTACTACAGGCTGGACTGGACCCTGAGGGGTTAATCCTTTAACAGCTGTCAACAATCCAAGCTGTTGGGGAAAGAAAATGCATATGGAGACTAAAGCATCCTGCCAAAGACTTCAGGAGAATTTCAGATAAACTTTAAGAAATGAAATCTTGGAGCCTTGTAAAAGGTAAAAAAAAAAAAAAAAAAAAGTGAACAAAACTATTAGATGACAAGGCATGTTGATACAGAATCATCTTTGAATGATGTTTTTGATGTTTTTCTCTTCTGACTAAAAGGGAACTGATTTAATGACAATAGACTTGGCAGAGGGGTTGTTTTGAAACCTTTCCTATACGGTTCTTCAAAGTGGCAGACAACAAGAAAATCTCTTCTCATTTGGCTGGCATTTTTCTCTGAAATCAGTAAAGTTTACACCTGACTGACATCATGAAAAATTCAGCAACATTCTCTTAATCTGGCTACAGATCCTGTCATGAATGCTGTAGATAAAGTCTATGCAGAGATGGAAGAAGATTATGTAATATTTAAATAATTTCTTTCTTTTCCTTTTTGTCTTTTTATTTTTGAGATCTTGTAGATGAAATTTTAGTGCTAATAGAAGACAAAGCTTTTGTTTAAGCATGTTACCTTTGAGAAGCATTCAGATCAGCCGATTCCACATTATTTTTATTAATAGCTTCTCTTTACTTCAGGAAGGCATCATTATTTATCTTTGTCAATGACCATGACATACGGCTAGTCTCACAGGCACCAAATGGCTAAGCTAAAGGCTAAAGGTTCAGCTCCAGTGGGAGTGGAAAATCAACATGATTTTGAGTGATGCAGATGGCTCATTCATGGCACTAATTATCTTTTGTAAAAGATATCACTGAAGGCAAAATGGAAACTGAAGCAAGAAGAATTTAAATAGAATCTTACATTTGTCTTCTTTTGAGAAGACAAGTGACTTTTCAGTGTGCCTCAGGGCCCATTAGAATAGCAGTAGCAAGCAGGCTGCTTATAGCACATTCTGATTCTAGGTACCCTTTTCATCAGATGTTCCTGTGTCTAGGTCATTTTGGACAGGGTCCTTGACAGTGGCACAGAATAGGAATGAAACACAAGAGTCTCTGTGTCTGCTGGACTGCCATGGGAGGTTAATTAGAGCTTATGGCTGTGCTATATTACCTGTGGATTCCCTTTGGCAGCTGCTGTTAAATGAATACAAATGGGTCAGCTCTAACAAAACAAGTCACCAACACATTTTGGTATCAACTATAGAATTTGACAGTGGATCTTGTCACTGAGGTAGAGTTTCATACATCGCTCCTAAATCCTATGCATTAAAAAGTGTCTTAAAATGCTATTTATGGAATAATTGTCTGGTTTATAAGGGATAGGTTTTACAGGGCTTTTTGGACAAGAGACAGATGTTTGGTCTGTATTGGGTAAACAGTTCCTAGTGACAGTATTATCATATAATCATTGGATATGTGCTGTGCTGCAAAGATACCGATCATCGTGTTTTATAATTGGAATGGATCTGAGCTTTATATCTCTGCAGGACACAAAGTACGCTCTCATTTCTGTAAAATTTTGTGCTAATTGGGGCTTAAAATGGTGCTTTCTTTGATGCCCATTTGCAAAACGATTTACTTCACATGGAAAATCTCCATTTTTGGTTTTAGACTTACTATAACCTACTGAGCAGTTGTCCCCACATACATCATATATTTTACTAAAACAGTACCAGCAATGAAATCTGAACGGAATAATTTGAACAAAGTATTACTATTAGAAGAAGTATAACTGAATTACTGGATTCATTTGCCTAAGCAAGGCTAATTAGAATGGACAAATCACTGCTCTAAAATGACTACACTCTTTAAGCAAATATCTCTGCAGAGACCTGGTATCTCACTCGGAGACTGCTTGGGAATCTCTAATATTGGTGGATTGAATTATGTCCAAAAATACCCCAACACTTCTAAAGGTGATAATGAACCATATTCTCATTCATACTCCTGTTTCTTAAGTACCAACTGAGCTGCAAAAAAAGGTCATAAAATCTACATCTTCGAATAAAAAGGCTTCAAGGAGTAAAATCAGGACCTGATTGACAATTATGCTTAATCATAATCTTGCTCCCTCACACTACTTTGGACCACTGCAGATCTCTGAGAAAAAAGTCTACTCTAAATGAAACTAATCCTAAGCAATGAAGATAGAAACCACTTGTAGTGGTTTGATCCTGGCTGGATGCTGGCATCCACCAAAGCCTCTCTATCACTCCCCTCGACAGCTGGACAGGGGAGAGAAAACATAATGACGGATTCATGAGTTGAGATAAGGAGTGGGAGAGAATACTAACCAAATACTCTCATGCGGAAAACAGGTTCAAATTAGAGACATTAATTGGATTTATTACTAACAAAATCAGAGCAGGATAATGAGAAATAAAAACAGAACTCAAAACTACTTTCTCCCCTATTCTCTTTCCCAGCTCTATCGCTTCAGCCCCAACGGTGCAGGGAAGGGGGTTACAATCAGTTCATAACATTCTGCTGCTGCTCAGGGAGAGGAGTCATTGCCCTGATCCAGCATGTCCCATGGGAGACAATTCTCCATGAACTTCTCCAACCTGAATCCATCCCATGGGCAACAGTTCTCCCCGAAATGCCAAAATGTGGGTCACATTTTTATGGAGTGGTGTCCTTCAAGGACAGCCTACTTCAGCATGGGCACTCCATTGGATCATAAGTCCTACCAGGAAACCTGGTCCAGCATGGGCTCCTCTCTCCATAGGTCTGCAGGTCCCTGCCAGGAGCCTGTTCCAGCAGGGGCCTCCCATGGGCTGACAGCCCTCTGTCAGGCACCCACCTGCTCCAGTGTGGGGCCCAGCTCCTGCAGGAGCTGCAGGTGGATCTCTGCTCTCTCATGGACCTCCACGGGCTGTAGGGGCACAGTTACCTCACTACGATCTGCACCATGGGCTGCAGGGGAATCTCTGCCCTGGCACCTGGAACATCCCCTGACCATCATTCTGCACTGCCCTTGGTGTCTGCAGGGCTGTTCCTCTCAGATGTTCTCACCCCGTTCTTAGTTAAAGAGGAGTATGAAATATTGCCCTGCCAGGACCTTAGAATTATTTGGAAGGGACAGGCACCTATCAGAGACCATTTTCAGCTATTGGCATATGGCTTGACCCTGAGAAAGGTGAACACGACTTTTGGTAATACTCATATTAAGTTGAGTGTGTCCAAGCCAGGCCCTTTTTCCTTCCGGCCAGCTGAACAGGTAACATCGCGTCGGGCTGCTCTGCTGGCCGGCCAGGTCTGCCGCTCCCGCCCGCCCTCCCGGCGGGGCTCCGTCGGCTCCCGGCGGGGGAGGAGAGGCTGCACCTTAACTAACATCAGCGATGACAGCTATAACATCCCTGATAACAGCTATAGGCCTGATTGAGCCGAGCCCACTCCGATTGTCCCCGAGGGGTGGGCAGGGTTCCCGCCTCCCCACCGCCCTCCTCCTCCGGTGACTCCCGGGCGGAGAGGAAGGGAAGAGAGAAAACCCTGGAAAACTCGGAGATCCTAGGGCTAGAGAGGCTGGTGCCCGGCAAGGATCGCATGAACACCGCAGGCCTGGGCAGATTTAACCCCTTCTTGGCAACATGAAGCTTTCAAGGCTTAGCTCTTCCCTGAGAGAGAGAAGAGAGGGACAGAGTGCACATAGAGAAGACATAGCATGACAGTCAGAAGGGGAGAGAGAGTGAAACACTAGTTAGAGGAAGGATAGAGGAGTTGCCTGCTGGCTAGACTTCTTATAGAGCTATGGAAATGAACTCTATCCATAGATTGTCCTTAAATCATGGGAAAGATGTCATTCAAATTTGTATGTGAATCTGAGCAGAGGTGTTTGTGATGGAGTAAGTGATATTGATCTTACGAGATGCTTGAACAGAGAGAGATGAGAAGCCCTCTACGCTAGTGAAGAAGTGAGAAAACATCTCTGTTCCTTGAGATGAAAAAAATCCTTTGTCTTTGAGTTGTACATCTTAAAAGGTGACACTCCAGATGCCTGAGTTCCCTTGACCCATAAGGAGCTTGGGAAACTGCTAATGGGAGGAGACTTCACAGAAGCAGGGTCTCCCTGTTTCTGTAAGAGTTGAAACCCAAAAGAGAACTGTTACACTTGGTCGGTGGGGGGAAAATTCCATAGCAAACTAAGAGAAACTCCTCTCCTAAAGAATTGATGAAAGACTATTTTCAAATGGTGAAACTGACTGAAAATCACAGGTTTTATCTCTGTATGTTGTTTGTGGGAAAGTGAATACTTGTAGGGGGGGAAGAGAAGGGGGTTTGAATTTTCTTTTTTTGAGTGGTTTTTTGTTTGTTTGTTTGTTTGTTTGTTTGTTTTTGTTTGTGTGTGTGATTTTTTTCCCCCCTTCTTTTAGTGTATGTGTTAATAAAATCTATCTGTTTACTTTAAGTTGGGCCTGTTTTGCCTTTTCTCCTCTGAATTCTATCTCATAGCAGAAAAGACACTTAAACCACTACATTGAGTTTGGCAAACAAAATTTGGCAAATGTGAAACCACTACAAGATTTAGTGTTTCCATCCGGTTAGAATTTAAAACCAAAACAATCTGTTATCACAGAGTGTTACCATCATTTCTAAGTTGCCCAGCCCTGGCCAGTGGCACATCTGTCTTGGAGCCACCTGGCATTAGCTCTGCTAGACAGGGAGGAAGCTTCCAGCAGAGGCCACCCCTGTAGCACTCTGCTACAAAAGCTTGGCAATAGAAACGCAATACACCAATTCATGACTCTTGGTCTGAGCACTTACTGCCTTTTTGAGAAATACCCACATAGCCTCTTATGGCTCCTGCTGGCATTGGGGTCCCTAATCACTCAAACTGTCAAGAGATGCAAATGTGAAGCCTAGTTTTATTTGCACTTGTCTATTTAGAAGGATGTGATGGGTCTCTGGCAACTCATGTACATCCTTATATTGCATAAAAACCGATGAAGGTGAAGACCTTTCCCTTTAATTATGTTATATTCTGTTATTATTTTCTTTTGTTTAAAGCAGAAAGCAGTTTAGACAGAAAACATATGGTTTCTTTTACTACCTGAAGAAATACACCATCTGGAAATCTCTCAGAGCGCATTCTGAGAAACTACCTTACATTCATAATTTTGGTAATAAACCCATTTCATTTGCTTTAGTGAATAACCAGCAGTAACATGACTGAACGTTGTCTTCCAGTTAAAGTTCCAATTAAGTCTTAATACGGGTTTGCTACTTAAGTAGTTAAGCAAGTAACATTGCTAGGTAACCATTGCTAATATCTTCTCCTGTGCACTGTGCCATATTTTTGTTTACCTACTTGTTTGATTTTCTCAAGCTGTTTAAATTTTGTGCCTTTAAGCTTTACAGATCTTAAATAACAGATATATGAAATGGTAATCAGTTCAAGATTAGATATTTGCATTTAGATGTTCATATGTAGGTGTCTTTGTGTACACTGAATATCTAAGCTCTTGTTTCAGTCACTGTAAAGCTGATCAATGCAATTAATAGAACCTAAACAATGATTTGTGCATAAACCGAAATTCTAGAACTAGAAATTCTACTTAAAGAAAAGGAAAAATTACTATGAAAGTGGTCAGACACTATAGCAGGTGTGCTCTGGAGTCTCCATCTAAGAGTTGTTCAAAATCCAACTGGTCACGGACCTAAACACCCTGTACTATGTGACTCACATCAACACAGGTTGGACTAGACAATTTCCAGAAGTCCCTCAGCTCTTCTGGAATTTTTTGATTTTGTAAGTAGCCTTGTCAGAAAGCATCAGTCTCCTCTGCCCTTGTTTTTGAATTCACAGCGGGAGAAAGAAGGAAGTGCTGGGAAAATGAAACAGGAGCCTTGTGTTACTGGCATTTATGTAGGATTATGGAGGTTTTGTTCTTCTGCTGGTAATGCTTTATGCAATTATTTTTAAAGCACCATATTCCCTGGAGTGGGCCTAATAGAGTCACATCAGAACCTTACACTCCAGTCCCATCCTATCATGTCACCATTTGTACACTTGTCATGACACCGTCACACAACTCAGGGAGCAGTTGTTGTTCACTCTCTTACGTGTTGAGCATGACCATGACATAGAGGCACTGACTGCCTCTATGCTATTAAATATGCATGCTTACACTTGAGGAACACCTGGAAAAAACAGGACTGTGGAGATTGGTGCAAGTTACATGAATTATATAGTGCACATACCATATATAGTACAGTTCTGCTCTGAAGTAACTGCAGAAATACTTCTGGCAGTAGGCACCACAATGGCTTCAGACATCCCTTTACTAAAGATAGGACCAAAGGGTTGAAAGCCAGAGAAGGATTTTTAGAAAGGAGCTAGAATTTCAGTCAAATTTGGAATCAAGGCAACTATAAAAGAAGATATACAAGTGTTTCCGACGAAAATGTGAAAATATCTCATAACCATGCAAGGAGTTGAAATACCCCTGATCTATCTATTATCTGAGGTGCTTTTGGTTCACATTTCTTTTTTTAATTTTTTTAATGCTTGTTTACTTTGTTATATGTGGAATTGTTTTTGATGGGTAAAAGTGTTTAGCTTGTGGTAATGTATAGTTTTGATCTGCATCAAGACAACTCTGTACTGATCAATCCCAGCTTTTAATGCTGCCTATTAAAATATTTTTATATGAAACAAAAATGGAAATAATTTAGGAATCTCTGACTGACATTTCATAGGGAAATGTCTACCAGCTTCTGTGAAAGAGCTGTGAAAGTGCAGTGCATGCAATTAATCACCCTGCCTCTTTCACTGTTGTATTCTGCAGCAGCAAGTGAACAAAAGCAGTTCTCTTATTACCATCTTGAACACTGCCAGTGTCAATATCTGAGAAGAAGAGAAAGGTGTGTTCTTTTCAGGTCTAATTTTGAAATCCTAACAGGTTGAAGTTGCTTCAGAGGATTGCATTGCTTGTTTGTTTCTTAAAAGAAAGAAGTCTGAAGTTAGGTCTGTTAAATAGATATCTGAACTCCCAATCTTTTACTAAAAGGATAGGAGGGGGGAAAAAAAAAAGGCATGTTGCAGAGTACATTTATGTCAGAATTTTAGGTCAGAGCAGTAGTGTTTCTGAAATAAAACTCCAGATGGTGCCCATTTATAATGTTAAAATTTATATCTTCAAATAATCTTTGAGCTAATAAATTAGACATTTATAATAAGACTAACCTAGAAGATTCATCTACATCAAAAAACTACCAAGCATTTAGTGCACCGTGCTAGAGAGGAGCTAGTCTGAAATAAAACTGAATCAGTACTGAGTCCTCAGAAAACTTTGGAACTGTTCTGACTGCTCAACACTAGTCACTAGTGTAGATATTGCCCCTTCTAGAAAAGGGGCACTTACATGTGTCACAGTCTCTTTACCACCTACACAATGTTCTGCCACATGCAGTTATGTTAATGACAGCTGGAGTAGCACCTGACAGTTGTGGTGAGATTTTCTGGGATTTTGCAGGGTTTTTTTCTGGGGGGGAAAAAAAAAATCTGCCAGTAAGATTCCGCAAAGGAGGGATAAAAGTATATTTAGATAGAAAGCTGCAAAATATGACAAGACAAGCTTTTAAGTTATGTGTCATAAAAACTTAGGTATGATTAATCAGAACAGATTGTCATCAATATAAAATTTCCATTACTTTCAGTATGAAAAGAACTGAGGAATTAGTAATTTTTGTCAAGTTTTGTGATGGATGCAGTACCCTAACCCAACCACCAGCACTGTGGTGCAGGCTGCTAAGGCAATACAGGTGTGAGCCATTGGTGGGCCAGGGAAACCTCCAAAGGAGTAGTGTGACCCAGTGGGCATTGATGCATGTGGAACACCAACCATGCACTTTCCTAGGACTTGTTTATTGAGAAACACAGAAAGTTGTGGGTGCCAGGAGTCTCATGCATGCCTTCCTGTTGTATGCAATTTGACTGTGAGCCAACCACTTTATTCCATAAATATGACAAAGTGAGCTTTCTTTGAGCCCTTCCTGCTAGGCAATGTGGCTGATATGGCAGTGATTATCTCTTGAAGTGGGACACTTCTCAAAGTTGCTCCTCAAGGCAGAAAGACCCTTCTACTAGTGACAGTCTTCTTTGGATGAGTCTAATTTGGGTTCTCTCTGAATTGCATCTGCACTGCATACCAAGCGACTCTTCCCTTGAGCACAGATGTCTCTCAAGGTCTGAGATTACTCTACTTGAGACTCAGAGATCCTTCTTTACCCAGGACAGGCAGACCTCTTAATCACAGTAGATCCTTGATAAGTTAGTGGTAGAATGCTGAATTAGTACTAATTAAATCCATATGCCTGATTCTGTTAGATGTAAATTGTTGTCCAAGTCTGAGATAAAGATTGGATCTAGCCACCCTCAAGCTCCATCAAGAGCTTAGAAAGAGGGTCCACTCTGAACCTCAGCACTCTGTCAGAGGTTCTCTCTTATCCTTTTGCATCTCTGACTTCTCTCTCCATGGCATATCACTCTAGCTTTATTCTAACTTGAATTTCCTTTGTATGTTTCTTCCATGTAGTCACACTATAAGTACCTAACAACTTGTTGATGAGGGGCTGGACATGACCCATCCATGTGCACTCACAGCCCAGAAAGCCAAACGTGTCCTGGACTGCATCCAAAGCAGTGTGGCCAGCAGGGCCAGGGAGGGGATTCTGCCCCTCTGCCCTGCTCTGCTGAGACCCCTCCTGCAGTGCTGCATCCAGCTCTGAGGTTCCCAACAGGTGAAGGACGAAGATCTGGTGAAGTGAGATCAAAGCAGGGCCACAAAGACAATCAGATGGCTGGAGCACCTCTCCAGGTCAAGAGAATTAGGGTTGTTTAGCCTGGAGAAAACAAGGTAGTGGGGAGACCTCAGAACATTTTCCTGTGCTCTGATATTTTGAGATTCACTATTCTGAGGTTTAATTGAGGTAAAGAGAGAAGGGAAGAGGAAAAAGAGGAAAGGGAAGGTTATTTCCTGGATTGAATTTGCCTAGTTACAATTCTCATCTAGTGGATATCATTATCCCTCTTTTTATCCTTTTTTTTTTTTTTTTTTAATTATATAATGGTCTGTTATTGGAGATATTTTTGGACTTTATGTTTGTGGAAAAAAACAGAACAAAACTATTTGAGCAATATTTTTTTTTAATTGAGGAGTCTCATTTCATTTCTTTTCTGTTACAACCATTCAGAATTTGGGGTTAATTTTGATATCTAACACAAATTGAATGATATAGTTATTAATATAAAATAATACTTACGTGTAAATTTTGAAACTCTTAAAAGGCTAAACAAATCTAAACCTGCTACTGAGTCTTTTCCAGATAAACATGATTGCTTTCCTGGAGAAATAAAAGAGATTATTTTCTCCACAATATTTTCTGCAATATGGCCAAAATGGACTGAAACACCAGGAGGTCACATCATTCTGCCCATAGGTATTTTTTTCTCTTAGCTATGGCATAACACAGAAGCTGAGACAGAACTAGTTATCCACAAAAAAATAAATTCTTTTCAGAGACATTTTTTCTTAAACACAATTGAAAATTTATTTGTTGTTTATATTTTCTGTTTACACAGGTTTGGATTTGTACTTAGCTGTGTTAAAAATATGCCAATATAGACAAAAATCTTTTTCATTTAATTTGATTACACTTTTTTTCTCAAAATACAGAACTGGAATTTTGGGGTTAATTTTTTAACCTTTTCCCTTATTGAATTTTAAAGGCTATTGACTTAGAAAATATAATTCATGTGCCAAAATAAATGCGATAGAGTGAAAGAAGAAGGCAGCTGCAAAGAACAAGGTGATAAAAAAAAGAAAAGTGTAAGGCTAACATTATCTTGATATTGGTATCAAAAAGAAGAGACAAGAAGTTTTGTTGTCCTGATAAGCTGTCATCTGCTCAGAGGTGGGAGTATGTAAAATAAAACTGCTATAAATTAAATCATAAATGAAAAAGACATTTAGAAAACAACATCAATGTCAATTGAAAAATTAAAAGCAATTACACCAAGAGTAATTCTACAGAAAAAAATGGAAAAAACCTAATGTAAACAACTCTTTCCTTAAAGATATGTGGACTACATGACAGGAAGATAGATGTAAAAAAGAATATGAGAGGAAAAGGTCTATGAAAATACAAATCTAAAAATAAAGCAACAACTGTAATAATATTTGTGGGAGGCATAAAGTTGCCCATCTTTCTATTTTGTGAGCTGGTGCTTCAGCTGAGCATGGCAGTATCGGAAGAGATGGGAACACCCCTCAACAAGACAACCAGTGTGATTGCAAAAAATTTTGTTAAATACATTTTGATATGAAGAAAGATGATATCTGAAGAGGGGTGGTTCTCATTTGGAATTTGGGACAATTGTGCCCTCTTTGCCAAAAATTATTCCAGTCACAAGACCCAACCCTAACCATTTGTGGGTTCCCCATTTTTTCCCCTGTACCTGTCAGGGAATCAAGTGCCATGCTGACAGCAGATAATATATGTTCCATAATATTATATATAGCTTTTTTAAATATGGACAGATATGTGTGAGACAGGCATTTGACTAAGGAGGACTTTTTGCCTGATTGAGTAGAACTAGTTTTATATTTTTCCTTGTGTTCAATATGTTCAATAATAGCAATTTTGTTCTTACTGAGAGAAAAGTTTAAAAAAATAAATCTAGTCATGGGACTCCATCTAGAGAATTGCTACATTTGGGCCAAATTTGAATTTCATCTCCCTTTCATTAACACATATTTATTAAACACGTAAGACCAAAAGCCAGGACAGTAGCTTCTCTGATATACAACTTTTGCTGTTGTGTTACTAGCATTAAGCTTTCCTTGAAGATTTGTAAAGAGGCCATCACACGTCTACAAAAATAAATTCCTGTGTCTGAATTCTAGCTCTTGTTTCTCTAGTTCTTACTTATAATACTTTCATACTGCAAGAAAGTAAAAGGTGTTTAGACAAAAGTTTGATGTACTAAACTGTGATGTTCCCCAAACTTTGTTAGACAGCAGTACCTGAAACATGCCTTCCCAAGTCTTACTTTGTGTTATCCTCTGCTAAAATAGCAGCAGCATGTAGATTAATCATAGCAGATTAATTGTATCTACTTTTCACCACCTATATTAATATATATGCCTATGAGACCTTCCCTGATCTGAGTGTGGTGAAAACTCTTAAGAGTTTCTCACTCTTCTCTTTATTCTGCCCATATCAGTAAAGTCTATGGTCACAACACAGTGATCAGTGTTGAATTAAGGGTAACTACTGTAAATTTTAAGAGACATCAATTTAAGAATGGATCCTAAAGTTCTTAAAGACTGGATACATTGTGTAGGGTGAATAGATAAAAATATTCAAGTATGAAATGGTACATGGAAAAAGCTCAAAAGAAAACCTTTTCAAAGGGAAGTAATGAAGTTTATATTGAAGTTTGATTGTTCATTTTGGTTTCTTAACTGCATGTGTTAATAAATATCATAAAACAATCCATCTATAATATGCTATACGAGTTGATAACCTTTGAATAAGACCAGTGAAGGGAGATATGGTGGGAAAGCTTCCATCCAGTTCTACTTGGAGCTCTTTTATTTATTTTCTGTAAATAAACTAGCAAAAAAAATGAAAATTATTCAAATATATATTCTGAAAATAGTATCCAGAGAATTTTAAGTATGTTCTTTCAGAATAACAATGCACAGAATATAATAATAATAATGCAAATATTTGCCCCAAAAATCCAACTCTAAGTATTGTCAATATTAGATGGGGTGGAGGGATATTTAACATGTGTAAACATGTCAAAAAAAGATGAAATTTGAATTTCCAAATAAGCTAGAAAACAGTAAATGATACATGAATATTCATAAATATGAAAGCCTGTACACTAAAATACTATTTTTTCAAGACATTCAGTGAATTGTTTTGAATAACAAGAAGTCAGGGAAACCCTGATGTGTCTGCTAGTAATTCATATGATGAAAACAACAAGTAAATTCCTTCAGTGATTCACAATGAATAAACTCCTGCTATTTATCAGCCTGTTGAACTCTGCAGATACATAATAAGGCTGTAAATAAATACGTGTTTGTGTGTGTAACTGCTTATTCTACATTGATTTCCAACTTAGCTTTTACCAAATTAAACCTTTAGCCAGTGAACTTTTTCCTGTCTGTGCAGAAGTTATGCTCCTGCTTGAGTTGTAGGTTCTTGCTCTAGCTGATTTTGGACAGCACCACATACCCACCATTATGTGTCTTAGTCCTGTTTGATTCCATCAACTTCATGATTTTTCATATAGCTTTCACACAACTAGTGTATAGGAAAATAAGGATTCTATTTATGTCAGAAATTGTTTACTCTTTGAGGAGACAATGATGCCTAGGAAATATTGGGTCCTGTCAAGGTCTACTAAGCACAGAGACAGGAGACAGAATCTGTTGTATAGAGTTTTTTTACAGTTGTCTAGCAAAGCTGCCTCACCATCTTGTTGTTTTTGTCTTTTTTTTTTTTTTTTTTTTTTTTTTTTTTTTTAACTTGAACATAGCATAGGAAGAATCTCTGGGTAGAGATGGGAACAAGAAATACTGCTAAGTAGCAGAAGAAAAAAATTTAGATACCCTTTATATCTAATAAAAATTGTCTATAAATGTCAATGAAACTGTTATAACCTGCCCAAGAGACTCCTCATAAAACTGCTAATTCCTTCTTGCTGTCTGGGGTCTGAATGATCTTAGCTGCCTCCTATGGGAACCTGGTTTTTCTAGTATGCATTTTCTGGAGAAAAAGTTCCACAGAAACTGCAACATTAAAGTGACCAACACTCTGTGAATTGCCTAGAGGTTAGGTGGGAGTAGGTGAACTAAAAGAAAACACATTTAGCATTTCTTGGTAAGAATATTACAGTGTTTCTGCTTTTGTCTCTAGCATCTCCCTCAGTCCCCAGCTGATTATTGGAAATGCAGATTTTCTATAACCCTTGCAGAAGCACAACTGCAAAAAGTAGTTTTCCTCTTCTTGAAATCTTGAAAATCCACCTTTTGTAGCAGCCCCTTTTCCCTTTATCATAGTGAAGTTCTCATTTCCACTAATTAAGCTTTTATTTCTTTTACTCTCTCCACTGTTCTGTTTTTCTTTGGTACTTGATCCACTTAGATTACGTGGGGTATGTTTCACATGGAAATGCAGACAGTCAAGGGCTTGCTATCCACCCTGTTACAGAAAATCAGATATGCACATCCACACGCAGTATGGCACTGAGCACAGTCCCACTGAGAGATGGGGTTCATTTGCTTTGGCTTGGCAGTCACACAGATTTGAGTTTCAGACTGAATTAGGATCTTGGACTAGCTAGCTTCAAGGATAAGCAGAATGCCCTCAATCTACCTTCATCTTTAAAATGCCAAAAAACATCTCCATAATGTTTGTCTGCATAAAGCTAGTTACATTGCTTAAAAAGAAGGAAACTTTTATGCCAGGAAAAATTAACTAATATTCTGCTCTGCCTTTTCCATCATAAACCTGGTGTGCTTTATAAAGCAGAGAATTCTGCATCTGAGAATGAGGTATTAGACTGCTTCCTGCTCCTGAAGGTAGCTTTTCATTGTTTTGTAATAGTAGAATAAGTCCAAAGTTGATGAATTAGTGGAAGAGATCATGTGGCCTAAAAGTCAGCAGTGAACTATAAATGGATTTACTTCATGTCATGCTTTTGCATTCATATACACAGAGCAACATATGACATAGAACATCTATGTCTTAATCTTAGCAATTGAATAAATATCAATGATGTGTCTACATTTATGATATCAACACAGAAAAAGTGATTCATCTTATGCCACACCATGTTCTAAGCCTGTCTGTTACATTGGGGTCATTGGTTGGAAACAGAAATGACACAAACTCACCAAGCATCCTCAGCAGCTCTGAGTTTATTAAGACTGCCCTGTTTATAGGGGGTTTGAATTCCCTGGCTTTGGATAGCTGATTGTTTGGGATCTATCTCCACCCAGATCTCTGGCCAGTGATGTGTCTACATTTATGGTTGCATGGGATTGGCTGAGGTCTCTGTTTGAGTTCAAATCCCTCCTATCATTGCTCACCCAGGGACTTGTTTTATTTCTAGGCTGGTCGAGTTTGGGGGACAGATTCAGACTAGCTCTGTGACACCTGTCCACTACTGCTTCTACCCAGAGCAATAACAAAGAACGTGCCATCAGAAAAGTGTCAGTTTTATTTTTATTGATCCCAAAATTACCTTTTGTGCTCTTTGCTCTTCAAAGTGAGTATATATGTCAATCAGGAAGAGAAAAAATAACCCTCACAAAACTGGCATATTTCCAATATTGTAAGTGAAAGGCAGGAGTGAGAGGCAAAGCGAGTAGTAGGATAAATTTAACAGCAAGTAAAATATACAATGACATAAATCTTTCCACAAAGCCTCCATGCAGTTGTCATTGTCCTCAGTAGAATTCCTGTCCCAGTTTATAACACTTGTAGATATTATGACTAGGCCAGAAATGTGTCCTCCAAAGGTGTATCAAGAATGCAGGAAACAGGGTTAGCATTTTTGAGAACAGTATTCTTGTGCCACAAATCAGAAATAACCTAGTGTCCTGTCCTGGCGCCATGGGATGGAGTGCTACATTGTCATTGGGGATTTTTTTCCCCCAGAGAAAATCTCCAAAGCCACCTGATGTTGTGGCCTTTAAAGGTTCCATAGAAAATTCCACAACACTTGTGAATTTGCTCCAGATTCTCTAGAATGTTTACTTCCAGTCATCAATACATTTCTCCTGGGTCCCAGGTGGGTATATTTGTCTTAGTTTCTGCTCCAGAGTCTTGCAAGAAAGTATCTTCTGAGGAGCAACCTGCTTTCACACCAGTTGGAATCAAATAAAACAGATACAATGCATCAAATTCAGTTTAGTTCATTTGAAAATTTTATAATATTTTAATGGGACATTATAATAATGTCCCATTAAAATTTATTCATTTAATTATACATTGAATTTTGTATGCACTGAAGTCCATATAAACTTTCTAGATTAAAAAAAAAATCACAGAAACCAAAATTATTGTTACCAACTTTCTGAAAGTCTAATGCTTAACTGTGATGTAAAAGACGATATCAAGAACAGCTGACTGAAGGACAGAGAGCAGAATTGAAATGAAGAAATAAAAATTTTATAATTCTATAAATATATGCAAATCACTCGTGCACTCACATTTTAAAAAACCTCATGGTATTCTGGTCGAGTCACATGAAAAGAAATGTAGTATCACTGGTAGACTGAAAGACATGTAAAGCACATCTACAAAAATATTAAACTGATTGAGACACTTCAACTCAGACAAGAGATGACTGGGATATAATAGAGATCTGTAAAAACATAAATATGGTATGGGTAATTGTATTTTGCTGACATGGAAATGAGAGAACATTGAATGTAATTACCAAGGAAATTTTCTCAAATACACAAAGGAAATACCTTTGTCATTCTATACTTAAATGGATCGTTGAACCTGTGGCTACAGCATGTTTTGGTTGCCAAGAGTATAAATGGGTTCAAAAGTTGATTAGGCAAGGTAATGGAGGAAAGCTCCACCCAAGGCTGCTAAACATGGTGGTCTGATTACAGCCTCTGGCTTTGGTTCAGGAGCTCCCTGAGAGAGCCAGAAGCTACAAGAACAGAAGCAAGGAAATTGCCACTCTGTGCATACCCCACTCTCAATGTTCATTCCCTGAACATCTGCTGCTGAGCACCAGTGAAGGTGAGCTTCTGGTGTGACTTAGTGCTGTTACTCTCAGTGGGCCAGAGGATGGTGGAGGCAAAGAAAGGGGATGTGGGTTTTCAGGCCTTTGCAGCTTTTTTAGTGACATTTACTGCCCAGAATTAAAAACTAATTAAAAAAACAACCCTGATAAAATACAGCATGCTGACCCAAATCCTCTTAATTCAAACCCTTTAAAAAAGCAATTGTATGACAGTTCTATTTCATTCTAAGCAGGGAAACTTCAAAGAAAAGTGACTAAAACGCATATCAGAATGGAGATTACCTGTAACTCCTCCAAAAAAGGGAAGGAATGGATGTGATTCTCTTATTCCTGGGATAGAGTCTCTAAGCAGGGAACAACAGTGGTACAAGTGTCATGTATGGTGTGTGCAAGGCTTGCTACAGTAAGTGTGGCATGAATAACACTGACAGATTCACGGCCACATCATGGACCCCAGGGGGACGGCTGAAGAAGAAGCCAGGACTGCTCAGATGCCAAACTTCACTTTCCTGGAAAATGCCACTGATGACAGCAGTCTTTTACATGCTTGAAGTGCCTCCAAGGTTAGGCATTGGTATGAATAGAACTACATTTTTGAGTGTACAGGTGAAGAATGTACAGCTAAAATAAAGCCATCAGACAGGACAGGACAGGAGCTGGCCTTACCCAACTCCCTCAGTCTTCACCCCTAAACACTACCTGAAAGCTGTCTGAGCTCAGATGCCCTAATTTTTAGCTCAGAGGCTTTAAATAGAAGTTTGATGCTGCTGTTGTCTTTGCAAAAGCACCCTTGAGTCATTATTGAAATAATGCCCCTCCTACTAAACCAGAAAAATACAGTTATGTTTAGTATAATGTAACAAATAAAATGAATGGAAAAGCATTGCACCTCATGCCTAAGTTCTTCTATTCAAGAATTATTATAAATTTCTTGACGTTTCAAGCTGTAGTCTTTTTGCATCCAGAGTGGAAGCTATTTTTGTATCACTACAAACAACTTTAGGGTAAGGCAGTGGCTCTCAGTCTCTAGTGTATCAGGATGACGCTTTGAAGATGTGATTTCTGCCCATCAGGTCATATCCCCATGTAGTTGATAATATGACTTGACATTTTATAAACTCATCTATAAACCTTCACATCCCACAACAGAGAAGTTCCAACCGCACCATCACTATTCATTTGGGCTTTGGCAGTTGCTTCTTAAAAACAAAGGCACATAAACAAGTAATATCTTCCAAAGGTCTTCCTCAATATCTACAGAAATATAAGTCCTGAGAGAAAATATCTCAGCCTAACACATCAGACATTATGAAATGTCACAGCATTAGCACTACAGTCCATGATGATAGCTTCACTGTAGATAATGATTACCTTTCTTGGAAGCTTGCCAGCATGCCTGTGTAACAGGGATTCAGATCTCCCATACTTGTATCGTTGTTAAATAGGTGGAGATTCACTGCAGTAATGTAAACCAGGTTTACTGAATTGAGACATTTTACTTCAGTGTAGTTATTCCTAATCTACACAAGAATAAAAAAAAAAAAAATCTACATTATCGATTCATAATTCTTAATAAATGAAACAGATCCACAGATGTTATAATTTTTTGTGAATTATAACTGATAACAGCTGCCTAGGATTATAGATATTTGTTACATGTTTCCAAACATCTAATATATAGATGAGACACAGAAAAACTAGGTAGATACATGATCTCTCTATTAAATGGAGTAATTTTCTCTCATAGCATCTTCCCAAATGGTTATGTATGCCTAGAATTCAACTATGATATTTACATTAGATATATTTTAGATAACTGTATAGATATAGAACTATATTTGTTAGATTTTCTGGCAACCCAGTGTATGCTTTGTCTGTTTGTTGTTTTTTTTTCTACCAAAGACACAAACTTTAGATTTTCTGGCAACCCAGTGTATGCTTTGTCTGTTTGTTGGTTTTTTTTCTACCAAAGACACAAACTTTTATCTCTGTCCTACAGAGACAAGAAGTTTACTGTGGGAGCTGCATTGATACTTTGAGCTTCTTCATGTCACCACACAAATACATTAAATGCAACAATCGTTTCACAAGAAGAGAGTTTCCTCTCTACAGACCAACCATTTTAAAATAGCAGATGTTTTTCTGTATTATAGAAATGTGTTGAAGGATTAGGTGGACCAGCTTCTATTCCCCAATTCTTTTTTTGATATCTAATCATCCTTCAGCTGCACACTTCTAACAAATTGCACTTGAGAATTTCTAGGTCTGTACATATAATCTGTTGGAATACAGTTAAACATGGACTAAAACATGACATAATAAATATAATTTTATGATTTGGTTGACAACAGAGAGGAAGTCTGCCCAGAACCTCCTTTTCTCCAAGGTAAAAACTCCAGCTCCCTCAGCTGTTCCTCATAAGACTTGTGCTCCAGACCCTCGACCAGCTTTGATGCTCTTTTCTGAAGAGGCTCCAGATGCTCCAGGCCCTCAGTGTTTTTCTTCTAGTGAGAAGCCCAAAACTGAAGGTGTGGATTGCCCATCCCTGGAGGTATTTAAAAGACAGGCTCTACAGAACATGGCTTAGTAGTGGATTTGGCCGTGCTGAACCTCATGACCTTAAAGTTGTTTTCCAACTTTAATGGTTCTGTGATGCTGTACACATGTGCAAACCATTCCCAGTGAAAGTTTTGAGGGAACAGAAACAGCGGAATAAAAATATTCTGAGAATATATGTGTGTGAATATATGTGTAGGTTGTATGTATTTTCTGCATCTGGTATTGCAGACACGCCTTGGAGACAAAACACTGAGATGCAGGTCCAGTCTGGAATGTCCTTTCTTATGCCTTTAGGATATTCTGAAGATTTGATTTGCAAGGATATAAAAAACTAAGTAGTAATATGTTACAGTGTTATAATGCAGAAGTTGCAACACTGATTTAGCTGGAATGTTTCCACATCAATGTAAATGTGAAAGTGAGAATGGAATTTGTACAACAAAGCAAATTTCTTTTACTGGTCATGCTGCATATGAAAGGCAGTTTTTATTGAATACATATACTTATCTCATGAAAAGACAGCAAGTAATCTCAAATACAAATGGAAATGTGACTATGAATAGACAATTTACACATACAGAGACAGTTTGAAGATAATAAAAGAGAGTTCTTGACCATTGGAAAAGAGATTTTCAGTAAGTTACTACCTGCTCTGCAAGTATATGATGAACAATACCTGCGGTTCCCAGTCCCTAGATATGCAGACTCAAACCCACTGTAGAATATTGTTTCATGCATACCAGTTTTCCTGCATTCCCTATTATCCAGGGTTCCCTTTACTGGAAACGAAATAATGAATGCAGGATATGAACGTGACAATATCCATGAGCCCGTTCTGTCTGGGATAGAGTTAATTTTCTTCACAGTCACTCATATGGGGCTGAGTTTTGGACCTGTGCTGGAAAGAGTGTTGCTAATTCAGGGATGTTTTAGTGGCTTCTGAAAAGGGCTTGCACAGCATCAGGGTCTTTTCTGCTCCTCACCCCATGCCACCAGTGAGGAGGCTGAGGGAGCACAAGGAGTTGGGATGAAATCCATCCAGGACAGCTGTAGGAGCTCAAGGCATATTGCACACCTAGGTCTTCAGGTTTAGCAATGAAATGGTATGAGAGGTGGCAGAGACACACTGCTTGGGGGCTGGCTGGGCATTAGTTGGTGGGGAGCAACTTGCATCACTGTTCTTTCTTGGGGTTTATTTTTCATTTTCTTCTCGTTACCACAACTTGAGAAATGTCATAGCTGTAGTATCTTTTTAAAAATATTCTCTCCTATGATTTCTATGATTTAATCTCTGATATATAGGACAGTGGCTTAGTTTCATTATATCGATTGTCTTAATGAGCTGGATTTGGGATATCCATCTACAGGCTGTACTTGATTTCTTTTTTTTTTTCAAGAAGAAAAAGGAAGATATATTTCTTTTGAGGTTTTTATATGCTTATTTGGCTTTTCCTAATGTGTCCTTCAAATACTATTTTTAATGCATTTGTTGAATTAATACTCTGATTTCCATAGTTTATGCAATAAAAGCTTATTTATATTAGTTAACTATGCAAAACATTTAATGCAAAATAGCCTAATTAAAAGCTGCTATATTATTTCTTGGTCCCAGTGGGATAATTTAGTTGGATGTATCCTAAAGACTGTGATACCAAATTATTTTTTTCCATTATAGCTGAACAATTAAAAGGGGCCTAAAAGACATAAGAGAACTTTTCTCAGATATCCTAGAATGTGTTGCTAATATTTCTAATCTAGTACAGATGTAGTTGGCAATATCTGCTTTGTACAGATGACGTAAAAAATGGAAGACAGTGGCAACCTGCTTCATTAGGCCAGAATCTTATTTACCTGATTTATAGCCTTGACAAACATTTGAATTGGAAACATCTGGGGACTGGACTGTCATTAATTCAGAGCATGTGTTTCTCATTTTTCTATGACTTTTTTAATACAAAGTAAGACTTCATATAAAACTAATTGAAAGCATAATTGACAAATTAAGGGACTAGCCTCTGTTTATATTCCAATTATCAGCAGCAAAAATATCTACACTTTCTGCTGAAGACAGACAATCAAACAACTGAATACAAGTCAAAAAGATGAGAAAAAAAATTCCATGTGGTCCAATTTTTTATTTTATTTTCTTTGTTTAATTTTAAGCTGTGAATATTTTTCCTTTCTCATTTCAATAATCTGGTATCTTGCAACAAACCAAAGTTGAGCGCACCAAACCAAATTATATATAGTTAAGTATCTTGCACTGGAGGAATATTTGCATTCTAAAATAGTGCATTTTGGGATAGAATTTTGTATTTCCCTGTTGAAAGTATAAATGTTCTGTTCAATTTTCCACAGCAAAGTTTAAATGCAGAAATTTACTTAGGAGTTTAGAGTATCATCTCACTATCTAATGGTCATCAACGTCTTTACTAGTAGGAATAAAACACATATGTGATGGTGTCATGATCAGTAAAACAATAATTTTATCTTTGTCTTGTAAAATTTTCTGTTACAGGGATTGTAAACATTTAATATACTACCACTTCTCTGAATAATCTGGCTCAGTGTTGCCCTATTCCTGCACTGATTTGGCTATTCAGAATGCCCAACATGAGCCACTAAGTCAGGTTTTGTGACCTTTATCCATTTTTCTATTGTTTGCTACTAACAAAAATAATTTGATCTTATCTTCTTTATAACTGGCATTCAAGTGTCAGTTATAAAGATTTACTTCAGGCGTCTCTTAGGTCACCTCTTAATCACCTCTGCACCAGATTAATGAAGCCTGTGCAGAGTTTCTGTCATTTCTACTCTCTGTTGGTGCTCCAACAAGTTTTCCACATTTTCATCAAAAAAGAGGACCAATACTGGCTTCAGTAGATCAGATTTGGCCTGAGCAGTGTCAGCAACTGGTGAATCAATTCTCTCCATACAGTAGACATATTTCTTCTGATATAGCCAAATATATTAGAGCTATATGGATATTTGCAGTGAAATTTCATTTTAGAGCTCAATCTTGTTGTGTTTTGACCTCAGTTAAACACCACACAGTCACTCTCCCCTGCCACTGGGACAGGAAAGACAATTAGCAGAGTAAAAGTGAGAAAGCGCATGGGTTGAGATAAAGACAGTTTAATAGGTTAAGCAAAAGCTGTGCACATAAGCAAATCAAAACAAGCAATTAATACACCCCTTCCTATCAGCAGGCAGGTGTACAGCCATATCCAGGACAGTTTCATCTCATGTGACAGTGACCTGGGATGACAGACATCACCATTTGAGATATCCTGTGCTTTTTTTCTTCTTCCTCCAGCTTTATATTCTGACAATGATGCCATATGGTACAGAATATTCCCATAATTAGCTGCATTGTGCACCCCCAATCTCCTCTCTGGTGGAGTGGGGTGAGAAGCAGAAAAGGCCTTGCGTCTGTGTAAGCTCTGCTCAGCAGTGACTAAAACATCCTTGTGTTACCAAGTCTGTTTCCAGCACAAATCCAAAATATAACCTCACACTTCTTACTATGAAGAAAATTAACCCTATCCCAAACTGGAACAAATCTATAGGAACCCTAGAAGCCTTTAATGATGGATTTTTCTTGCCAGTAATCTATCCTATACCACAGAATTACTACACTCCAGGTGTAGAATTTGGCACTGCTGCCTGATGAACTTCTAAAGGTTTCTGTCAAGTTTCTGTCTCTGGAGTTGTTAATTGAAACATTCACCAGAGTATGAAAGCCAGATTGGAAATGCATGTGCTGTTCCCTTTCAATACAGCTGACCAGACAATCTCCCATCTACTTACCCCCTCCTCAACCTCCAAATGGAGGAGATATTCAAAGCTCTAGTAAATTCAATTTTTTATATATAGGTACATATATATATATATATATTCTCAGTAAATGTATTTTACACCACTCTTACCTGGCCATGTAGCTAGCCATTTCAGCTCAGCCATTCACATTGGACAAGCATGAATGACCCCTTTTTGAAACCATTTTAATTATTCCTGATGGGTGTTTACCCCTTCATGCCTTTGGAACGGAACCCAAAGAGGAATTGGCTTAATGCTCTTTCCAGGGACTAAGATAATACTTTGATTTTGAAGATCTCATTTCTAGTTTTCCTATAGAGAGGGGATCTCCTTTGCTAGTTACAATTTTTCCCTTTTTTTGTTCAGCTTAATTATGCCTCTTCCTAATATGATCTTTCCTTGTTCAAGTGAGTCACCACATCTGAGGTGGCAACACCATCTTCCTCATAAGGTTTTGCTATGATGAATGCATCTGTTCCAGAAGGAAACAGATCAGAAGTCTTCTAGCCCAATAGATGTTTGTCTAGTAGAACAAAAATTTCACCTTGTTTAATATGAGAAAACTGAATAAGGGGTATGGCCTTAGAGAAAGCTGCCCTAATACTCAGCATGTAGGTTGTTAGAAAGCAACTTTGTTGGCTAGAAAGGAGAACAGAGGCATGTTATTTATAACAAGTTTCAGCATCTGAGTTGCTTAATAGAATTGGTTTTGGGCAATAAATTATCTGCAAGTTTAAATTATAATAATGATGTAATTATGGTAATATGCTAATAATTGCTAATGTAAGCGTGATGTTAATGAAAAGAGTGATTTGTGTAGGTAATAAGAATTAGACACTCTAATGTATTGATCTCAATGTGTATAAGGATATCTTGGAGAATGTGTATGTAAAGTAGACAAAATGAGGCATATTTAAAGGAGTGATTCTTCAGAATTTTCCCCAGGGTGGTTTTTATTAATGCCAGACCACCTGCTTCTACTAGGCCATTTGAAAGGGAAAGAAGATAACAAGCTGAAACCCTACTGTAAAACAGACACTTTAATTATAGTGATAAAAGAATGTTAATTCAAATCCCTTTTTCTGAAGAATTAAATCTCTGATTGCCTTCAATAATCTTAGACTGACTGTTCAGACAAAAGCCTAGTGAGGTTATTTTGGTCCTTATCATCCTAATTTGAAAGGACAATTAAAATTCTTTCTTTACTAGGAGCATCTCTGAAAGATCTATTCATATAACACTGAAATTGAAATAAGAGTTTGTGTTTTTTTGTTGTTTTATTTAGTACTGCCGCTTCCATGACAGATGATAGATAAATAAACATTTTTATCAAAACCCACACATTTTGGTTTCTAAATGCTTCTAAGCAAGCAGCATAGGCACTGAGAAGTTATTTCAGGTACCTAATGAACTTACAGTCTTTATGAGCCTATACACAACTATATAATTGCCTACACACTCATTGAAGCATGGACTGGAAATAATCTTCTAAACTGGTGCAATATCCACCTATATATAAGGTTTTTCTTATATCTTTTAAACCATATGGAGATATATGTATATATAAGAAGGCAATAAAAGAAAGGAGAGAAGGAGTTTGCTAAGAATAATGAGAAAACAACTGCAGGGAGATGTAACTTCCAAACCCCTATTTCCAATCAAGAAGCAGAGAGCACCTTCTAGAAAAGGTAAACTGAGCAGAAACCAGATGGGTGCAAGCTATTTTCAGCTCTTTTCTTCTCCTGTCTTGGTTTGATGTCCTTTCAAGAAACAGCGGAGTTGGAATGTCTCTTAAAAGATAGAACATCTGTCAGCATTAACACAAAATTTTAGGTAGGAACTCTGATGCAGGAATAAACATTTACATCTTTGATAAAATATGTGCTCTCTTGAATTTTATTTAATAATGTAGTTATTTTAATTAACTGTGCTACATTGATATCATGACATGCTTTAATATTTCATAAGTTTTATACTACCTGAGTTCTGATACTTTAGGATGATTTAAGCTGAAATATGACTGATACAGCCCATCTCTAGTTACCATGGCTGCTTGCTGTGGAACTGCTGTGGCATAGCAGAAAAAAAAAATAATAGATTTGGAAGGCATATTTCACAAGGTCTAAATCTAAATTAATTTTGCAAATCAAATTGATCACGTCTAAATTTTGCCTAGGGCAAAATTCATGCTTAATAAACCTGTGAGGAAAAATCTTGTTTTGTCTTGCTAGCAGCCTACCTTCTTTTTTGAAAAAAAAAACCAAAAATTCAATTCAAAGTATATTAATATAATGATAATGGTACAGTATGAGAGAAGCAGAAACATTTTATCTTGAAAATATATTTTATTTCATTTCATTTTTAGTGAATTAGTAATTTTATGTATAAATTATGCAAAAATAGTTTTTAGCACTGAAATTCAAATTAACAGTATTTCAAAAGTGTTGCAAAGAACTTATCAACATTTTTGAAATGTAAAAATTGTAGTTTAATTTCTTTCAAAACCAATTCTTTCTTCCAATTTACCTTTGTTTAAAAATAATTAATTGGAAAACTCCTAATCTACACTCACTTTTCAACTTTGACCCAAGCAGTAAGTCAACATTTTGCACTTTTGGTTAGTATGAAAAAAATAAGTTAGAGGAATCAAAAAAAAGTTGGACTACAAGTTAATCACACTATGAGTAAAATCCTTGTACAGAAAAGTTAGTCCCATATCTGCAGCTGTAAAAGCCAACCTGGCAGCTGAATGTAACTCTAGTCAAAATACCACTGTGCATCATAATGGCAAGAGAATGATAATTAAACTTGTCTGACATGGTTCCAGATGATTTTGACTGCATGACTTTGTTTGCACAGAATATATACTAATATTAATAATATTGGTTATTATGTAATAATATTATGTAATATTGGTTACCATTATGTAATTTAAAAAAATTCATTTTTTAAAATGAATTTCAGAAATGAAGTGCTGTTTTTTGTCCACAGAAAGGATGCTTAATTTTTTTTTTGTTTGTTTGTTTGTTTGTTTTTGGTTTTNAAAATTTTTTTTTTTTTTTTTTTTTTTTTTTTTTTTTTTAGAGGCGTTTATTTTCATTTCTTTTTGTGTTTCTGCTTAAGCTGGTTTTCCAGTGTTACTAACATGACAAGAGATATTATCAAAGAGAAACTACATGCAGTGTGCCTTGATCCTTATCCTCTGATGGTTTAATCATTAAGTTTTTTATATCAAGCAGATACTTCTTGATTTTCTCTGTCTTGGGGCTTTGCAAGCATACTGAAATTGTAATATATTTTTGAACACTAACATTAAATCTAAGCTGGACAAAACACTAAAGAAAATATGGTTAAAAATTTTTTTTGTAAAGTGTTCTGAGATCAGTTGATTAATGAAAAAGTGTAAAAACCCTATTTATTGTAATGAAGAAGGATTTTGATATGATAACATCTACTAATATCTTTTTTATTCTAATCCAGGATTCTGAACCTTTTATAGGTACTGTTAATTTCTCTGTTGCCAGAAATTCACTGCAATTCTTACCAAAAGAGAGCTGACCCAAAAGATGAGGTAGCTGGGTGCTGCATGCTCCCTTGTTCAGGCACCCAGAGTTAGAGCTGTGCAAGAATCCTCCGCCCTGGTGATGTCCACACAGAATTTTTTCTGACAGTTCTGGCCACCCAAGGTGAGCATTCACCAGTCATTGATGTTATAGAAACCCGTGAGAAACAACATCCTTGTCCTGCAACTATCACAAGGCTTCTTAGACGAGCACCTTAGGGGGAACCAAAAGGCAGAGCAAGAGGGAACCTTAGGAGTTGATACTGTGTGAAGCATCTCAGCACATCTTCAGCAACAGTTTTCCAAAGGAATGCCCCAGTGGTGAGGGACAGGATGCAGGACACACTCTGCCCCTCCCTACAAAATGTTTACTTTGGTGAGATAAAACCACTGGTATTTGATTATGAAGAGAAATGAGTCTGGAATATATTAGCCAAGGTCCTTCATCATACAGCAAAAGCAACTGTACATAAATCATGTCAGGATTGATTTATCATGTTTGTGTTTTCTAAAACTTTGTGACTTTCATGGCTAGATATTTAAAACTAACTAAGATAATTTAGACAATTTACACTAACTTTTTTGTTATTATGGCAATAAATTTGCATTTTTACAGAAAGGAAGAAGGATAAGGAAATATAGAAGTTAGCCAAAGAAAAGCAAAAAGGTAAGGAAATGTAAGAATTAACCACTGCTGTTCACAACTCTGACTTAAACCCAGTCAGAATGTTAAAGGCATAGTCATGTTTCAAAATGTTTCAAGTCTAGACTCTTTTGTCAGGATGACAAAAATCAAGATTGTCACCAAGGTCTGAATAGCTCTAACATTTAAAAAACACACAACCAAAGCACTGAAGATGAAACACTAAATGAAAATATTTCCAGATGAGTATTCCAAAACTAATAAATACCAAAATTAAGATTTCAAATGTAACCCTGATTTGACACTCTACATTTATGCATTATGAGAACAGCCTTTGCATGATAACACCGTATTTTGTTATTCTCCAGCTCCAGATTAGACCAACCAGACATAGAAGAGATGAAAAGCCAAGACTGCATGGGTGTAACTTGTCCAGAATCACAGTGAAACACTGTGATGAAGTCCAGTTTCTTTGGGAAGTATCCAGCAATCACGATTATTAAATCTTCTTACATACAGCTCCTGCTTTATTAGCTGTGTATCTTCATTTTCTGGAAAAAAAAATTGCATGGGTATCCTTCAGTTGACAGTCTCTTTCATTATAAAACTTGATTGGCAGTCTGTGAACTGAATGAGGAGAGAATGCTAAGAAAAAAATTGCATGAGCTAATGTAATTATAGATGGTAATTCTTACATCTAAGACAGACTAATTAAGGCTGTATAGGCAACCTTAATTCTGACATTTTTCTAACTTCTGAGTAATTGACCTTGCAATTGCAGCACTCCACATGTATCAATTATAATTAGCTTTTAAAAACATGAAAAACAGCCACTGTTGCTGAGGCAGGGAAGAAAAAAAAAAAAAAAGAGAGAGAGAGAAAGGGGAAGAAATATTATTCCTCTGGAGATGAGCTGTGATTTTTTGAGAGTCAAATCTTTTAGAACCACAGTTCAGAAGGCTGCAAGATGACCTCCCTAATCCAGGCAGGCTGGCACATGGCACCATTAGTAACCCGTACACAAGGCAGTTACTAGAAACTGGAACACACATCAGCACTGAGTGTTTTCCCACACATTTGTTGTTGAAAGGTGGGGACTAAAGATGCCTGGTAGCATTCCAGACTTAATGCTATTGTTGCTGTTCCGGGCTCTCTTGCCCTTGCCTTGTTTAGTCTCTGTAGTCCTCTGTTTTTGCCTTTCTCATCCAAGTTCCTTCCCCTGCTATTGTCTTATTTTGTTTACTCATTCTTCTGGGCCTTCGTCCTTGTACCTCCTCTTCTGAGCTGTAGATTGGCTCTTTCTTTCTGCTCCAGCTGCCTGTACTCAGCCTGCCTTCTCTCAGACCTCATCTCAACTGAAAAATGAACCATGAAACTCCCTGAAGATTCCATTAAAGTGCTGTCTTGGGGTAAGTTTTGGGTGTATTTTGGCACTGGTCTGCTTTCATACGGAGCCTGGAAGGTAGAACCACCACAGCCCCTGTTAAAACATGAAAACCTTGCCTCCCTGCCAATCACTCACAATATATCTTTTATTACTAGTGTTTTTAATATGACTCTGCAACTTCTTCTCTCCAATCTCATTGCAAGAACCTTTTAACTCATGTTTTATTTATTTTTAAATAATTCCAAAACTCAAGATAGAAAACTTCAGGTTTTATTTTGGAGCATGGTAAACCTACTATGTAATTATTATAATGTAGAATTATATAGAAAAATAAGTTAATGGAGCTGTGCTTTGGAATCACTGTCTCTACCTCTCTTCCACAGACAGTAATAAGCAGAAGGTTATTATTAGAGTAATAATGGTAACTGACTTATGATTCGTAGTCAAAATTTTAACTCACCTAGTTTGAAAGGCTATGAAGTAGAAATATTTATTTTACAATATTTTTTAAAAAATAAAATATCTTATTGAGTAGATGAGTTCCCTACTGACAGTTGCAAATATTGTTTCACTTCAGTCTCCGCTTAACCTGTTGTCAGAACCCAGACTTACATGTTCCTTCAAATGACTGAGTTCAATCCTAAGCAATTACAGCAATAAAACAGAATCTGCTTTGTCCAAACTTAATTTGGAAGAACAAAAAAAAAAAACCAAACTAAACCAAACCAAACCAAACCAAACCAAACCAAACCAAACCAAACCAAACCAAACCAAACCAAACCAAACCAAACCAAACCAAAAAACAAAAAACAAAAAGCAAAACAAAAAAAAAAAAAAAAACCCACAAAAAAAACCCCACCAAAAACAAAGTCACCATTCTGGAACCCTGGCATGGGTGTATTTTGATGTTATAATGTTAGAGGAAAAAAAAATCCACAAGGAACTATGATATTCTCCGATGATACAGCCAAGACTTTCTTAATATACAGTATCAGAATTCTTAACCAGATGCTGCCCAGGGAGAACACCATCTTAAGAATTAATGAATATAAACAAGCAATAAATGAATTTAGAGTTAGCATTTTCTCGCCATTAAAACAATGAGATGCTGGTGCATTTGCAAAGGTAATGTGTTTATACAGGGTATGCAGCAGGCTTCCTCTCCCCAGGGCATATATTTATATTTGAGCTTCTTGTCCTGGGTTGCCTTAACACTTAGGAGGAAGCGACTTTAGGGCACAGAACCAAGCCTCCAAAAATCAGCCATATCTAATTAACAGGGCCAATTGTGTCATCTATGCTGTAATTGTCACTGAACTTTAACATCGTAAAGAGACTGTTCAAGTTTTTACTGAGTCTTTTTATACCAATTTGGAGTTTGGTGCTGGAGGGGTTGTTTGTATTTTTGTGATTGTTTGTTTGTTTGTGGTTTTGTTTGTTGATTTTTGTTTCACTTTTGATTTTGGGTGGTTGGTTTGTTTGGTTTTTTTTTACATTTATCAAAAAAAAAAGGGACCAGAATACTCCTTGATATCAAATTCTGTTTATTCATGGGAAATAAGAGAAATCATCTGATAAACTTGATACTCAGTTACTCTTTTTAGATCCTGTTTATTTATAGCTTGAAGAGCTAGCTTAAAGCAATGGAAAGTAAAGACTAAGATTCATTTCAAATCTGAACAATAAGTAAAAACTAAAGTAAAAACAATAAGTAAAAAACTAAATTGTGGATATTCTTCAATGTATTGTATTTACTGTTAAAAAGAGAGGAAAGCAGAAGGAAGTGGATAGGTGCAAAGCATATACTTTTAAAAATAATTAATAAAAAGTATTGAGAATTTGCCATGGCATGTTGTTTTTTAAATGTATTTTTCAATATATTATAGCTATTCTAGGGGTTTTTATTTGTTTTCCCAAGATAAATATCATTTATGTATGACATTGAAATGTTTGTATCACAGGCTTTGCTTCTTTTGTTCATTCTGTTTACAGCAGCAGCTAAAGTAGTATCAGAAGGCAAAGATCTACAGAATTAGTAGGATTAAAATAGGGCTATGAAGTAGTAGCTTAAAAGAACATTGATGAGAGTGAGTAAAAGAAATCAATTTATTTTCAGCTGATCACTATTGGTGAATTAGATAAAAAGGAGAGAAACTACCAGTCAACTAATGGAAATAAATTTGAGTCACGTTGTATTGGATTAACTTTGCCAAAAGCTAAAGTTTCAACCAGCAGCTCATCCCCTCTCCCACAGGGTGGGCTGTTATGAGGAAAGTTAATTCCATCCCAACCAGACCCAGCAAAGATCTCTACAGAAAATATTTTAAACTCATGTTTGACAAAATAGTATTTTTAATTGAAAGTCTTCCCAGTCAAAATGGGAAATTCTGCTTTTATTGGACTCTTGTGTTCTCTGATTCTTTCTTTCAATCTGCAAGAACACTAGGTATCTCCAGATCAAAATTGCAACCTTTGACTTTGCAAATGACCAGTTACATAAAAACAAAAATTAAAAATTAAGGCTCACATACATATTAACTAATGATAAATATATGCTGATTCTTAGCATAGAGAATTTTCAGCAGTGGACTTAAGCAGATAATAAAGCAACATGCAAGATGCAGTTTCTGTAGGGAAAAACAAAGAGTAATTCTTTCAAGAAATAGACTAAGTTAGTTAATTTTACAAATTTCCTTATTAAATGTCAATTCCTGCCCCCTAAATTCATTGCAATGCTGCAGAAGAAATTGGAGATGAAATTTTCCTTGGAGCAAATTTAAGTACATGCACAAGAAATAATGGAGCATGTAGATTCAGAAAGACACAAATAACTTGCTGCAGTATAGAGCATTGGAATACCCTGGCAGATTGTCTTATTATGGAAAAGGTCTCAATAGCTGGAGGACATGTCAGAAGGTCTGTCCACATCTAAAGTAGACACTGTAAAGAGAGCTTTCAATGTACATATCTTTTTCAAATCTTCTGTCTTTTTAGTACACTCTCAAGTCTGAACCTACCAGTCATTTAATGGTAATTTATAAATGGTTTCTCTGCTGACTGTAATGATAGAAGCATTAAGATCCTTGATGTGTGAGACAGCAAAAGAAAGTCAAGTTTTAAGTGTAGCTTCCCTCTAAGCTATGTTATTTCTTTGGTGTACTTATAAGCAAATGATAACAAATCATAACTTGGTAATAATTTAGAGCCCCCACATCTATCTGTATGAGTCGAGAATCCACTCAACAGCTCCACTGTGGAAATAAAACACATCTGTGTCAAATCTGTATGTCTAGATTAAATGAAGGAATAGGAGGCTCACTTGGTTCCAGGGGGCTGCATAAAATGCAAGAAAATAGGAAGAGCACTCTGAGCCAAACCAAGGGTCTGTTTGCTCAATGGTCTTTGACAATAGGAAGTGGCAGCTGACAGGACAGAGCCTGTAAGAACCAGGCAGCCCTTTAAGATATAGGTTTATCCTATATTTTTCCTGCTCTATCCTCCCAGCTTTCAGCAGACTGTCTAGGGATTTCTGGAGCCAGAGATATTTTTGTTTGCTAAAGTCTCAATGTGTATCTCTCCTGTAAGTTTGTCATACTGCTTTTTGAAATGATTTGCACTTTTGACATCTGGGTTGCTGCCTGGCAGAGTTTCCACAGTGTATGTATTCAGGTAAAAATACATTTCTTGTTCGCTTGTTTCAACCTGCTCAGTGATGATGTCTTTTCATGATCCCTCGTTTTCATACTGTTAGAAAGAGGGAGTGTTTTCTACTCTTATACCCTGTGGGACTTGAAGACCCAGCTAAGTTCAGACCTATGAGATTCATATACTTCTGAAGTAAAATTTAGATTGCTATATCATTCTGTTACAATGAAATGAATACATTTATTTAATGAAAAACCAGATTCAGTTCCAGGAAAATGATTTTTACTGTTTGTCCAAGCTACTCTCAAAAGAAAGAAACTTATACAATTATTTGTATACTGACAGCTTCAAATTTGTTGTTAGAATTACCTGCCAGATACTTAGACAGAATCAATTTAAGGATGTTCATTCTTTTACTAATCATAAATAATAATAGAACTTTCCAATTTTAGCTTTAAAAAAAAAAAAAAAAAAAAATCCTGCATTTGAAACAAGTAATAACACCATTCACAAGCACTCAGTACAATGTTTCATAAGTGCAATGTGAGGTATTTCAAATTCCAGTTTCAGATAAAAATGCATTGCTTTTTTCCTATAAATAAGTAGTTGTGCTATGGCAAGCTATCTCAAGAATTTTTTACATAACCCCTTGAAAATTGCAGAGAACAGACAGAACTGTCTGCTGGTATTCAGCTTGACCAGGGAAGTTGGAATGATCATGACATAAAGTAATCTTGCTTAATATCCCTTTTAGCTTTTCTGCTTAACTCTGGCTTGTCCAGAAATTCTTACTATTCTAGTTATTTGCACTGGAATACAAAAGTGTTTTCTGTATCTGTAGCCTGATTATAAAACAAATCCAGAAGCCTAGGAAATTTCCAGATTTCCTCAATGTTTCTTCATTCTGGGGCAAAGAGCCACTTTTACCACCCTCCTCTCCTCACTTTTCTGTCTTATGCAGCTAAATAACCACTGGGTTTCACATTATATATAAGTATATTGAATGGCTGAATAATATAAAAGTTCTGGATGTTAAATTTCAAAGGAAAAGCTTGGTAAATTAATTGCCTGCATCTATTGACAGATGCTCCAACTTCATAAAGGGTTCTGTTGCTAAAAAATACTTTAAAAAATAGTGTTTTGTCTCCATCAATTCTATCATGATCGACTTAATGATGCAAAGTTATCAAAATTATTATAAATGAAAACCTGTCAAAATCCTGTGTTGGCTAAAACTGTCCTCTTGTTCAGACTTAGGTCTGCCAGAGTCCTAGTATCAGCACATGTTCCAACTTATTTTGCAATGATCTCTGTATAGTTTCTCATTGCTCTTCCTTCTGAAGTATGACTTGAATCTCATCATCATCATCTTTATAATTCTCAACGACTCCATCTCAACTACTTCCATGAGATTTTGCCTTCTTCTTCCTGGCCTGGCTTTAGAAAGGGGTATTAAGAGTGGCATATGCAAAACAAGGAGAAGGAGGACGAGAGTGTGAAGTGGCACTTGGGAACCCACTGTCCCAGGGAAGTATCAGGGATCTTACTGCCCATCATGCACTTTGCTGCTCCTGTAAATTGTAATACTTAAGGTTCAGCTTTTTAAAAGAAAGTCAAAAGTCATATATAAGGATGTATTTCAAGACCTAAAACTTTTAAGGAATAGCACCAAATATCCACAAAAGCTGTCATGAAATAATTAGAGATGATAGCCATAGAATGAAAGTAGGAATTCTTGTGGAAACAAGTGCTGTGTAAGATGGTCCATTTTAAGTACTGTCATTCTCTCTTGTGGTACAAACTGTATCAAACTTGAGTGAAATTGATTGTGAAATACCATAGATCGTGGATTATAGAAATATGTAACTTCCCACACAATGCATTACATAAAAGAAATTCTGAGGAACTAACTTCTGGAAATGGGCATATAGCACAAAATAGTGATTTTAGTCACTTAGTTTTAGAGGTGAATGTTGGAATTGGGAAACAATTAGAAGACTAAACTTCTAGATGTATTCTGCATATGGAATTGCTGACATAACTTGCTATTGCAATTTCTATCTTTGTTGAATGCCAGCAAGATACCTGCATATATGGGGAACTAAACAGGCAGGCCTGAATATTGCAAAGGAGCTAATGAATATAATCTCTAAAATCCTACTTGTACTTGGTAAATGAGATGATATTTTTATCACAAAATCTGCTACAAATTGTCAGCACTCTAGTATAACTTCTATTCACACATTTCCATGAGTGTGTGAGGAAATAGTAACAAGATGCACAATCTAATAAATTCATAAAAAACTTATTAACAACTCAATATTCATTTTTTAGCAGTCTGAATCCCAGCTGGTATATACAATTTTGATATTCAACTCAAACTTGTCTTTGAAATTTCTGGATCCAGATCCAGGACCCTCTGTGTAAGTGCGTAGCTCTATTTTTCTTATACTTTAAATTGCTACTGGGTAAAAACTTTCATTGTCTTTATTAAACTGAAAGCTTGAAATTGAGTTCTTTTATATGCTTTCTCTTTTCAGATACTAGAATAAAATAAAGTGTTGTCATGTTAAGTGCAACATTTTCTTAGTGAAGGTCAATTGTGACATTTAGATGAAAATGTCTTCAAACTTACAGTCTAGATACAAAAAAAAAATGGTTGTAATTTTATTTTCTTGTGGTTTTTTTAAATTTTTCTCAAAGGATACTTTGATGATTCTGAAAATAAGAAAAGCAATGGCACTTTGCTGCAAGATCACATTGTCTAAGAAGTGATTCAGAAAGGTGTTTGAAGGAAGAAGGGAATTAGCATAATTGCCATTTGCCTCCTTTCTTATGTAATGTTCTATCTACAATGCTGTAAAAAGAATCAGAAAGACTTGTTTTTATTTTGAAATGAAGAAAAAGTATTGTCAGACCTTCTTACCTTCCAAATTTCAACTTTCCAAATCTCATTGGGGTCAGTAGGAGTCAAGTAACAAAATCCAACAAACCATAGCACAGTGCACTGATCCTTTTGTTCTAAGCTATGATTAAAAGAGGATATTCGCTATTTGGGGGAGTCCAGATTGTGCTACTGCTTCATACTGGACTGCTACAACAGTCTTAGATAAAAAATACATTTTATTGCTGAAATTGGATCACATTTGACTTACATATATGCATATTTTTTGTATTACATATACATATTTTATGTATACATATTTTCAAAGCAGCTGTAAGTCTGGTCATCTACTTCTAGAAAAAATTCCCAATTTGTTGTCTGATTTCAATTGAATTGTGTATCACATATGCATTAAAAAAAAACCCAATTATCTGTTTTGGGTTTTTTTCTGGAGATTTTTTGTTTTGACTGTTAAACCCTTATCTTGATCCAGTATGAAACCAATTCTGATCACCATGATATCTTATTCTGCAATAATAAAGTAAAACAAATAACATGGAAGTATGAACTAAAACGTGGCCTGTAAAATCTCCAATTCCTCCTAAACGGCAACACAGTAATTATTAATTGGGAAAAAATATAAAAAATTATTAAATTTTCGTGTTAATATAAATCCCAGAAAACCTTAATAATTGTGTAGATGATTTAATATTAAAAAAAAAGAGTTAATACTTTGTTAGTTTAGTATTGTGCACTTTGATTACTACATTAATAATTTATACAACAAATTAACCATAATTACAGGAATTGCAACAACTGAAAATGTGTGTTTACAGATAGTGCATGGGGTTTACTGTGAAAAGCAATATTAAAAGTCTTTGGGTTTACCTCCTATCTTATTTTGCAGCCTAACATTGTAAGAGAACCTGCTCCAAACTATTGACTTGTATAAGCAAATTGCAGCAAGGTCCTAGCTGGCCATTTCCCACACTCCTGATGGTAGTCTGCTCTGACAAACTGAAGAGCTGGAAAATTAACAGGTGCTCAGTCTGTCAGAAAGACAATAGAATGTGCCTACATTTCAATTGAAAAGAGGTAGCAGACGAAATACTTAAAAAAAAAAAAAAAAAAAAAAAAAAGAAAAAAAAAAAAAAAAAAAAAAAAAAAAAAAAAATTTTAANAACAACAAAAATATACTCCTACTGGACACTGGAAGCTGGAAAGAGACGTTGAGGTGTGACCTGTTCCTGAAGGCCTCCTTTCCAGCAGCCAGTGGCCCAGTTGAAGGTCTCTATGAAGAAAAAGTTGCATCTGAGGCTTTCAGCAGCCTGTACAACCCAGTGGCTGAGGTCCGTCTCTTATACAGGGGCCAGAGGAAGAAAAGAGAAGTTTCACAAGGTTCTCTGAAGCTTGTCACATTGCTTATTTGTTGCAGCAATGGCAGAGGAAGGGTTGAAAGCTTTTCACATGAAATACACTGGAAAATACAGGAATACTCAGACTTGCAATGTAAATGCCTTTTTTTAGCATCTGCCATTAGCAGACTAAAAGCAATAGAGTTAATTTTATCAGTGTGAGTGAAGGTCAGTCTTTATGACTGCTTGACTTCCCAAAGACATCTGCAGTTTAAGTCTGTGGTGGAAGTCCAGAGATGAATTAAAGGTAATGTTTCCTCCACCTTAGCAGCATTTCGCTGTAATGGGAAATTGTTGCTCTTATCTACTTTGAACCTACCATAAAGGCCATAGAAATGCTACTGTTATCTAGTCAAAGAAAGAAAATAACAAAGTTTCAACTAAAGCATAATTATGGGCTGCCCAACATACCCAATAGCTCTGCTAGAGTTGATTGTGACCTGTAATAAGCTACACTTAAACTACTGTACTATGTATAAAAGTGAAGTTTTCTGTCTTCCCGAGTTACCTGAGTGACCAAAGACTAATTTGCAAACTGAATCACTTCTTAATTGGGGAGCAGGAGGACAGGAGGAGTGTCTGTGTATTTTGGATGCCTCCAGATAAATAGAAGTTTTCAGTCTCCCAGTTTTTGCCATAGGCTCCCAATTCCTTTTTAGATCTACCTATGAGATTCTGTGGATTTTAAGCAAGTATTTTTTTAATACTGAAAGGCATTTAAGTAGATATGCATATTTAAAATTTTATTCCACTATATTTGAAACTGATTTATAAGTCTTAAAACACAGAATCATCATTATCTTTTAAAACAGAAATAAAACAAGTCCTCAAATATAACTATAAATCAAATAAAAATAATGATATAATGTGAGTAAAGAATCTAAAGGAAAATCCATCTTCATTTTTACTATAAAATATTCAAGAAAACCTCATAAAAACATAGATGGTAGACACTCTTGGTCTTCTGAAATTTAATAGCTAAGTGTTACCTCTGCTTATCTTTCTTCTTTCCATTGTAAATATCAATTTTTATTGATGGTTTCTAAATTATAAAATCACAGAATCATTAGGTTGGAAGGGACCTCCAGGATCATCAAGTCCAACCCAACCCTAACCTCAACTAAACCATGGCACCAAGTGCTACATCTAGTCTTTTCTTAAACACATAAATTACTGGATGGACATTCAGTTGTGCTTTTATCAGCAATCATGGAGTTTAATTACAGGTTTTCTGTAATTATAAAATTTTATAAATGGCCTCTAAGTTTTTTTTGTTGGCATGACCAAGAAACGCAAGTGATATAATTTTCACACAGAGCTAAAATAAGAGCAGGCAGGCAGGTGAGATGTACATCAAGTTTTTAGTGTATACAGCACATGAAGCAGCTGTAAGTCACTTGAAAGTTTTCTGTAGTTATTAAACTCTAGAGCAAGGAAGGTTGACCTAGGCTGGCTGTCAGACACTCAATGATTTTCTCACTCCACCTTCTCAGTGGGACAGGAAAAGAAAATACGATGGAAAAGCTTGAGAGCTGAGATAAAAGCAGTTTATTATTAGTTCATTATTTATTATTATGGGCTGTTATGAGGAAAGTTAACTCCACCACATCCAGAACCAGTATATGAATATAAGTAATCTTAAGTAATCAATTACATTCTATAATTTACTCTGAAAACAGAATAAGGAAGGTAATAATTTATTTTAGCCTAGTATAACAAATGATTCACAAAGAATTTAGAAACATTTTCAATGCTAATATAAGAAGAGCTAGTTCAGGGTTTCTTAGTAGTGTAGGCAGTTAAATTTTGTGACTGCAAGGATGACGATTAGACCAGTAAACCCTGGAGAGGCAGACTGTCCTTGGCTGTTGTTGATGGATGGTGCAGAGCTGGTCAGATGCGGCAGCCTGAGAGCCAAGATTGTTAATGCTGGGAGTCCCCTCTGGTCCCCAAGGCCCTGGATGCCCAAACCCTTTACCCAGCAGTGAGAGGGGCAGCACACGCACCCCTCTTTGAGTGTAGCATAGGTACAGTAGGCAGCAGCCACTACCTCCCTTCCAGAAGTGGTTTAGAATCAACGAATCACTGAGTTTGGAAAAGACTTTTAAAATCGTTGAGTCCAATTGTAAAAAAAAAAGAACAAAAAGAAAGAAGAAAAAAACACATACAAAACCCAAACAAACCAGCAGAAATAGAAATTCACATGTAACCACATTTCTTCTAGAACTAGAACCAGATCTACACCTTCAAATGTTTATGACACAAGGGCTGAGATAAACACCACATCCAGAATAGTGACAGTTATGTTACATAATCCTCTACACACATTTATGAAGCTCCATCATAAAGCTGTTCAGAGGGAACACTGCAGCAGGCTGTTCTTCACCAGTAATAAATATTTAATTTCTTCCTGAATTTTTTTTCTGGCCATTTCATTACCAGTTTCCTTGCTTGTGGACTTGAGTGCATTAACTCTCCTTTAGGCAATTATATACTGATTTACCTTATAGAGGCACAAATCTACTGGACAACTTGAGAGAAATGGTGTTTTGGGAACTTTAGTCCCACTTTGCTAATGACGCATGGTAGGTAATACATGTTATGTCTCCTGACTTTGAGATGAACATAAAACTGACCATTTTCATCAGAAGGCTCCCTGAATGCCTGAAAAAATACTTTTAGGAGCATTCAACATTTTCTTCTTTTTTATTTCCTTGATTTTCTAGAGGTTTTACTGACAGCAAATATGGCTTTCTGAATATTGCCCAGATGTTAGGGCAAACTGTTGGCAGCTCACTGAGAAAGTTCGGCATTTTTAAGTAAGCCTGGATCCAGCACTGGGAGCCAAAATGAGGCCATAGCACCTTCTGCTGTGATAAAGAAACGACAGCTTGAAAATGTCATTTCTGAAAGAGCTGTTAGTTTTGTCATTTCACACTTTGATCTAGTTAAAATTAAAACAATAGAACGAAAGGTTTGTATCCTTTCTTCAGGCCCATAATACTTTAAATATGCATTTTTTCCGAAATGTTAACATGTAGCTAAATAGTGTAGAGTAAGCAACACTAAATTAAATAATTCAGAAAATCAGGAAGGTGAAACACCAAATAAAAATTGCAAAAACTCAAACTTAACTCATTGTACCGAGGAAAGACAGATAATAGCTTTCTTCTACTTTTCTTTCTCCTTTTTTTTTTCAAGTAGCTTTTATTGTGTTAAGAATTACTTGTAAATGACTGAGATACAGTTAAATAGAGCAAATATTTCTCAGATCAAATGCAACATGAAATGTGCGATTTAGATCACCTAGCTGTAATCACAAAAAAAAGAATAAAACCTTAATCTTCAAATTTATCTAGTCATCTAGATTATTTCCATGGTAAAGCAAAGAAACAGGCATCATCTATGAGCAGTTTACACAAATTATGTTAGATGTCTAGGGCATAGGAAAGATGGATCAATGAGTAACCTAGCTCTTGAGAGAAGTGAATAAGTGAGACGAATCTCATCACTTCTCTGAAACATTGACTTTTTTTGGCTTTTTTTTTTTAACTGTCATATCTTTTGATAGACTCTTCATCTCAGTACTGATTCCTGATATCAGACCAATAAACATGCTGCTATCTCTAAATTCTTCATTCAATATAGTTCAGTCTCTGATTCCACCATTACAAGACAAGCACATGTATGTGCATCAGTATCAATCACAGCTCAATGGGTCTTCAAATTACTTTAATATTTCACAGGAACAGAACAAGCTGCACGAGTGGTACAGCTCAGTGGTGACTGAGCACAAAGCTTAATGGAATCCATTTAAAACACATTCTTAAAATATTCAATCAAAATGGCAATTTCACATTCCTGCCTTTAACTTAACAGCTCCTAATCATTTGTTCATAAGTAACTCCATTTTAATCCTCCTTTTGTATAGATACCCCAAAATTATCTGAGGTCAAGGTATGTGTTTGTGAGATTTTTTCTTCTTTATATATTAGTTTCATAATTATTTTAATATATTCCTTCACTAGTCTTTGCTTGAGTAAAACATTACCCAGAAAAAATAATTTTAGCCTCAGACAGAGATAATGAAGTTTTGAAGTTTGATTCTGAGGCTAGGTCATGAGATACGAAACTTTGATTTTCCCACGTTGTGTTTTTTTGGGTGATATTTAAAAACCCACTGAAATTAAAATGTTATTCACTGGAATTCACCACATTTCATGGCTAATTTAATATTATTTAAATTTAAAACTGGAAACTTGTAAGTTATTTATCAGGTGTGCAAATGTATGTTTATGATATGGAATGTTTGGTTTAAAAGTACCAAATGAAAGCATACAAAGCACAAGGTTTTAAAAATTTGCAGTCCTTTAGCCATGCTATGGCTGCCACTTGTCATGGTTGTCTCATAACTGTTTCATAACCTCTGCATAAGAAATCAAAGAGCTCAGTGTTGCTCCTGTAGAACAAGTGTACATCATGACAGGAACTGGTAGTACATGTGCATGCAATCTCAGGAAGAAACTTATTAGAGAGATGTTAAAGAAGCTTTTTGCACTCTCTGGTGTAAAATATCTGTCTTAGGTAGCTAAAAGTTTTCTTGGCAATTAAGAATGTTGTTTCTTGAGACAACCAATGAAGCTGCTACCCTATCCTGCCCATTCTGACTAACTGCTGCAAAGATTTCTGAGCTTTTTGTCAACAACCTCCTGATCACAGGCTACATTCAGTTAGATATTTCCCTCAGAAAATTGCACCATAAACTCTTGTTACTGAAGATTTGATTAATGTCCATTTCAGGTGTCCCTGCAGCAAGGGCAGAACACAGATGGAAGCTGGCCACTGATCTGAGTTAAGCCATTTCCAGCTGTCAATCAGCATCTGTAGTTTATAGCAAGATGTCTTCAGGAAAGGTGGTATCGGTGATATCTTACTGAAAGAAGCTGAGAGGTTCAGAAATTGATTAATGAGCAGGTCCAGAGTCCATCAAGTGAGAGCAAGATAGAGAGGTGGGTGTACCACTCTAAGGTGAGCTCTCACCAGTCATCCATCAGAGCCCTACGTTTACAGATGAGTCGCTTCAGTTTCCCTCTTCAGTCAGTGGAGAAAAAGGCTTCTCTTAGAGTGAGCTAAAGCTGCAAACTGACTCAGATACATGCAAGTGGAACTCGTCCCTTTCCTTTGACAGCCAGATTCGAAAGTTACTGTACTTAAACACTGAAGTTGGACCTTGTGAGTACTCCCTAAGAACAAATAAATTGTCCTTTGAAATCTTGAAGAAATATGTTGCAGGGAAAACAGATAACTTAAAAGTGGCTTCACCCTGAATCCATTCTACAAATACAGTGACCAAAGCATTGCAGTGACTACATACCTCAGCTTTTCCTGACAAACATATCAAAGAGTAATGAAGAAAAGAGGCTACTTTTCTCCGCTTAAAAGTAAAGTTACTCCATTCCACAGTAAAAGATTACTTCTTCTCCACTTCATAGCCTAGCAAAAACCAGGCAAAACACTGACTGACAATGCTGAAAAATACTTATTTTCTAGTCCTCTTCTATACTGGCAGTATGTAGTGGTCTTTTGAGCTCTGCACTCTGTTCAGGTCATTCAGAAACACCACAATAAAAAGTGATTCTGACCCTGAGTAGGCAAGCCATTTTCTCATGCTGAATTTCCATGGCTGTCTGTTTTCCACTGTGTTTGAGAATGTAGAATGGGCAGCATTTAAAAGATTTTTTTCTATTAATATAGGCAGTATGAGATAGAAAGTGTTAATGCTGGAGAATAGGACTGAAAACATTGCTTCTTCTTTTCCTGAAAAGCTCTATGCATACTGAGTAAGGAAAAAAAGCATAAAGAGCTATTAAATACTTGAAACACCTTCTCTCAACAGGGTATACTAACCTTCAGTGAGCTCTCTCCTACCAGAGTAGACCACTTGAACTCTTCAGGCTAAGTTTGGTGCCTCTGTCAAATTGCAAGATTGATTTACTCCCAGAACTACATTTCTAACTCAGAACAACCATAATTTTATGTTATGTAATTTTGCTAGAAATAATATAATAAGGCTATTTACACTGATCACTTGTGGTATAAACACAGCATTATTTTTTAAACAGGAATCCATCAGGGAGAGCCTTCTAGTGCTACAGAACTGATACAGCATGGGATGCTGGTGGGAAACAGGGAACTGGCCCTGTGTAAGAAATAGGCATGCGAAGAATATTGATTTACGATGGACCCTGATGATTAGTGTTTCAGAGACTTTTCCCCCAAAGGATATTCTATGTAAACTTATATTGTACTAGTTGTAGTGAATCTGAAACCCAGTCATGGGAGGTGTGATGGTAGGTGACTGCCTTGGCCACAGTGATCTTGAAATGGTCAAGTTTAAAATTTTCAGTGAAATCAAAGAATTGGTCAGGTGGGAAGGGATCACAGTCCAACCTCCCTGCTCAAGAAGGGTCGTCTTAGAGTGATGTTGTTAAAGATTACAACAACGCAGACTTTGATTTCAAAAAGTTGACCATGATTTTGTTTATTATTGGTAATTTTTTCTAATACTATTTTATAGAGAATAACTTAATTGGACAAGAAGACAAACTTCTGTAATTACGTTGGTTAAACTAGAGGGACATCAAGAAGTCATCCGTCTTAGGGAAAGGAATGTAAACAAAGGTTACAGTTAGAAAAATATGGTTTTTGTTGATAGAAAACTTTTTGGGAAAAGAGTTTTAGAAAACTAAAACATCTTAGGTACGAACGAGGGCTACCATTAGAGCATATGCCAGAGAATTGTGTCCAGACTACCCAGAATATCTCCAGCATCTATTGGCAATCTTTTCCAATTTGCTGTCACTAATAAGAAAAAAAAGGACAGCAGTGTTTTTTCAGTTGTTAGCAGTTGTTACCCTAGACTTCAAGAGAGCAAACCTTAAGCTATTCAAGAAGCTATTTAGCAGAGTACTCCAGGAATCTGTTTTTGAAGGTTTAGGAGCTCAAGAGTGCTTGTAAGTATTTAAGAACCACATTGTAGACCAACAGGAGCAACAATTCCACTGTGTCATAAGTCATGCAAGCAGGGTAGAAGACCAGCTTAATTGAATATGAAACTCCCTGTTGAGATCAAGGATAAAAAAATTGCATGATTTCTGGAAGCAAGGTCAGGCTTTCCAAAAAGAATACAGACCTCTATTTTGTAGATGCACAAAGAAGATACAAAGGGTCAAAGCTCAGTTGGAGTGAAATTAGCTATTTTTGTGTCATACAACAAGAAGAGTTTTCAAAGTGCATTAATAGCAAGAGGAGATCTAAAGGAAGCATTAGAATGATAATTTTTGAAGACGGTGATCTGACTAATAGGGATGAAGAGAAAGCTGATGGCTACTTGGTACTTTTTTGAAAAATCCAGATATCTCACCACTCTGATTAGTCAAGATTTTAATGGTTAAAACATCAATCTCTTTAGGCTGCTTCTATGATAAGTGTTTAGTGCTCCTACTGTCTAATTTCAGACCCTACAGAAGTATTTTTGACAAGATGCATCTGCATACACCACTACAAGCACATGTGTGTGGGAGGAATCTCATTCTACTGGGCTAAAATTGGGGGACAAAAATAAAAAGGTGCCACTTAATCCTTAAAATATATCTAAACATATTACGCATTTAAATTCAACAGTTATTAATGCAGAGCAGTGGGTTTTAAAGAGGATGTCTGTGATACGGATGTGATGTAATGCCATGTTCTCTTGCTTGTAATTAGTTACAAAGTTATCTTCTCTGTAAGTCACCACTGAGTAGGTATTAATATTTTATATCTGCAATGCCAACATGACTATTAGTTAAAAGTTATTCAGACACTAAATGAAAAATAATATAAGGTAAATGCCAGCACAAAATATCTACAAATAAGTGCTTTATTTCCTAGTTTTTAGAGAAAATTAATTAGAAGAATACTTAATCTTTCTGGGGTAAAACCCAAATCAAACAAATTTGTCTCTTCATAAGTTTTCTGCTAGATGCCTATTGCATTTCATTTCAGTATCACAAAACCAAGTATCAGCAGTTAAAATGGTTTTGACCAGAAAAAAAAAAAAAAAGTAATAATAATTAGAGAATCAAAAATTCTTTCTGTCTGTGTTAGCTTAACAACTGGATTAATGCACAAGGGACTTCAGAAAGGGACTGAAAAACTTCCTGACATGCTTAACAAAAATTTACTGCAAAGAGTATAGTGACACCATTGCATTCCTTTATTTTTCCATTCTTTAACTTGGAGTATGGTCTTGCAGCTATAAATTAACTAGATTGTATCTGGCAGAGGAAATATCTGAAGCAGAATGAGAGCTGCTACATAGAGTCATAAAAAATTACATTAATCCCTACTAAAGAGTCCAAGAGAAAAAAAAAATAAAATCAAAACCAAAACAAACCAATAAAAAGCCCTAAGAAGAATAAGGCTTAGAGCAAGCACTTCTGTTCCTCATAGAGCTCCCAAATTTCCATGATCACTGTTCAGGGACTTTTCCAAGCCAGGGGTTACATCCTTATGATCATATTTAGCATCCACTAAAGACCTATTCTTTTGCACAGGTCCAGTCCCTTTTAAAACTCATTTGTATTTTGGCCTTCATAACATCTTGTGGCAATAAATTACATGCTCTAATTGAGCTCTATGCAGAAAAGAATTTAAATCCTTTTCAGCACCTTTCCAACACGACCTAGATTTGGGGAGTGTAAGACATGGACTGGATGCAAGACAAGCCAGAAGAAAAAAGGAAGAAATGCTTAATGGGAAAATAATAAAAAAAACTAGTCATTCTATAATATTAGTGAAATGAGAGTGGTAGGAGGCACTGAATATATTTCTATAGCTGAGCAAAAAAATACTTTCAATGGGTTTTTACGTACCTTGCTTCAGAGACTTGTGCAGAGCTACAAGTTTCTTGGGCCACATTTGTTTTTATTGAAAAAAAGAAGAGCTTTAGGATTTGGAAATATCCTGAAAATCTTTCTTCATTAAAGCAAAGATCTTATCTTTTTCAGAAAAACAGCTGTCTCTCCACTGTCAAAAGCATGTTTTGGAAATTTAAACAGATGTTTTAAAACTACAGCTTGGTATCTTGGTTCCAGACCTAACATTTCACCATGACAAGAACTTCTACAGTGTTGCATTCAGATCTTACAGATATTCCAAGAACTGGGGAATTAAGGAGATGAGTAAACAGATGCAGGGTAACAACTTGCTTTTTCCAGTGTGTTTTCACAATTACCGATGTGACTGCAAGGGAAGTGCAAGAATAAGAAGAGGTAGCTAAGACAACAGAAATTCCTGGAGCTAGCAGGCCTGGCAGCTGAGAGCAAGTGAAAGCATATCCCTACAACCCAGTCCTACATCTGCTCACTCACTATGGAAATAAGACAGCAGTAACCGATTTATGCATCTCAAGGCCAGAATGGTGTCAAGTGGCTGACATGATCTCTGCTAAAATGCCAGCAGCCCTTGCTTTTCATCAGCAGAGAATATTAATGAGCCTTTACCACGATCTGGTCTGGGACTGCTTCCTACAAGGTGTTACAGAGACAAGTCCATGTCTCATGTCTCACAGGCACCCACCATATGGAAGTTCCCTTCAGTTTTGTTTCATGATATAAAAGATGTAGAGGATTTAAACTTTAATAACGTGGTGGGTTTAGTGATCAGTTGAAATGCCAATATTTGCCGCAGAATAATTTTCTCCATTGCACGTGGTATGCTAAAAGAAACTTTTGTAATGCAAGGCAGATGTAACTCTACAGGACACATTTCAACTGTTGATAATTAGATTTATATCTTTCTATTTTTCTACAGTGCAAGATTAAGAACACCAATCAAAGCTTAATATACTAAACTAGCAGATATCATGGGTTTAATGAACTTTTTATTATTTGAACAGAAACACCATTTTTTTTTTAATATTTGTGCCTATGATATTTTGGAAAAGAAAATAAAGGTGCATTGAAATCTAAGGCACATTTCCTATTTAGTGATCAGTCTCGAGAAAAACTGAATTATGTCTTTAACAAACTCTTGATTTAGCAACAACCCAAAAATGAGAAATTTTCCAAATCTTTAAGGTTGTAATGGAAAAGTTAATTTCTTAGCTAGTCATTTATTTCTCACTGGTAGTCATCCCCCACAGAAAAGCATGTCATTTCACTGAAGTTATTTGTATTTTTCCTTTGGCCTCTTTTGTTATACTTGCAGTTGACAGACAAATTATTTAAACAGTATATCTTGTTTTACTTATCATTAAGAGAAATAGCAAGTCCACATTACTGCTAGTCTGCTGGATACTGATCCTGCACTAGTAAGATGTGCTTTGGAAAAAGGACTAATAATAACAATTACGTCCATAAAACTAATATTTAGATTCAAATTGTTGATAACTGAATTTCAATACTCTTAATGAAATAGACTTAAAATGTTGTGTGAAACATAGGTAGACTTGTGGAAAGTTGTCTCTTGCCTTTACATGTCACAGACATCTGTCACAAACACAAACAAACAGGATGTAAAACATCTGAAAATTTCATTAAATTATCATAGAAAAGAGGTTACTTTAAAAAACCAAAATCAAATGGGAAAATTGATCTAAAATGGTTGTCTTTTTCTCAATTCTGTATTCTATCCAAAACTCAGTTGATTACTGGATTTTTGTTCTTTGAAAATTTCTAGGGTTTCAGGTTATCTACATAGTGGAAAATCTTTGGCATATTTCCCTTTGAGATTATTTATAATACCCACAGCTATAGGAATATCAGGCATTTGCCTTGAGCAATAGATTCCTGGGTGTTGCATAACAGCTTCAGAAAAGCTGTTCTTTGTATTTGGGTTGTAACAGCTCCTAGAAAAGTTGGAATGTTGCTGTTTTCATCCTAGTAGGTAATATTATGTTGATACCTCTGAGAGAGTCTATGTGCTGGATCATGTTCCTGAGGAAGTTGGAGAAGCGTGGAGAGATAGCAGGCTGAAAGTACTGAGCCTAGCTGGAAGGAACAAGGGAAGAATTATGAGGATGTGAACATGTCTGAAATGTCCAGACCAAGGGAGGTGTTCTGTGAACCCTGAAGAACTGTCATCAAACCAATCACCTGGTACCAGCCTTTGCAGAGGGATAAGGTTTTAAATCTGAGCCTTCTTGTACAGGGAAAAACTTTCAAATCCCACTCTCCTCTCTGGATGATTATTCTAATAATCAAACAAGTAGGTAGTAATAGGCAATAGTAATAGTGGGTGTGAGTCATCTGTAAACAAAAGATCAAGGCAGGTTCATCGAGGCATTTCATTCTGGAAATCACCATCTCATCTGTATATATGCATACCTAATTCTGATGTATTCCCACATGATATGGGACAAAACCCAGGTTTCTTGTGTTTTGGGGGTTTTTTGAGTACGAGCTATTGAAAGCAGTATAGGTCTCTTGATCAGCAGGCTGGTTATTGTTAAAGTTGTAATTCTTTCTCTTTGCTGTATGAGAACAAAAGGACCCAGCATGGATTGTAGTATCTGGGAATTAGAATTTCAGAAAGACGCATTCTGCTTGGACACATCATTTTCACAGTCAAAAGAGTGAATTCATACTAAACTTCTGTATTTCCTACTGATGCAGAACATTTTAACAGGAGCAAACATATAGTCATGGTGTAAATTCATATACTGAAAGAGATTGACTTTAAATTTCATTCAGTATTTGTGAATTTCAGCTTGCAAACCATTTGTGCTGCTTCACATTCTTTTACTCTCTCTTGAGACTTGTTTGGGATTTTGGCTTTTTGTTTTTGTATGCTTCTTTGGTAATATGAATTACATGCAAAGGTTATAGCTCCTGAAATTGGTGCTTGACCCTACTACATGTACACACATCCAAACAGCATTCATAAACCATGTCAGATTTAAAAAAAAGGCAATAAAAACCAATTATCAATGTAAACAAAAACTTTCTAGTTTTTGATGTTAGCTCATGCCAGAGTCAATAAATCTCAGCCATAATTCCCAGGTATTTACCTGGATCTTTACCTAGGTAATTTAAATTATCCTGAAGGGAAAGTTGAATAACATTTTACTTTAACACTTTGCAGACTATCAAAAATTGTTTCCTTCCAATGCACCTACTATCTCACAAGTGCATGGTTTAATATGGAGAAAGTACAGGGAGATTTTTACTGGAATGACCATTTTCCTGTATTTCTAGCATGTTCTCTTGAAGAGCATAGATGAAACTGTCTTCCAATAGTATGGGAGGCTTAGAGTCCTTATTCAGCTCTTAAGGAGGTACAAGTTATTGTTATATTTTCCAATTAGAACACTAGTAGCTTTTTAAAATGGAGGAAACATGAAATCAATATTTCTAAAGTATTCAGCATAAGTGACCAGCACAAGGGTCATGAAGGATATTTGAGGTACATTCAAGACACCATGATTCACTTCACATTACTTATTCTAGAACCACATTCAATATGCTGCAAAGAGATATGTGCAGGCAATAAAACCCAAATCTTCTGTCTCCAATTGCTGCCCTTGTAAGTTCCCCATTAATTACAAAGCATATTTCATTTGTATTAGGAGGTATATTTCTTTTCTATGTGCAGCTGTAGACCAAGAGAAGATGTGCATATATTTGGAATATGTTCACATTATTGATTACTGGTGTTTCAAGAATACTTCACCAAAAAGAGCATATCAAATGTATTCCATATGTAAATAATGTAACAAAATCACATTATCTAATTCTGGTAATTTAATAATTAATTAATTTCATTCCATTTCTTTCTGCCACTAGCATTGTTTTGGTTTTGAGCAGCCAGTTTTAATAGGAAAAGTATACTACCTGTTTCACTTGCATTAAAAAAATGTCTTCAGGATAGTAGTCAGAAAAAGGAACAAGAAAACATTAGCCATCCATTCAGAAATTCTGCTGTCACAGAGGATGCTGCACTTTGCTGCACTTTGCTGTTTGCTGCTCAAACCAGGGCAGCGATGGAACCGCTGCTGTTCACACAGGCACTCAGTGCTGTGTGTGATTTTACCTGCAGTTCCTTTTGTAATAAATGCTGTATATAATTCAGTTTTATTGTAAAATATGTTTCTGTAATGTTGTAATAAATACATGCTGTACCTTTAAATCAAAAACTCCCCAGCAACTGTCTGAGAAGCCACATACCCCAGCCCAAGCCTGAGGCCACCATCCAGGAATGCACCATCATTGTCAACACCCAAGGAAATGGAATTAACAAGAGAAAGAAGTGTGCACCTGGAGGAGATGGACGCTCAGCTCCAATGGGTCCACCGATGTGCATCTCATCCATACTATCTAGACAGTGAATCCCAATACCAGGTTCCCTAAATCTAATCATAAAGAGTTGACTTCTCGGAAATCCATTCAGCTGAAAAATCAAAAAATCGAGACTACAGGACTACATGAATATGTATTCTATGAGGAGACAGCAACACAGACTGATGCCATGTACCATGTAGCAAAACACTGTATAAAACTGGGATGCTCAGAGCACACTTTGTGAACTGTGGGGGACACGGTGCGATAGAGGCCGTAGACTTAAGTTCACCCAGTGGCGACCCCGGGCTCGCACACTGACCTCGACTGTGGCATTTCTCAATTGTTCCACTCAAATCTTTCAATAAAAATTCTTTTACTGATAATTTGGCTGATTTCATTTATAACACTCTTATCCACCAAACCTGCACACCCTTGGGCTCACCAACCTCCTGATTTCTATAACAGGAAATCCTTACTGGTGGTTCTATGTCCTTCCACTCTGCAGGAGTTAGTAGCCCGTGGAACTGATCCTTGAGGAAGGAAAGTAAAGCCCCTTTCACATCAGATCACCTTCAGCAGATCATACCTGGTGCTCTGGTGGGTTTATGAGTGGCGCACTGAGAGCAATTAGTTCCTGAACGAGGAAAACAACGGGCGATTACCCTATTTAACAGCTGCTAAGTGGTGTTAATTGCTGGCTATATACCACAAGCTGAGCAATTTTGTGCAAACTGTACAAACAGAACAAAACAAACAGATGATGTAGGGAGAAAAATGGGTCTGAAAGAACCTCTATTAATACCAAATAGACATACAGCTGGAGAGATCATATTCATTGCTGGTGTGAATTATTTGTAACAAGCGGTTTGTCAAATCCAGCCCATTACTGAATTGTCTGTGAATAGACAGCAGTTTATATTAGTTTCTTCATTGTTCACAGTCATTTAATGAATGTGTATGAAAACATCTTTTGCCTAAGGTTTTCTCCAGCATGGCTGGTTTGTGATAAATTCATTCTTATTGAATGATGCTTTGTTTTCCCTGAAAAAGAGTAAAGAATAAGATCTTTTCAGAATCTAGCTTTAAATTGTAAGTTAATAATAAGCAAATTATCTCTAAAAATGGGAAGAAAATATCTCTAAATGAAATGATGATGTAGTTTCTTTTCTTCTCACTGAATTGTTGAAAATAACACGAAAATCCAGACTAGAAATCTTGCAGATGTTTTTAGATTTTTTTAGATGCTCTGTTGGTTTTCAGGTCTCTGTTGCTAAGAGCATTCACTAATCACAGTGCAGTACATGACCAGCAAAGCTGGCCCCTGTGTACATTGTAGTGCTTAATGGTGTGTTTTAGATTTTACATGACAGACAAAAGTTGATTTATTTGGAAAGCATAGCTGCCAATTATAAAAAGGGTCTACATGCTGTGGAGATGTTGATAAGTTATGAGAGTAATCATAGAAGGAAACAGAAATAGAGTTTTGTAAGTCCCTCTCCTGGCTTTGACTGATATAGAATTAATTTTCTTTTTGTAACTGTGCAGTGCAGTGTTTTAGATTCAGTAGTAGAATAATGTTGAGTGCAACAGAGTGATGTTTTAGTAATTGCTTAGTCATACTTATCCTGTCAAGGACTTTTCAGTATCTTGTGGTCTGCCAGTAAGAAACTCTGAGAGAGTTAGTTCTGCCAGTAAGAAACTCTGCCAGGAAGCTCTGAGAGAGTGTGGCTGAGACAGGTGACCCAAAGTGGCCAAGTGAAATTCCATACTGCAGAACATCTTATCCAGGATACAAACTGGGGTGGGTTACCTTGCAGGGGTCAATTGTGACTTAGGCTGAGCTAGTGGTGAGTTGTATTGTGCATCACATTTCTCTCAGCTCTCTCTCCCTTCTTTTCTATTACATTTACTATTAACTATTATTATTATCTCCTCCTCATCCTTCTCCTCATCATCATCTGTGTTTTGCTTTGTTTCAATCATGAAACTCTTCTTATCTCAACCCATGAGTTTTACTCTTTTCCTGATTCTCCTCCCCATCCCACTGTGGAGGAGGTGGAGTGAGTGAACAGCCTCATGGTACTTAATTGCCTGCTTGGGTTAAACCAGTCCCGAAAAACCACTAGAATAATATAGTCACAGCTGAAAAATGAGATTCTGCAAACAAATTATGAGTGTCCATTTGAAATGATTCTTTATGATGAACTACACACAAACAAGCAAAGCAGTCATCAATTAATGATAACATTAAAGTAGTAGCATTGTTGATCTACCTAAGATAAATGCTCCAGGCTGGTTGCTTTTCCAACTGTGAATCAAGTAAAAGGACCCAGTACCAGCATACTGAAGGACCAGTATTGTCATCTGGTTTCTGTTGCTTTTGTTATACATTAATTATGTTTATTAATTTTAAGAATTTCTCTTGCTCTTTTTTGCTTTATTTTAGAAAGGGTGTTATTTTCCCTAAAGTTTATGTTGGTGTTCTATAAGAAAATATTTCTCCTAGAATGCACACCACCATTATAAGCCAAGAAATAATTCTTTATTACCAATAAGACCTTTTTCAGTGGACTCTCATGGAACAAAGGCAGGATCATATTTTTCAGAAAGTCCATGAAAGTAATGAAACTCTTATTTAGCTAAGAGATCAAATGCCAAAGATGTCATCAAAGTGGTTAAAACTTCTGCTTCCTTTTTATTCTCTTCATATAGAGCTTTTGAAGGAAAAGAAAGTGTTGGCATGCAATAAACATAGTTTATCTCTAAGACATGGCAGTCAGGCTATGGCATTAGGTTTTTGAGTGTTTTGAGTGGAAATTTTCTTGAACTGTGAAAAATGCAATTTTAGACTACATTTGATCTTCATATAATTTGAATATTTGCATGGAATTTGACTTTACAAAGTAAATGACAAGTCTTCTGAATTCAATGATTTTCATATTATCAATGGGAAAGTAATTTTTATAGTAATATTTTAAAGGTTATTCAAACACTGAGGAAGGATTTGGGGTGAGGGGAAATGGTTTTGGTTTTTTTTTTTTTCTTTCCCTTACCATTTATTTTTGCTTAATATTCCTCAGGAAGGAAGCCATAAAAAAAGAGAGAAAAGAAAGAGCAGAAGATCTGGTGCTGGCAAAATGGCCACTGACCCAGGAGAATAACCAGGGATTATGACTCTGGGATTTTAGCTGTACATTATAATAGATTTACAAGCTGAACTGCTAAACTTCTTAGCTTCCATCCCCTGGAGAATCTTGTTATTTGGTAGTCCTTTCCTTAAATAAAATAAGTTGTACTTTAAGTCTACAGTCTGTATAAATACATACAAGCAGAGAGAGAAGAGGCACATAAACCTAGTCTTAATTTTAATAAGGCTACATTTTATATGTGTCAATGAATGTATGCTCTAAAGTCATTTTAGGGAATACAGAACCAAGTAAGGCTCCTTAGCTTGATATGTACTACTTGGTTTGGGTAAAATAATGAATTCCTTGGTTTAGAATGTTCCAGATTTTTCAAATGCAGAAGCCTGCTAGGGAGGAGGCTGCAGCAGCTCCATGCTGATCATCAGTCTGACCAGTAGCTGTCCCCCAGTCTCTCCAATTCCTGGCATATGGATGTACAAACCCTGAAGGCCATAGTGCCACATTAGCTGCCAGTACAGACACCCTTGCACGTGTGTACACATGCAAATGTATTTGTCAGTGCTCCCCCAGATCCTACTGACTCTCCAGCACCTGGCCTGGACTCCAGATCCCCTCTGTTGCCACCTTCATTTGCCACCTCCTCCTATGGTTGCACCCTCAGAGGCCCAAGTCCTGGCCCTGTCCCAGCCCACATCACGTGCTCTCTGTATTACCTGGAAGAACCTTCACTAATTATTATTGCCATGCTCATTCCTGTGGCTGGCACCATGGACACAAGGACTGCTCTGACTCCTGGTCCCAGCCCCAGGGCTATCCCTGAGCCCCACACACACACTTTTGCACACAGGACAGAGACCCCCATTCAGGAAAATGGCTAGAAATGCTGTTAAGTGAGAAGCTAAGACACACAGTAATGATGAGGAACAGGGCAGACAAGCAGATGCACCTGCTTGCACACAACTGGCTCATCTATGAACTTGCACTTCTATTTTCCCAATTGTCCTTCCCCAAGAACACCTTGATTCCTCCTTTTCCCACCTGTGGCTTGTCCCTAAAACATAGTCAATCCTGTGCAATCCAAGTGCCCCTCCCCTGCACTCCATACTGAGGTCCATTCCCTTGATCTTACTGCAGAAGGTGAGCAATAAAATAAATAAATAAAGCAGGCATGGGCTAGCGTGCATCATGGAGTCAGCAACAGCACACTGTGTACAAGATTACATACCAATGAGGTGAGCAAAGAGGAGAGGCAGTCACTGCTCTTTTAAGATAATATGGACATGGTAGAGAGAATGTTTTCTTCCAGCCTTACTTAGATTGATGTACCCAGATACACCCCTTATCTCACAGTGCCTGGGAATGCCTGATGAAATACAATTACAAGTTTATGCATGTAATATATACTATCTCCCTTCTCATAGATAATTATGGCTTGGTGCTGCTAAGACTCAGAAATCCTCCCCTGCATGTCAAGATGACTATTTCTTCTGTATTTCTTTATTCATCCCCTGGCACAGTTGCAGTAGAGAGTGTGGACAGGCAATATGAGTAAAAAATATGTACTTCAGAGCAATGCTGCAAGGCTTTCTTGCACTCTTTGCTGCCTTGACTACTTTTACTGTAAGTTCTTCAACTTCTGAATGTTACCATAGGATAGATAGTACTAATAATATGGGTAAAGTAAGAAAATCTCAAAACTGAAGATGAGTATTTTGGCATTTTCTGTAATATCCTGAAGCATGAGGTAAAGTGAATTGGGGGAAAGAAACTGATTAACCCACAAAAAATCAACTCCTCCTTCATATTCCTTCAGTGCTATAAATCAGAATATTTTTGCCTTGATATATACTGACACATGAGTAGAAAGTAGGTGACTATTTATTTTGCCTATTAGATTTCTGTATTAGTATTTAGTGGATTAAGGCTGTAGCAATTAACATAATGAGTAGTGACATTGGCACCTAAACTTTTGAGGTAGCACTCTATGTAAGAAACAGACTTCACACTTTGAACTTGATGCGTATCATTGAAGAAGTCCTTCTGTGATTTCATCTCAAGACTGAAGTGAAATGGAATGCAATGGATCATGTGGAATGTAAGCTTCTCCAAGCAGACAGTGGGATTTGGGATGTGGGTTGAATCTTCCCAGTAGGAGTGCTACAAACAAAGCTGCAAACATATTTATTTGTTAGCACAACAAATTTGTCTCCATTCTCTAAGAAAATAACACCTTCTTTCTTGGTACTGTTAATGTACTGATAGAGTGGAGTGTTTTAGAAATCCCTTTATAGTTACATCTCTTTTCTCATCAAGGCCTATAGTCCCATGTGAATGTTTCCCTTAATAGTTCTTTTCAGTATTTGTTCATGTTAGCATTTTTCTGAACTTTTCCTGTTGAATTTGAGGACAGCAAAGATAACTTGATTTAGCTGAGTTAATCTATTGATGCTTCCCCTAAACCATCATCTGAAATGGAATAATTTGAAGTTGTTTCTTTTAAAAGCTATTGGCTCTTCTGAAGTGATTTTCCCCCCATCTTTACACACAGACACACAGACACAGACACACACACATTTATATATACTTTTCTTCCTAGCCAGCTCTGAGAGTTATTTTGCTTAGAATCCCTTGCTCTTACTTTGCTGTTCTCTATCTGGTGTTTTGTTAAGGACCATATCATAGTATTATCACTCACACCTTCATTTCACTTCTTCCCATTTTAATAGAATTGGTACAGAAGAGCTTGCTTGTCTAATTTTGTCTCCATCTTCAGTTTAAAAAACTTACTAAACTAATTCCAAAATCTTCCTCAACCATCCATTTTCCTTTTCCATGCTCTCAACAGGGCCATTGATAGCTAAATATTCCCCTTATTACTAATTAAGATACTTCACTAATTCTTCTATTAGTCACAAAAAGATTTCTCTCTGGGGTTTAACTCATTGTAGGCATTTGGTGGCTTAGAGCAAGCCCAAGTCATAGCAGTTTCCTGTTCTTCTTTCTTTTTAACACTAGTCACAGATTTTCAATCAGTCTATTCTCATGCAGCATCTAAACCAGCATTTACACCTTTGATATAAAACACATATCCTGCATTTTTCCCTTGCTTGTCTCCCTGAACAAATTGTATTCTTCTGTGTCAGATGTGCAGCATATCCCACAGTCTCTGTGATGACAGCTAAGTCATCATTTTGATCATGAATTAAGTCTTGAAGTATCTCCTTGTACCTGTTCTTTGATAGTTTACCGACAACTAAGAGAGTGTCATTATTCTTCCTATAATTCTCTTTTGAATAAAGTCCTTGTCTTCTCCTTCTCCATAAATATGGAGCTTAAATTCAGGGGGTTATATACATTCCTTCAGATTTTAGTTCATTCCATTAGAAAAGAGATAAGTTTAGCTCTTCTAAGTGGCACAATATGCAATAAATTCACAGAAATTGGAGTTGTACCAATATTAAATCTTTGAAATGAGAAAAAAATTAGACCAGCAATCTTTCCTGACTTGAACAGATGTTTTCCAATGATTTTTAAGAATTATTATTGCATTATTATTTATGTTATTATACTTATCACTGTAGAGAAAACCACAATAGGGCTGAGCACATACTGAACTGAAGACATTAAGGTTTCCCTTTGGAAACAATAATAAATTGTGTCAGTTTTCTAGGTCTAAGCAATTTCCTTGAAGAGTGTAATTAATTTGTAAGAAAACCCCAGCCAACAGTAAAGATTGCAGTATAAAATTGCAAATCAGAAACTTGTTGAAAAATAATACTTGCCATAAAAATGATAACAATACCATGCAAAGAAATTGAAAAGCGACATATAAATAAATTACTGTGGCACTGTTCTTGCTGCTATGGTTAATGTTATGTCAGCATTTTCATTATAATATCCATTTTTCAAAGTTTATGAGTCATCTATAAAATTAAAAAAAAAATATTTCTAAGACTGATGCTGGAAGATCATGTTCTAGAAAGACTTTCAATTACAATAGTGTAGAGGAAAAATACCAGTCACTCTTCACAAAATGTCTTGAGCTGGAAAACAAAGTATCAGTTTAAAAATATAATTTAAATTTTTTGGACTGAAATTGTAGTTGGAGATGCAGCTGTAAAATTAGCTTTCTTTCCCTGTCATTCAGTTATTTACAACATCATTTTAAAGAGAATGGGACTGAAGCCAAAGTAGTTAGTTGGAGAGTCTGTAGTGTGTGTTAGGATGAGAGAAGCCATGCTGTCATTTTAAATTTTACTACCTGCCCCACATAATCCCCTCTAAAGAAAAATGCTTTGAAACTAAGCTCATTAGGAAGAAGTGATAACATATTTGTAGCTGAGTCATTGATGCAAATTTATGTTGATGCAAGAACAACATACTGAAAGCTTTTAAGGAAAGATTTAGCAAAATCTTTCCGTTCCAGGTATTAAGAGAAAATATGCTGTGTTAATAAAATAATTTCTAACAACTTATTTAGAACATGTTTTTTTCTAAATAATGGAGTAATGAGTAATAATAAGGCACATGAATAATATAATGAGATACTGTTAAAAGAAAATACCTTATAAGCTTTATCTGTAGTTTCTCAGCAGTTTTCTATTGCTGTTGAACCCAGACTGCTGAATTGAAGGCATTCTTGATCTGATCTGACTAAATATAACATTCTTGTGTTTTTGTGAGGACTTGGGGTAATGTTTGAGAGCACAAGCATTGAGATGATGTTGAAGGACCTGGACAGCATAAAGAGGCAAATCCAGTACAGTCACATTTGCATGGTTCAGCCTCCAAAAGAGATGACTGAGAGAGGACCTCATGAATGTCTACAAGAATCTGAAGGGAGGATTCCTATAGGATGGAGCAGGTGCTTTTCAGTGGTGCCAAGCAATGGGACAAGAGGCAATGAACAGAAACTGATGCACAGGAAGTTCTACCTGAACAAGAGTGTCTTGGTTTGGAAAGACAGGTATCTGCCAGGGAAAGCTGGGGTTTCCCTTAGAATGGAGAATGTAAACCCCTCACCCCCGCCAAATTATAATTTTGCAATTAAGGGCTTTCAGGCAAAGATTTGGGAATAGGAATAACCGTTCTTTACTAGGAATATTAATAATACAAATGTAATAGAAAAACAAAACCACCCAACCAAACCAGCAAACAAACAACAACTTTGGAAAACCCTGACAGAGTCAGAGCCACAACCTGACACCCTGCTGGTCAGGGTGTTGGAAGCAGTCCAAAAGTGAGTCTTTCAGGAGTGGCAGATGTTGTTCTGGTGGAATAGAGATGATCATGTAGAACAAGAGTCCAGTGGTGGTGAGAAGGGGTCCAGTCTCCCTCCAGGAATTGGATGAAGTTGGATACTTTCTGTGTTCCTGTGTCTCAGTTTTTATTTAGGTAGGAATGGTTGGCTCCCCCCACTGGGTGGAGCATCTCAGAATAGGATGATGGAATGTGGATAGTCTACTTTGGGGATGTGTGCTTTTAGGGGTGTCTTAATGGTCCATTAGCAGAAAATATTCCCCTGGAGGGAGGATGGGTGGTGAAAGAGATAACAATGCCCTACCTGGTTTTAACAGTTGGCCCATTATCAGAACGCACCCACCCACTGCCTCCCAGAGTAAAGAAGAACAATTCTCCAACAGCTTTCAGTAGATGAAATAGAATACATATTTTTGGTTCCATAACCCAAGACAAAGAGGAAGAGCTTCTTTACAGTGTGGGAGACCATGCAGGTAGCTCAGAGAGGGTGTGGTGTTTCCCTCTCTGGAGATACTCAAGAACCATCTGAATGCAGCCCTGTGCCATGAGCTCTGGGATGGCCCTGCTTGAGTAGGAGGGCTGGACCAGATGAACCCACTGCGGTCCCTTCCAACCTGACCCAGACTGTGATTCTGTAATTCTGTGACTTTTGTGAAGAACCCTGGCATGAACCTTGATACCATTTTGAGGGCAAATAGCTGAAATTACTAAAAAAAATTTTGGATATATTTTGCTTATGAGTAGAGGCCTAAGAATCTGTATAAAATCTTTATTGAAAGCCCATATTCTCACCAATGGATATTTATAAGGCATTAATGACACAATTTTAACAAAATGGTACTTCTTTGGAGAGAAGAGAGGGTCTACAGTGACACTTTATTATGCTTTTAAGGTTGCATTATGGGATATCATATTAGACACTTTTGTGTTCACATTCTATATACTTCTGGATATTGGACGGATGTGAGTACAAATCAAGGAACTTCAAGGTAGTTGTATGCATGGTTGTATTTACATGTACAGATACAGATGCAGGTACTAGAAACTCCACTTCCCTGTCTGGGACATTTCTAAGTATCTTTTTCTTCAAAATCTCTTCCTTTCTTGTGCATATCACCCAAACAGAGCCACAGAATAATTGATGTAAAAAAGCAGCTCCAGAGCTGGAGCTCCTATGCCCCGCCCAGAGCAAGGTCACCTAGAACTGGCTGCCCAGGGCCAAGTCAGTTGGGTTTTAGGGTTTTTTAGGAAGGGGATTCCTCAGCCCCTCTGGGCAACCAGTTCATTAGGCACCACTGGGGACTCTGGCTTCACTTCTTTGTTCCCTGATCAGCTATTTATACTCATTGATTCAATCTTTCTCAGCCTTCTCTTTTGCAGTTTGAACAGCCCGAGCTCTGTCAGCCTCTTCTTATACAAAAGATGCTCCAAAGCCTTCATCAGTTTTGTGGCCTTCATTGAACTTGCCTCAGAAAGTTTATGTCTCTCCTGTACCAGGCATTTAGATCTAGAGTGCACCAGACATCAAAATTCATCTAGTTCTATTCAATATCACTAGTGGGGAACTGAAAGCTATTCAACTCACCCAAACATAGATACCCACAGCAGGGTTCAATTGTCTAAACACAGATGTTCTGTACTATTTCAAAAAGGTCTGGAATATTCCCCATGCCCTCCAGCTGCCAAGCACCAGGTCATATTTGCCATCCTCTGTGAATATCTCATAAATTTTCTGGTTTACTAGAAGCCATGAATAATCTAGGTTTAGACATTGATGTAACAATAAACCTTAGACAGCAAAACACCTTTCATTTTCTATGTATTATAACTTTATATATAACTCTTTTATATAACTTTATCCATATAGCCTAAGGCTCCCCTTGGAGTCATCAGAGTTTCTGCCAGGGGCAGTTCAGAGGAAGAGATAATCTCCTTCCATTTAACCAGCTGAATTAAAGTGAAATGGTATGAATATGTCCTCACCCCTTCTGATCACTCACTCCTTCTCCCAGACTTACATAGCCAAGGCCAGAAGCACAAACAAGTAGAGGAACAACAAAAGAAAAGTGCAATTTTAAAATACCTTAGAATTAAAAACAGGAAATGAAGAGTTGATTATAGGTCATTTTTTTCTCTCCTCCAAATTTCGTAATAAATAACACACTTTAGTAGTGCTATGTTATTAGTATCTCCCAGTGACTTTGTTTACAAAGCCTCTCATTATTATCCACTCTGTCAATGTGCACTTTAAAAAATGTGAATCACATTAGCATGATTGCATTTGCATTAAACACATGGTTAGTTTTTTAAAAGTACAAATGCTTGTAATTTTATGACACACCCGCATGAATTATAAAATGATGCATAATAGAACTTTGCTTGATTTCATAATTACCTGTTGTTATCCTGGGCTAATTAAATATTCAGCACTGCATGTTAATCCTGAAAGTCTCCCTGGTATCCTCTCTTCCCTTTTCCTGAATTTTTTTAGCACGTTCCATTGAGTTACAACTAATTCCATGGAATCTGTAGAAAGAAAAATATTCAACAGCTATGGAATATGCAAATCTTCAAACAACCATACCCAAAGTTAAAAGTGGAAATTTCAATATGTACCTATTATTTCTGGCAGGCATGTATTACATTGCTTTGATCATGTTTCTTTACTAAACCTCCTCATCTGGTTGAAATAGAGCCTCTTAGAGCTATTTCCCCCTTCTTTATTTTCTCAGAAAGTTAGCTTGTATTTTATACTGCTTAATCCTCTAAAATAGACTGTTTTCTATTTGTCCATGGTGTACTATTTGAGCATCTAAAATACTAGGAGGTATGAGGAATTTGAGACCTGAAATACCTTGTTCAAAAAGAGAAAGTGTGGGAGAATAATTATTGTATTGTAGTACTTTAATTCATATGAATAAAATGACCAGCCTTGCTATCATTCAAGTTAGCAGCAAGGTCCTCAGCAGCTTCAAACAGAATATATTATTAAAGCATACAGAGGTGCTGTTATTTCATACCAGGTGGAACTCATTTTTTTAAAGAATGAAATATGTGACCTGGGAAAATCATCAAGCAACTTATTTTGCCATCAGAAAGAGAGCACTGTTTTCCTTCGAGTTTTCATTTCAGCCCCAACATAGACATCTTCAGCTCATTTTATCTCCCTTGCCCTGCTGCCAATAAAGGAAATTAGTATTGGATGGGAGGCAGCTCATTTGCCTAGAAACATCTGGTGTAGATATGCCATGTGGTATTCAGCCAGAAAGGCAAGAGGTTTAGCTTGGGTCTGCTGTCAGATACAAGCTGTATTCTGATGTCCCACAAAAAAAAAAAAAAAAAAAAAAAAAAAGAAAAAAAAAAAAAAAAGGAAAATTAAGAGCAGCCAATACCTGCATTTAAGCCATTGAATCAACTTTAGATGTTTGCATTTGTAGCTGGCTAGAGATAGGTAAGAAATGCTGTGAAACTCTTCACTGTGCTCCTTTTAGTAATGAGTACAGGTAGGTCTTTTCTAAAGAAAATAACTTATTCTCCTAAACAAGCACTTGCAACATATGTAATCATAAAATTTAAATTTTAGTTGCAAATCTTTGTTTTATAATTTGTTTAAGCTTAAAACAAGTGACAAGTTAAAAAAAATCAACAACAATAAAAAACCCACACAAAAGAATAAAGCCACTGTCCTGGTTTTAGCCAAGGAATAAAACAAACAAACAAACACACACAGAGAGCGCAAACAAAACAAACAAACAAAACCCAAGAAAACCCAAACCAAACAAAATTCAAAACCTAAACCTCTCAAAAAACCCCACAATCAAACCTAAAAAACAAAAACAAAAACAAAAACAAAAACAAAAACAAAAACAAAAACAAAAACAAAAACAAAAAAAAAAAAACCAAACCACCACACACCAAACCCATAAAAAATAAAACAAAAATAAGCACTAAACATTTTTGTAGAAAATTTAGGCCTTATAGAGGCCAGATTTTGCATTCATGATGCAAGTGTTGTCCCCAAGCATCTGTTAAGTATATTTTTTAAAAAAAAAAGTTACTTTGAGGAGGTGCATGAAATGTAATGTCTTTACTTCTTTACCTATCTTGATCTCCTCCACATCACACTGTTCCTCTAGGTATACTTAGTCTAAATTTAACTTCTTGGTGTTAAACTGCTGTAATACTACTGCTTTCAGCACATTTAGTGTGTGTCTTGTACTGTGTAAATGAAAGGGGTGTCAGTTATCATGCTTTTAGATCCTTGTATTTCTCAGTTAATAATGATGATCTTTGAGCTTGGTCCTGCAAGTAATCATTTGTGTGAATAAAATTAGGCATATAGATTTACATTGGCAGGATTAGTGACAATGTAAGCTTTGGCATTTTTAGGCTGCTATACAAATGTTTAGCAATTCTCCCTTTGATTTCTTCCATTTTTATTCCCTTCCATAACCCCACAACTTCTTAGACACATGAACTTACAGTCAATTTTCGTGAAGGTTTAGTGCTTTGCAAATCTGAACTCTTAGATATGCTTCTCTTAAAACTTCTTTGGACCTTCAAGACTTCATTGCAGCTAATCTTATCATAGAAACTGTGTTGGAAATGAAAGTGTTAGCTCCAATTATACAAACCTTTGATGTAGTTGTTTTCCAACATACTAGTATTGGAAAAGACAATAGCACCATCACCAAGATGCATGTGTATGATGAGCCCATTGACGTCTTTCATATATTATGTAAACAGGATTTTTTGATTAAACATTTAAAGTAATCCATTCCCTCCCATATGTTTATCCTTTTATTAGCTTTAAATAGCTAAGCCATTTTCAGTGCAGTCATTATTGTTAGTTTGCTCCTGCTCTCCGCTCTACATGAGCTTTTCCTTAGGTTAACTTGTAGAAAATACACCAGCATACAGAAGTCAGAATAATAACAACAGAGAGGAAACAAAAAATAATAACTTACATTTTACAGTGGCCATGTCTAAAGATCCACAATCAGTAGCACACAAAGAACTTTAGCATGGTTTGATTCTGCATCTTTTGTTGCCAGATTGCAGACACACTTTACAGTAATGGAAGTGTTATTTCCTCTGATAACCACAGTAATTCATCAGAATACTTCTTCTTCTTCTTCTTCTTCTTCTTCTTCTTCTACTACTTCTTCAATAATATTTCCCCTCAGTTTTGCTGCATTAAAATAAATTAAATAAATTTAGATCAGTTTTGGCTCAACTCTCTAACTACTTTGTCAAAGTCTTTTAGAGCAAACCTCAGATGCAGTTGTTATTGTCCTCTGTGGCAACAGTCATTGCAAACATCATTAAGGATGTGAGGTCTCTCCCTTAATTAAGAACTAAAAGGTTTCATTTCCTAAAACAAAAGCATGTGGCAGGTTTTATTGATCTGTTCCATGTTGCCAACTGAACACATTAGCAGGGGTTATTGATTACTCTAGCAGTAATGAGCTCTGTTCCTTGTCAGGTAAAGCACACATTCCTAAGATCTTTCCCAGAGCACCCTATCTGTTCATTCACATTCACCAAGTTATACAATAAAGGGGGTTTTTAAGATCTTTATTGCCTATGTATCATTTTTTAAAATTTAACAGCAATCATTAGAAAGGTCATTTTTTCAGTCATTATCTTGTTATAATTCTTTCTGAATGTCACTGATCCACTTAGGAATGAATTCAAAAACAAAAGAAGCACAGCATTGGTGGT
>VWYO01008398.1:238253-256744 GCA_013400275.1 Rhadina sibilatrix
TTTTTTTACTGTAAGCACATATGACTATTACTGTTTTTAATAACTGCCAACAAAAGAACCAGCATTATATGTTAATCTGAAACTGTGGTAAACAATTCTCTAACAGAATGCAGAGGATCTTTCCCCAGTTTTGAAAGAATAATTTCAGACTGGGGAATTCTAGACCCCAGAGAGATGGTGTCATTTATGATCCTGAAAAAAAAGGAAGCAAATTATAAGGGTCTGGGGGAGCTGATTGATTTCCAAGGGTCACTTTTTCCAGGCTTTGTATGGTTCATCCCAATATGTGGACAATCTAGTAAAGGTGACAAGATGTCTTCCTGTATGAATATGGATTGAGTCTTGTGTTTATTAACTGCAATCAAATGTGGGGGGAAAAAAAATGTGAGAGGTAGAAGCAAGATAATACAGAAAGAGTAGAGACACTCTCCAAGGGCGAGGCTGTGGCTAGGAAAGCCAAAACTCATTTGGAGTTTTATCTATCAAGGCTTCAACAGGAATATCAGCAGCAAAAGGAAGACCAGAACTATCAAGCTGCTGCTGAACAGTGCAAGGAACCTGATGTACCAGAACACAGAGAATATTTTAGTTTGTACTGCTAAGATTTATCTTCTGGGATTCCAGATTCCTCAAATCTGTGGGAAAGTCTGAAGCAAAGAAGAGTTACTCTCAGTAGAAGAGGATCAGATTTGGGAATATTTAAAGAAACTGAACATCCACAAGTCCATGGATCTCACGAGAGCTGATGGAGCTGGAAAAGGTTACTGTGAGGCCACTCTCAACTACCTTGGAAAGGTCATGGTAACTACAAGAAATTCTTGTGCAATAGAAAAAAACAAAGTGATGAAGATAGACAAGAATGGGAATTAGGGAAACTACAGGCCCATTAGCCTCAGCCTGAATCCCTGGGAAAATGAGAAAGCAAATAGACCCAAAATACATTTCTGATCACATTAATGAAAATAAGGCTTTTGAGACTAGTCAACATGAATTAAAAAAAAAAAAAAAAAAAAAAAAAAAAAAAAAAAAAAAAAAAAAAAAAAAAAAAGAGAGAAAATCAATTGCATATATTGGAGTTTTATTTCATATAAATTATGTATATCATGTCGAATGCCTGAATAGCCTGGTAACCTTTTGAAAAAAATCATTGGCTCAGCTGATTACTGTTGTTGTTCATGTTCACTTCAGGTTTTGACGCTGTCTCACATCAAATCCTCACGAACAACTGACAAAGTCTAGTCTACATAAGGAGGTAGTGAGACAAATTGAAAAGTGGCTCAGCTTCCATGATCAGAGAGTGGTGACCAGTCGCATCCACTCCAGCTGGAGGCCAGTCACTGCTAATGTGAGCCAGGGTTTCAAACCAGGGCCAATTCTGGTCAACTCCAACATACTTGCATATGTTAAAAAAGAACACCTGCAGATGGTTGGGATTTTGATGGAGGTTTCTTTGGGGTAGGTTTTTTTTTTTTTTTTTGGGCAGAAAAAAAAAATTGATATTTTAATGACTTGATGATTGTGAATTTGGAAGCATTTTGTTTACACATCAAAAGATCAGAATACATTTTACAGAGGAAAACATGTTACAGAAAAACAGTGAAATTGTGAAATATAATCATTTAAGGCATATGTTCGTGCACATGTGTCTTGAATTGTCTTGATTTAGACAGGTCTGGAGGCTAGAAACTGTAGGTTATTTCTACAATTTGTTGAGAGAGACAGGTACCTCTAGACCGAGGTACAGAATCCCAAGGGAATGAAGCATTTTCTAGGGGAGCCTTCCACTGACTATAAATACCATTTGAAGAGTGTGTCTAGTTATAACTAGACCTGTTTTACAAGATGAATAAAATACATTTTGGCCATAAAGTGGAAGCTCATCAGTTGAACTTCGCAAAATTCATTGGTATAGTTATGTTTAATCTGTTTCAGCGACTAAATGAAGTTAGCCCTGAATATCACCCCTAAATAGCAGCAGATTTTCTGATGCCTGCTGAAATCGTGAACTCTTTCCTCTTTTTTTGGCTTATCGTCCTAATATTCATATTAAACATGCCCTGCTCAGTGATGCGAATACACAATACTTTTTTTTCCCAGTGAAAACCTGTCAGCATTTGCTTGCCGATCTTTAATGGGTTCTTTGCAAATCTGTCCATAATGGGAAGCCTTCCAGCATTAGTTTTACCTCAGCAAAAGTCCACAGATATGATTTAGTGAAGCAAGGAAAGGCCCAGAGAATCTTTGTAACTCCCTATGTCCTAAGTCCATTCAAGGATCAGAAAACACGATACATACCCCAGAAATAGCTGTGTGAGTATCAGTAGTTTTAGAATGTCACTGTGATTAACATCCATGGACATATAGGAATAATTCTAACTTATCTGGACTTTGAAAGAGACAGATATAGAAACAAATGCTAATTTTTTACTCGTAGGATAGTGGTGAACCACCATCATGACCAAGTCAACATAAAGACAGATTCCTGACTATATCAGTAACTTCATATTTTTTTCAAACTATACTAGAAATGAACCACAAATCACAGACAAGATTTTTTTCTGGAATTTTCAGTATACATCTACATTGCCTACTGTAACAGAGGCAGGAACAAGTTTGGAAAACTTGTTATAAACAAGTCAGACTTTGCTCTCCACACTGCTTAACTGTCAGCTGGCTCTCCATATTTTTTCTGAAGCACTCCAGTAAGTTTTCCACAAGTTATCTCCATTCCAGTTCAGGGAATAAATCCACACAGAATTCTCTCTCCATAAGGCAGTGTGTATACAATTGGACATTATCTGTCTGATACAATTCTCCTTAGCCTTAAAATATTATCCAACCTTGTATCGTACCTTTGAGCGCTCACATACACCATATGCCAGTGCACAGAAGCCATAGCCTCATTTCCATGCTATAAAAACTTCTCCCTATCAAAATGCAATATAATCCTTGCATTATTTCAGACACCTCGAAATTATTCTCATTTACTCTACTGCAACAACATGCTAATATTTTTGCATTTTATATTTTGAGGGAACTGCCTGAGTCTGAAGATGCCAAGGGCTACTGTATGCCTGTAGATGTAGCCTGCCAGAGAGGAGCTGTCCCTGGCATAGCATAGACATGAACCAAAGAGTTCTACCTGGCATTGGGTCCAGGGGCTGCTTTTTGTTTTTCTTTTATTCATCAGCTTAGACATACTTAGGCTCCAGATACATTAAATCAGACCAATAGTACCAACCAACCAAACAACAACAAAAAAACAACAAAACAGCAAAACCACTCACAAAAAAACCTAAAAATCTTCCACCAAACTCAAAACAAAACAAAGCCAACAAATGAAAAACAATCTCCCCCAAAAGCACAAATGAAAAACAATCTCCCCCAAAAACACAAACAAAACAAAACAACCAAAAAAGAAACCCCCGCCCAAAAAACCCACACAAAAACAAAACAAAACCAAAACCAAAAAACCCACAAAAAACAAAACAAAGCAAACCAACCAACCAACCAAACAAACAAAAAACCAGACCAACCATCCAAAGGCAAAAACCAAGAGTCCCTAAATAAGGAGATGAGACATTTGAATCTACTGCTTTAAGAGACAAGAAAAAGTGTTAAAACACATTAGTTCCCTAAGAGCACATAAATATTGCCTATAAACACAGCTGTGATTCTAGAGAATCAGAATTATTTTTAAATTGATCCAATATTTTCCAGCCTTTTCCAGTTTGTAGACATCTAACGCTTCTTTAGGGGTCTTTGACATACTGAGGAAAATCACGTAGGTGCTATTCTGTACATGGACTATAAACAGACTTCCTCTTTTCTTTGATGCTCCTTCCAGTTTCTTTCAGAGTAGTCCCCAGACACACATTGCTTTGCAAACACAGGGGTAAAACCTCTAAATCCTTCACTGATAGAAAACCTAACTACTAAAGAAGTAAAGCTAGGATGGGAAATAGGAAAATGATGCTATTTACATGAGCACTGAGGTTCTGGATCTGAACATAAATAGTAAGCTGAAATTTAATATTATAAAGGCTGTTATGAAAAAAAAATATTTCACACCAGCATTCACATACCCAGGAAATGAATTGATGAGAATATTGTCTTTATGTCGCAGAGAAACTACAGAGTAAACTGCATTCCTCTGACAAAGTCAAATAATCTGAAAGTTCAAAAAGAGAAAATTATTTTCCTGTATTAAAAAAAACAACTGTAAAATAAAGTTTAAAATTATTTCTCAGACCATTATTATAACTAAAAATCTTTATTGTCAAATATAATTCTAGATCACTCATGTCATGCTGAGATGGTGCTTTCTATCCAACTGGGATTTAAAAAGAATGTATTTTGTAAGTCGAATGAAAAATCTTTGTCACAAAGGAAAATTCAAAACCTATGACTCATTCTAATTAAAACAGACTCATTAAAACTCATATTTCTTCAAATAAATGTGAGAAATTCACTTTGCATACTACTACAATTTTGAGATTGCTTATTTCTTTTGTAAGGAAAAATATATAATATTACTGTGCATCCTTAAAATGTTACAGTTCAGTTCACTTAAGCATCACAGACTTTAATTTTTCATTTTTACTCTTTTGTTTGGGGGTGGTGAATAGTCCTCATTGGCTCTCTGACAGAGTGCAAATCTTTAGTGTTCTCTGCTCCTGTCAGCTGTACTAGAGCCCCACCACAGTCTGAGCAATCCCAGGAAACTCCATAGTTTAGACTCAAAAAATTATCAGTAGGGGGATGTTGCACAAGAATGAAACCGTAATTAACAGTACTAAGTGAAATTCAACTTTTAAAATTCAAGACATTAATCTCAAAATAGGGAGGAGGAGGGAAATTCAAAAACATTTTGCAAAATGCAAATTATTTTCAAGAACCTAATTATGGTATTTTAATTAAAGCTAAAAAATCTGTGCAATCCCCAAACACCAATTCCCTGTAAAAATTAGGATGGGATTCATAAAGTCTAATTTTAGTCTTCATCTGAGTCATTTTACGCTCCTTCAGCAGCTGATAGACTTGAGCAATGCTAGGGAGCTGTTCCTTTGATTAGTTCTGAATATCTACACCAGAATGAGAGCCTAAATTCTGTTGTTTTCATTGTTCTCATTATTGTCATATTCCTCTCAACCCAGCCCTCTGTGTTTGAACTTTTTTTGATGAGTAAAAGATAAGAAAATAGGAGAACAGGAGCCCCATTATTGGTAACATACTTTGTTCTAGAATTTTAGAGGAAAAACATAAATAACAAGAGATAAAAGCATAGGAAGGACATATTCTTTTTTCTGAATCAGTTTCATTATGAAAAATTTTTATCAGCAATACTGAAACTCATAAAGATATTTTTTATTTTACAAGCAGGATCTGTTCACAGAATCAAAGTACATGTTATAAGATGTGACACAATATGCAATACAACATTTAATAGCACTCTTTTGTTAATTTCATGGCTAATTTTCCATAGAATTATGCTGATCTGTGGTTATAGTTTTCCAAGATAGATATGATTTGCTCTTAAGAACAAGTGCAATTCTTTGGTGCTTGTTTTATTTGGGATTTTTTGTGGGTTTGTTTGTTTGTTTTTGGTGGTTTTTTTTAATTTATTTTTTGATAGAAGATTGAGCTCTGAGTGTTTTCACTTCATGTTATAGTAAACAGTGAGCAGATTTTCCTGCAGGAATGCAGTTGCAAGGTTGCAACCATGTCACAGAGCTCTGGAGTGCTCTGCAAGTTAACAGCTGGCAGCCTCCCTCCCCAGCACCTGGCTGGCTTCACACTGCAGAACCTCAGTCACAATTCAGCCACACCAGCACAAATTTTACCACTGTCAGAGGGGTCCCCATCCCTGTGCCCCCTCTGCTTACCTGTGGGCCTGATATTTCTGGGTCTGGGAAATTTTAGCCTGCTAGCAGCTGCTAACTTTTCCCAAGGAAAAGTTTCTCAGGAAAGTTTCTTCTCAAAACAATCTTGGTAAACAACTATCCTTTCTCAAAACAATCTATCTCCAGGTGGTGTTTTGCTGTTTCTCTAGTTTAACCAGTGGGACTAGAGATGTGTCATTCCCATTCACCAATCATATTAAGTCTGTGTGGGAACATCTTAAAGGTAGTAAGAATTAGACAATAAAGCCTTTTTTCTGTGTTCATTGCCTTCTGAAGTATTTGGAGTCTTTCATCTTTCATGTCCTACAGCGACACTTACCCACCTGAACTCAACCTCAGCAGAGCCCACCATGGTCCCTCCTGGCATGCAGCATAATAACAGCAAAAGGCTGTCCTCTGAAACAAAATATTCTCTTACTCTTCACAAAACTTAATGATGCAGATGCTTAACTGCTTTATTTGTTGGGTTTTTGGTGTTTTTTTTTTTTTTTTCTTAATAAGAAAGGAAATAAAAAATATTTTATTAACTTTTTGCTAAATTTACAGCACTGTGCAGGGCACAGTGACTTTTTAAACATCTCATATCCCTTCTGTAGACCAAATTCTGCTACTTTTTAGAATAACATAATTCAACAAAATGCCTTAGAAATTGATTTAATCTCATCAGAAAATAAGGTGATACAATTTCTGAAGAATTAACCTCCCAAAGTGTTGTCAAAGAGTGATACTAGGCTACTTTCAACATCAGAAGGCTTTGATTCATATCATATCAATTAGCAGCAAGAATCCCTACAAGTATAAAGTTGATACACATCTCTGGATGTCAGAAATTCACTCTTATGAAAAGAGTTCAAAATTTCTTGTGCAAAGTCACTCTCTCCACTCTACAAATGATATATGAGTTACAAGGGTGAAGAAGACTTCACCAGGACAACTCTGCAGCGAAAATTAAGGGCACAGTAGCAAGTCCTTCAGGTCATACTTGGTGCAAGTTAATGGGAAAGACTCTTCTAATTTCTCTTGATCCTCAGGACCTCAGGGATCAAAGACCAGTAGTTAAATAAAATACAGTCTGAATAAAACCAATTTAAAGATTTCCAAGCATTTGTCATTCAAAAATGCCATTTCATCAGCATCAATATTTCTAAAGTGGAATGTCAACTTTGACAAATTAGGTCTGAAAACACAGCTGAGGAAACAGAACATTTGGGCAATTTTGGAACACAGTGTTTATATTTTTTTCAGGTATCATTTTGAAATCTTTTCTATTTGAAATCACGTTTCAGCATCTAACGTGAACCACGTTATCCCCAAACTAGCACAGACTTCTTTGATTTATGAGATGACATTCTGACACTGACAGTGATTCAACCATCACCCCCCTCCCATTCAATAACTTGATGAGTTTTTTTTGTTATTACATATTATTTGAAATACATGAAGACTCACTGTGGAAAAGAAATTCTGAACTTCAACAAGCTTAAAACATATAACTTTATTATTGTCTTATGGGCAAGGCTTTCACAGACTTTTGGATACATTGCCCTATAAATCCCTTACCTTGTCTTTCTCTGTGTTCCAGACGCATCTGAGAAAGGTGGTCATGCAGCAGTGAAGTATTTGGTCTCCTAAAATTTTGCCCTTTGCACTTCAATCAGAATCATGATTTTTTATGGAAGACTTCACCTGTAAGATGTTTACAAACACCAAGAAAGAGAAAAGTTGAAGCCATATACACATTTTCATTCAAAAAGTTAAAACCTTAATATAAACTAGAAAAAAAAAAAAAAAAAAAAAGAAGAGAGAGACAGGCATTAGGCATCTTTCCCTTGAACTTTCAGTTTGTTTGTTTTTCAAGGAAGAGGAACAAAATCCCCGGGTAGTACTCTGATCACTAAGCTACTGAACAAGGAATACTATTCGTGTTTTCATTTAAAGGAGATAAATACTGCTTTTTCTGAGACATTAGAGAAACTCTCCTACGCTTCTCACTTAAACAACATTTTTGAGAAAAGGATTGCTTTAGTTTTTTTCCCAGAGGTTTTGGGGTAATAAAAGTTTAGTTTTATTTTTTTTTCTCAGAATTGAAGCATTTGTCTAACCTACAGGTTTCCTGTTTCATCCTGAGATGGAAACACCTTGTTTTCCTGTGAGAGAATAAAATCTTCTGATATTATTTATCTCTCAAGCTGAATCAGAGCATAGAAATCTCACAGGGAAACTCTCTTGGAATTTCCTACCTAACTTCATATAGGGCTTTGGATACAAGTTCACATGAAATATTAAAAAAAAAAAAAAAATCCTGCTCTTCAAATATAAATCTCTGAAGTTGTTTTTGGTTTGGTTGGTTGTTTGGGGTTTTTTTTGCTTGGTTGGGGGGTTCTGTTGGGTTTTTGATTGGTTGATTGGTTTGGTTTGTTATTAATTGAAAGCCTCTACAATTTTGCAGCCATAAGGCTTCCTGCTCTTCCCACGACCAGCAGCACTTTCAGGAAACACTGCCCAGAAACAAACACCCATTCCTCCCAAATAGTGCTAATTTCCCAGTGCAGCTGTGGAGGTGACCCATACAGCTGCATTAGCAGAGTTAGGCCAAGTTTTTTGCAAAAGCCTTTGAAAACTACTTATAGTCAATTAAGTGAAGAGAGATTAGTAATTAAACCTCAGGTGTGACTCTGAGACCCTCTGAGGAGCAAAATTAGTGAATCAGCAGGAATTACACTAATTTATTACTGCCGAAAGGGCATACAAAACCAGTGGTCTAATAATTAGCTGTGGATTCTCTGCAATATACAGCAGGAGTAGCCAATGTTTCAAAATAATTAATGTGAAATGAGGGGAAAAAAGCCCTAATACACAGCAAAACATATTATTTACCATTTTCTGTTGCAGTTTACTCTTGTAAGTATGCCAAGACCGGCTCTTCCTTCACACCCTGTACAAAATGTTCCTACCATCCCCAGTAGCACTGGCCCCTTGAAAACACACAAACACATGGCTTTGTTGGTGTCACAGATGACCAAGCACAGGCAGAGCCCTCTCCCACCAGTGAAACCAAAACCTCAAGAATGACAGCACCAAGAATCCTCTGGGCTTGTTAGGGGATAGTGAGGCTTCCTCTGCTATACAAACACAACGAAACCCAGTCATTCACGAGGATCCTTACCATTTAAACACAGCAGAGTCAGCTTCTCTGGAGAAGGGAGCAGTTCAATTAGGTGTTAGTGTATAGGAAATGTTGTGTATTTTAATTCACTGGTAATTTATTATGCATTGGCCTACCCTAATGGGGCAGTGATCTGGATTTGGGCCTGAGGCTACTGATGCAACAATGTTAATAAAGAGAAAATCACTGCACTAATTATGATTAATACTTTCTTTCAATGCAGCATTCTACTTCATCATCTTTAACAAAGTGTTATTTTTTAATTTAAACAAAGCACATTGCCAACAAGCTAAATGTGTCAAATTAAACAGTTTAGTTTTCTACTATATATAACCTCAAGTGTATTTTTGCATCTGTTATATATTCAGTGGGTGAGGAAATGTTGTGCTTTTTACAAACAGCTTTCCATAAATTTGAGCAGGCAAGCAGCTAAGCTGACACACAACTGCAATGTCACAGCACTGGAAGGAGTTTCTGGCAGCCATATCACTAGGTGTTGAAAAACTCTTCAATAGGGCTGCCTGGGATTGTCTCTTCAAATTGCTGAAAGAGTGGGATTTGATGACACTTTATCCATGGGATTAGGACTCTCTTAGTTCCCCCTCCCTACCCTTGGATGACTTCCCATAATAAGTACATTTCAAAGCCATGCCCATTACAGACAGGCCAACTCACCTGGTGCTCCTCAGCACAGCTCTAGTGCCACTGACATTCAGAACCTGGAGTTTGTTACACTGCTAAACACTACACAGCTGATGCTCTGCATCTGCTCCTCAGGCCTCAAAGGCAACACTCTGGTCCACTAAACTAAGGAAATGACTGGATGATTGTTTAGATTCTAAATAAGCTGTGACTAATGAAAGATATAAGGATTAGTTAGCTAAATCTAAGTGGTACTATTGTTCCTGGATTTGGAATAAGTGACGAAGTAAAAATAATTCCCAAACTTTCCAAGTAGTCAATTTAAATAAATAAGATCACTTTTTCTGCACAACCACACTACTGCTATCAGCAAACAAAATGTTAGAAGGGTTTCATTCAAACTGAAAACAGTGAAAATATTACTTAATGAAACATTAAAAGCTTTAATTGGAAATGGACAAAAATATTTTGCTGGCAATGTGCTGCAACCCACACACACAGAAAAATAAAACTACATCCAAATCCAAGTTCTTTACCATGTGTACATGTAGAACTGTCACGTATATATATGCCTATATATAGACCTATACATATGTCTCTGTATATGGGCCCATGAAAATCAAATCCTAACACCACTGTTTCAAAACAAACAAGATATATTCTTAATAATGTTGTCTTTTGTTGCTTGGGAGAACAACGTGATAAAAAACTGAGTTTATTGTTAAAAGGTTATTTGTTTCTTGAATGAAATTATTGTAGAAAATCACATATCTAAACATATATACAATTTAACTCCTGTTTATGATAAAGTTCAAAAAGTCTCTACTGATTCACTCAAGGTTTCCCATAATCAAAGAGCTGAAGACAAGAACTAACTTGTATTGGGAAACTTGCAGGGACCCACTCTGGAATATGGCCAATACTCTAGAAATGAATCCTAGCAACATCATGTCTGTCAAAGGGGAAGAATCAGCTCTAAATCCTTATACAGTTAAATTTTTATCTTATGAGTTCTGGTGCCTGCTTGTGGTCTGGAGATCTGTTTTCCCATCATAACTGAAGGAGATCTGCTCAAAATGTTCAATGGACTTCAGAGAGTGATACTATATAAAGGACTTTTTTTCCTGCTACCCATTCAAAGACAGGTAGTGTCATTTGAAATGCTATCCAGCAAAGTGTAAGGCTTTTCTAGGTCCTGAGTCACATTTGCAGATGTCCTAGATGTTCTAAATTTTTCCAGATGAAAAGAGATGCCCAAAGTGAGGGAAATGACTGGGGGGTAGTGATAGATTGCCCACATCCAATGCAAAGTGTAAGTCACTACATTTAAGAGTTTAATCCCACCCATACTCTGCTTCCTTGTGTCAATTCAACGCAGCTGTGATTAAAGAAGAGTATTCTCATATGGGCCATTCTGTATGCCTCCCATTTCAGCAATTATGTTTATTTCTTGACCTCAAGACACTAATTTACTTAACTGTAAATAAAAATAAATTTCCCTAAGTCCCCTACAGTCCATTTCCACAACATGTTTTTGATTTGGTTCCCAAACTGTGATTGGTTATTGTGAAAGATCATAGAATTTGCAACTATATTAAGACGAGCATTTGCAGTAATCTTCCCAGTTTGCCACTTTACTGCTATTGAAAAATTAAATTTCCTTCAGGCCACCTGGGTTTAGGTGCTTGCAGAAGAGATTTTTTTTCAATAGGCCAACTTCAAAGTGAAGTCTAAGTCTCCTTTGACAGCAGAGCTCCTGGATTTATACAAAAAAAATCTACTTTTCCTCTTTTGAGACAAGAGATGTTTATAGAATGAGAGGTTAATACAGGAACAAATTCAAAGCACAGAGTGACTGCAGACAGGGAATGCCTAAAGGCTCTAAAGCTAGAAACAAGACCACTTCTTTTCCCTTTTTTTAAAGATAGCTTTCTGACTTCTTGAGACAGATATTTCCTGCAGCTTTCTAAACAGCTACAAGAATATAGCTAAAGGTTTAGTTTTACCAACATGTGAAAAATCTACAATAATGCCCCTGAAATGTTGAACATTTGAAAAGAAAGAACAAATCTGTAGAAAGGGAAGTTACCTGAGTTTGATTATTGACACACCCATATTCTAATGTGACCCAGGTGATTTTTTTTTTAAAACACTGCAAATTCATGTATTCTGCCAAAAAATTAGGAAAAGATAATTTAAATGAATTTATAGTATCTCGGTAATATGTATTACTCTACGATGGTTCTAACATCATAGTAGTATTACACTATTTTTTATTTTTATAGTATTGCATTGATGCATACACCAAATATATCCTGGTTGAACAAAGGATCAAAAAATATCTGCATCCAATAAGGAAACTTCTTACACCATGGAATTCAAAAATCTGAACTACATGAAATCACCTGAAAATTAAATATAGTCCCTTTTTAATTTTTTTTAATTTTTTTATTTTTATTTTTATTTTATTTTTTATTTTCTGTGCCATAAGGACAAACAATTTTAATAAAAAGCATGTGTACTGGTAGGCATGGAAGACCAGAGAGGTACAAGAAATCATATCAAGAAGAGAAAAATCACTGCTTAATTTACTTGTCCATAAAGGTAATTCTAGAATGCCAGGAAGCACAAGGCACACAGTACTCTGTCTGCAGCACTGTTCAGTTTCCCTCCTGCAATTCAATCTGAGTGCAATCAATCTTGATCTGTAAAAAGAAAAGATCCATAGAGAACTGACCTAATTGGTTTCTCAATATCTTATTTCAACTTTTTTTTTCATATGCTGGTTTCTTGAATTGAACTTTATTAATCACAAGTGCTTGCTATGTAAGAAAATAAAGCTTCCAAAATAATGAAGTTATTTTTCTAAAACCACAAAGCTTAAAAATATTAAATTTTGACTTTTCTTACTTTTTGTTTTTCTTCCTCTCACTGACCAGATCCATATTTTGCAGATGTCCACACTGTCTGGGGGTTTTTGGAAACAAAAAGGTTGGCAGATTACTTGTTTATCTTTTTTTAAGAAAGATGAGGTTTTCCAGTAATCACCTGATTCTGACAGCTGTAGAGATTATTTCATTTTCTTAATGACTTCACACAATAAAATAATGAAAAAAAGGCAGCAGTAAATGCAATTTTCAGAGCTTTTAACAGAAGTACTTGTGCATGGCTAGAGGATACCTGCCTGGGTAAATATTCTGAATTTAATCTGGCTTCACAAATAACAGGACCAGCTGATTTGATCACTGCTTAACTTGATCTTCTGTTTAATTTGATTAGAGCATTAGAGGCCAACATGTTTTCAGCTTAAAATAATTCAAGAAGTGTTTGTTTTTCGCAGTACAGCAGGACAAGGTTATAAGAATTAAAGAAACCACATTTGCAGGAAGTTAGAAATTTAGTAAGTAGGCTATTTTGGGAAGCTATTTTAAACTCCATCACAGTGAAAGGACAGTTGGAAATCTGAGACATCTCTAATGTGTACAAGGCTACACAGTTCCCATCAAAGAAATCTGAGTGATTTTACTGTGCAGATGGTAAATGTATCAGGTGCATCAACTTTGCTGTGTGACTGCAGGAAGGAAAAGCAGAACAGAAAGCGAATATTCCCCTGAGAAAGATAGAGAGCAAGATCCAGACTATAAGCACTCTGCACTCACGTCAATAGGCAGTATTGCAGACTACTAAGAATACAGAGTGTCTTGAGTTTCAGTTGTTTTGCCGATTTTCAACTGCCCTATGGACACTCATCTCCACCTTTGTGTATTGGGAAGTCCTCTGCAAGCTGCTGTCCTGGACAAAAGACCATTTCCATCCTCACAGCCATGGAACAGCTGATGAGCAAGTGAACTTCTGGAAGTCACCTACTCCAAATCCCTACTCAAAGAAGGGTCATCTAGGGCCTCCTTTATGGCAAGAGCTCAATGCTATGTTATGGATACTGTGGTGCAAGCAGGACCACTGATTCTCTTCTCCAAGCTGCCTCCAGTCTGCCCCCAGTCTGTAGTTAGCCTGGTGTCATAATTCCACAGGGGGAGGAGGTGGGATTTCCCTATGTTGAGCCTCATGAAGTTTCTTTTGGTCCATTTCTTCAGTCTATGTCAAGGATGATCTGTATGGCAGCTCTTCCATCTCGTGCAGCAACTGCTTTCCCCAGTTTTATGTCATCTGTGAGCTTATGTGAGGGTATTCTCTGACTCATTGCCCGTCATTCACAAAGGTGTTCAATAGTCTTTGTCCCAGTATCATCCCCTGGCACACACACTGTTAAAGATTTGCATTCAGCTGTGCCACTGATCCCAACCTCTTAAGAACATTTGTTCAGCCACTTTTCTGTGGCTGAACTGTCCTCTCACTGTCCTTCTAGATTGCATGCTTATCAGCTTGTCTATGAGAATGTCACAGATGGAAGAGTGGAAAGCTTTGCTTAAACCAAGATAAACAGGAACTACTGGTCTTACCTCATTCATCTTGCCAGTCACATCATCATAGAAGGTTATTTGATTGGTCAGGCATAATCCTTGCTTTGAAAATCCAGTCTGACTATTCCTATTCATTTTCCCCTGCTTAATATGTTTGGGAAAGCATTTTGGGAGAATATACTCCATTGTCTTTCCAGACATGAAGATGAAGCTGACCAGTCTGTAGTGTTCTTGATCCTATTATCTCCTTACCCTCCTTGAAGACAGGTGTGACACTTGCTTTCTGCCATTGCTCAGGAATATCTTTGTCCACCAAATCCCTGTGACCTTCCAAAGATAATGGGCAGTATCCTTACAATTATATCCATCAGATTTCTCAGCATTTGTGTGCTGTATACATATAAATTTAAGATAAGAATCTTAGTCTTTTTTGTCCAAGTCTGGTAAAATTATGAGGAACAGAATATGGGCTTTAAGCTGAAGGAATGGAAAGTCTTATGTCACTGGTAAAGATGTTATCACAAAAAGTTATAGCATATGGATTATTAGATATTAAAATGAAAAATTCTTTCCATAGAATCTAATTTCTACCAAAATTACAATAAAATAATACCCTCTCCTGCCAAATTAATTCAATGAAAAAGTATTATTCTGATGACTTTAGATCCCTTCTCTGAGTATTTATTGCTGGGGAAGTTTTGAGGGTTGCCATGTGGATTTACCAGAGCAGGTTTAGCTATTCATCTTTATCTATCTTTTGTAAATGCTGCTGCTTAAGATTTCATTACTGCCCAGAATAGTGAAGTCCATAAGCATCTAAAGGAGTTGTTCTACTGTCAGTGCCACCAATGAGGGTGGCCAAATCAGATTTTATCAGGACTACAAAAGAAAGGACACAATTCTGGGAGGAAGTGGGTATGTTGAATGATGGAAATCATAATGTTAATATGTTCAGATACTATGCTACAGGACTAGATAATTCCCTCTATATACATTACAGAATTACCACTTTCAGAGCTGATAAGTAATTTAAATGCTTGAGGATGCCATGTATTTTTTTTTTAGAAGGACAGAAATTCTTTATGCATTCATCTTTATGAATATTATTGAAATCTTATTGCATTCTTAAAATTCTACTTCATCTTTTCAATATTGAGAAAATGTCCATTTATCTCATGTTAATAAAGCCTTAGAAGAGGCTTTGCTACATGCATACTGTGAATGCAATTTCATGTACACTATAAAAACAATGTTATGGATAAACATGTCATGACTTGCAGGAAAAATCTTTCAAAGCTGGTCTTATAAAAGAAAAAAAAAAGAAAAAAGAGACAAATTTCTGAATTTCTGGGCAAAATTGATGGAATTGGAGCAAAGGAACAATAACTGATAGAAGAAGCATTGTGTGGTTGAGTGAAGAAAAGATATGTGACATGAAAATGTTTTCCCTTGTGTTTTGCGCAAGGCACATCCATAGGATTATTTTGCCACTCTGTCAATAGCTTAATCCATGAATCTGTTTGAGGATCCAGAAAAAATCAATCTCTGACACCTTCAAGAAACCCATCAAATCATGCGTATAGAAAAGCAGTTGGAAGTCTGCAGGTGATAAATACTAATTACTTCTAGTTGTAGTGTAAGTAGTGATGTTGCACTAAAGTGAGAATAGTGTGCTTAGATCCTCATATGTCATCTTTTACTTGCCTGTCCATTTGCATCAGCTTTTTCAAATGAAAGTGTTCTGTATCTTATCTGTTAAAAAAAAAGCCTGGAGTTTCCTTATGGAAAATTACTTAACACACTTTTTTTTCAGTTGGATGAAAATATATGACTTCTTTGTCACTCTTTACACAGGCAATTCTATCACTCTCTCTCAGTGTTTGTCCAGAGGATTGAGTAGCTTTATAACCTCTGTTTAAACCCCGCCTTTGTGATGTCTTTGAAACATTACTTAAAATAAGTTCTCAACTATAATTTTTACTTTTACATATGTAAGATCTATTGCCTACTGCCTTATTGAAATCTAGGCACCAAAAAGTAGGAGTGGGAGATACTCAGTTGCAGGAATAAGAATATAATCATCTTAGTTCTATAGACCAAAATAGGGCAGGGTAGAATCTTACCTTGGGGATAGCATCACCCATCCTCACTAGAACCTGATAACTTTCCTAAAATATTTTCTGAAGAAAATTGACTCTACCCCAGCCAAAACCAGCACACTAATATTTCCCTTGTGCATTAAGTGCACTGACAGGCTCCCTAGCCTTGAGCCTCTCCTCAGAGCATGCAGGAGCAGGGACTATGAACTTGGATAGTAAGTACACTGGAGAATTGGCAGTATATTGTGCCTACACAGTGGTGCTCAGCTGGAAAGTTTTGATTTCTATTGAAGTTCTAGGATGACAGTGGAGGTCTTCAGGCCCTTTAAATAGCTGTTAAGCAAGCTGGCTCCTCCTGCAGGTATTATTCTCTCTCAGCGAATGGGCTAAAGGCACTGACCTGCCTTGAGCAATTCTTTTCTGTAGTACACAAGATGCTGAGTGGCTGTGCTGTGACTGTTCTTAGAGGGGGAATTTATTATCTTCAGTGTGGTGCCATGCAAACAAAGCAATATTGCTTTAATGCCTGAAGGAGTCTGCATGTAGTCTCTCTGCGTGTGCATTGCCTGTACCCAACTGTTCCTACGTCTTTTATATACAAGTGGAAGGCTCTGGTTCAGGAAAAGATATTTAATTCTCTGTAGATCAGCATCTGCTGCCACAATAAGAACCTTTGAGCATACACCATCAGCCCCGTGCAACACACTAATCATACATTCCAGCAAGTATGAATACTGAGTCATACAAAGCCCCTGCAGTCTGTATGTATATGTTATGAGCCAATTTCATATTCTAATCATTAAGGAAGTCATCTCCATGGTAACATATATATCACAAGTTACTACCACAATCTCTAAAAGTTTCAACTGCATAGCAACAAGAACATAATACTGGAACATCTCCATTTAGTAGTGCTTGAAAGCTGTACATAAGGTTTACTAAGCACCTTATAAGTATTAGAGAGAAAAAATGTGTCTTTTACACCCAACTGGCATAAACAAAAATCATGTTATTAATTTGTAGACTTAATGATCTTGAGTCAAATGTTGCCAAAGGTTAACTTGCTCTCATGTTTTTCATCCTGTCTATATTTCTCCTTCATCTTGTTATGTTAGCTGATGATTTTTAATTTGAATGACTTTTAATATGCATATTCTGGAGAAGAAACACTGTGTGCAACTTACACTAAATAAAAATCTACATAAGGAAAAAACTTTAGCCAATAATGTGGTCTTCCAAAGGGACATGGAGCCGCTTGTTCTAACCCTATTTCTTAATCCTCTGCAGAATGCTCAATTTCCAGATGCAATTTCTCCAGTGACATCATTCATATCACAATAACTTTATCTAGTTTTATCACAGGGAGGATTAGCCAAAGACAGATCCTTTGAGAGGAAGGTGTTCAGGCACAAAAAGGTGACTCAAAGTCATAACCAGGGAATTTTTCCTGGAAGACTGATGACAGCAGAAAGGTGAAGTAAAAAGAGGAGTGTATCATTTTTGTATCAGCTTTTTTTTTGTGTGGCTCTAGCAACCAAGACATGGCAAACTCTGTGGGCTTTCATTCTGATGGAACTGATCTGCTCCGTGTAAATTAAGGGGAATGACCATCTCTGACTTTCCCTGTGCTTTGCTTGGCAAAATAGAAGACCTCGTTAACAATTTTATATGCATATCCATACATGCACAGACTTTCCTCTCCTCACTGACTGCTCATGATAATGCTCTATTTTAGATTTTATCTTAGTATTTCAACCCACTAAAGTTGAAAAGTTATTTTGATGTCATAATCATACTTTTTTCCCCTTCAAATTATCCCTTGCTTTACTTCAAACTTGAAGATCATTACAAACTTCAGAAACACAAGGGAACAATACTACTACGAACATGTTTGAATAACTAGTCACAGGGATATTTAAAGGCAGTGGAAAATGTCAAGACTGTAAATTTAACTTTGACTCTAGTAGGAGATTCAGAAAATGTTAAGGCATAACTTGAACAAGAGGGCAAGTTCCTGTCAACCACAGTTATAATGCCAAATCAAAATTAAGCTTTCATTGTGTGAACATACTCAACTTGATAGGACATTAAGTTATTTCGCTTTAAAATGATACTTCACCAATAATTTCCACTGTCAATTAAATGAGAAAATATATATGTTTAAAGAATGCACTGTAGCTGAAATCATACTTTCTATCTTTTCATTTGACTCATGACTTAAATATAGGGTGGGGTTTTGATTTTGGGGTTTTTTTTTGTG
>VWYO01008398.1:267071-305991 GCA_013400275.1 Rhadina sibilatrix
TTTGTGCTTAAATCTGGGGGAGGGGGATGCGAGAAAAAAAAAAACAATGAGAATCAGAAATATGGAAATAAAATAATTGGACTTATATAGCTGACAATAAGGAGTATCAGATCAGGTATGGCACAGCCTTCACCTATTATAAAAGCAACTTCAAAGGGGCAGGAACTACTTGTTCTCCATCTCCAGAGAGGATAGGAGAAAAATTAATGGGTTTAAACTGCAATGAGGAAGATTGGGTAGACATATGAAGAAACTTCATGACAGTGAGGACAGTAAAGTACAGCATCAGACTGCCATGAGCAGCGATGCAGCCCACATCACTGGAGCTCTCTAAGGTTTCTTTAGGAGCACTTCTGCAAGGCATGACACAGACACTGCAGATCTGGTTTTGGGATGCAGAGATGGAGTAGATGACCTCACTACTTGGGATCTGAGTGGTCTGTGAGATACACAGTACAACAACTAATTAGTACTTGTAAAGTTTAGGAATGTCCAGGGGATGTTGCATTGGAAAGGTTTAACCGCAAGTTGTATTCCCTGACTTATATGTTAACAATCACCAGGTACACATTTGAAAAACAGAAACAGGAAAAAGTCTAATATTCCTGATTCCCACTGTAGCTGGTATCAACAATCCTGTTGATCTCAAGGTAAAAAAGATTAGGAACATGAAAAGAATAATACACCATGGACTCAAAGCTTTAAATTATTAACTTAAAATGTTTCCAGTGCCTCCTGAAACACATTCTGAAAATACACCAAATCTTATTATTTTCATAGTGACAGCCTACAAGAATGAATTCTCTGAGTGCACTGCCAGAGCTCTAGTGAATACAGTACACAGAACTCCACTTGAGGGAAAATCCTTATCTTACTCACGTATTTCCGAAATGCCACTGAGAATCTAAGATAGATTGCTGGAACACCCAGTTGAAGGAGTAATATTTTCCTGTCATCTGATCTCAGTGTTCCCACTTCCCATTTTATCTGTATTATTTGCCCTGCATTTACAATCTCTAGTCTCTCTTTGAACAGTAATTCTCTCTAGCCCGCTGGGCCCCAGCCCTTATGTACAACTGCTACTGTCAAAGTGGTCATGTGCAGAGAAATGCATGGGTTTATGGAAGAATCTCACTTTTGAAACAAAGACTAGGAAATATGCACTGAGACAATTATAAACAGGCAAAACAAAGCAGGGAGAGAAATCAATAAATGATGGTGAGCTGTATTTTTGTCTTATGGCACACTTCACTTTGCTGGGGAAACTCAGGTCTTTAGAGCCATTTGCAGTCCTAGACTGAGACTAATACCAGAAGAGACTCTGCCCTTCTCAGAAGCCATCTGGGAACAAAGCACACTGGGGCAACCTGTGTGCTGCAGTCTGGGAAAAGGATAACCAATCCAAGGCCACAGCAAGCACAAACTGGGCTAGAGAACACTTTTCTCTCTTCTTGGTTATACAGTCTGACTGATACGTCAACCAAACTGGGCATTATGAGTGCTAGAAAATGGAAGACCGACTCCAATGCAAACTGAAAGGATTTATTGAAGTCAGCTGCAGCTGTGTAAATGTAGCTATATTGATCTGAGCCCCAGCTTTTTATAAGGAAGCGTAAATACACAGAAATTGCCAAGCCCTTGCCATCAGTTAAAACCTGAAGCAAATCTATCACCTGCTTTAATCACCTAAATTTTCCACAAACCATATAATTTAATGTTACATTGTTCCAGGTCTATTTATGTTAGTTTATCTAAAGCATGTTTACTAGACAGGTATGCAGTTTCATTTGAAGATGAAAGAAACAAAGAAATCCATCACTTGCAGTTTTCTGTCCTCTCCATCCCTGCAAATGCTTGATTATGCCATAGTTAAAAATCTGTGTTGTATTTCTCATTTGAAATGTTCTAGCTTTCACTTCCAATGGTTTTCATTTTTGCAATATCTTTTTTCCAAAAGATTGAAGAGCCAATTAGTATCTGCTATTTTCCTCTGCTGAAAATCTTTATACACCTTAATTAAGCCACTGTTCAATCTACTTTTGATAAGTTATGCATATTGATTTCTCACTGGAAAGCATTTTCTTTTCTCATCAAAAGATTTTGCAACTCTCTTCAATCAGATTTTCCTTGTGAGAAAATATGAAAAGTAGAGTGAAACTCTGCAAGAAGAAATTCCAGCTCTGAAACCTTATGACAAAGTTTCCTCAGGGTCCTTCATTCACCATCTTGGCATCTTTAGTCAACTATTTGCCATTTTCCATCTATTTCTAGCTAGGTTGGATGAAACAGCATCATTTTAAATGCTGATGATTAATATTAATCCATGGCCAGAGCAGTATGTGGCAATGTATCACTTAACACTCTAACTTCACAAGTAGTTGATGTGCTATTAGAGGGATAATATTTAATATCATCACTGACAATTCTGCATGAGTTGGGCCATTGAATTGTATTGTGATGTGAGATAAGTTCTTTTTCTCTACCTCTTCCTTCTCTATATGTCCTCTGAGCTAATAAAGGAAATTTTCTCCAAAACCTGCATGACAATGTCATAAGATTGTTAATTTTAATTCTTGGAGAATTAAAAAGGATATTTATGCTATTTCACTGTGTTTTATGTTATTTAATCTGTCTAGATTCTTAATGAATGTGATTCAGTGCAGGAATGTAACTTTGGTGTCAGAGATTAAGGCTTTCTGGGAGAGGAACTTGTAAACTAGGAAATATCCTAAGTGTTATTTAATATGCCTACTCATTTCTGCTCCCACTGTCATTCATAGAAAGCAGCAAATAGGAGAAGAGTGTCAAAAAGGAATGATCTATGCTTAGGTAGCTTCTCAGAAAAAAAAGGATTATCACATCATACAAGCTTCCTATCATTAGAAAGTTTGAATAGCCCCTTTTACTTTTGCATTCATTAAGATAATTTTTCAAGGAACATTTTACCTCCAACTCTGAACTCCAGTTTCCCCTTTGTGATTCAATCTGATTTAAAAAATGGTAAACAGAATGGAGGTATTTAGTATTGGCTGCAAAAAGCTGCATTATGAAAGTAAATTTGTGCTGCTGGGAAGCAAAAAGGCCTGCTTCTCAACTCTATGAAATTAGAGGCCTCTGGGCACTTAAACAACATCAGTAAAGCAAACTTGCACAGGTAAATGGAATGTTTTTATTAAAAACCCATCTTAACATAATGAGCAACCAGTAAAATACTCTCCTCTCAGGGACATGCTCCATGGACAAGGAGCCAGGGACAAAGCAGAGATGAAGGTAAACAGACTGATGGAAGCTAGAAGGCTACAGGACACCATTGTCTAGAAACCAGAATTATACCAGACCACTGGTCATATATGCAGACATTGCATATATTCTTTGAGAACCTTTTATTCTTCAAAAGAATATGTAATATCTGATCACTTAATAAATGCTGACAATCACGTTGCATGAAGTAAACATCATTTCAGTCAATAGAAACAAATAATTAAATGTTTGAGGAGTCTTACTATAATGGTGTAAGAACAGGCCCAATTTTGGCTGTGGCACAGATGACATGGGTTAAGACTGAACATCTGTATGTCTCATATCTGATATTACAGTAACTCAAAGAATCCCTCAAGCATAATTAAAACACATCTCTTGTCATTCAGATGACTACTAAAAAGATATTATGGAAGCATTAAAGAGAAACTGCAAATTTATATATAAAATAATGCTGACTGACTTGGTAAGTAAAAAAAAAAAAAAAAAATTTCCAAAGCACTGGCACTGATATTAACCAGGATTTTTTTTTTTTTCAATATGTTCTCATGCCTACGTTAAAAAAAAGGGGGGGAAAAAAAGGAAAAAAAAAACCAAACAAACAAAACCAAATCAAACAAAAAAACCCCTATGGAGGTACTAAGAAAACAATCTTAACTGAAACACACGGTGTAGCCTTCAGCACTGAGATGTTAGATCACCTTAAGCACATCCTTAAAATAAAACCTTTAAATACTATCCTAAATCAATGTGCTCTTTTAAACAGTCTTCCAAAAACCAGTGAAGGATGTGTTGTGGCCAATACACATGGGGCCCTTTATTACTCATTTCCATGTATGTTTGTGCGTATTCCTCAGTGAGCTATTACTTTGTTCATTTTGTTATTTAGGTATAGTGTAGGACTGGAAAGAATTCTCCTAGGACATCTGTGCAGACCTAAGCACATGCACATAGACACTCCATATATTGATCCATGCTATAAAAATCAGCTTTCTTACTGGAAGACTATTCCAGAATATCTACGTTCCTTCAGACCAAATTTCCAGTACACATACACGAAGAATGTTCAAATTGTATGATATTGATCACCTTTCTTTTCAGGAATTCAATTCTCTCTCCTGTATCCCAAGAAATTTCTCATCAGATTGGTAAAAAAATACTGTGTGTGTCTCCTCATGCATCATTAAGAACTCTTTTCAGTAGCTCAAGGCAATAATTAGAAAGAAACACAGGAAGAAATTAATTTATTCTCAAGCATGGTGAGTCAGATATGGGGATATACACAACATACATTTTCTTTTAAGAAACATAATTGTTATAAAAAATATGTAAGAATCAGTCATTTCAGTTTAAATCAGGATCATGTAAAGTGTAATTCTCAACCCAGAGGTTCAGCTTTCCATGATCAAGCACTGGTTTTGTGCAGCTGTGTGATCTTGTCTCAGTTTTACCAAGGAAATTGTGACAAGGTGTGACACGAGCACATGAAGGAAATCCATGCAATATAAGAAAAGCAAAAATACAGATAGAAATGTAAGAATTAAGATTCTAAATTAGCATCTTGATTTCCCAATAAGGAGAGGGGATTGAAATGATAAGGTAGCTACAGATTCTCTAGGATGGCAGCTTCAAAACATCAAGGATCTGACCCTTCCAGGGACTAACAAAGACAACCTCTTCCTGCCTGGTTAACAGCTGAGTTGCACTGGTGTCTCTCCAGGCATGTGAGTGTAGACTGGTCCTTCTGGCCTGCTGGACCTGGCTACCTCTTTGAGTTACCTAGTAAGTTAAAAATCAACATGCCTTCTGGATCCATCATCCTGCAGATTCTCTGTGCATTCAACAAATGTCATCTGATTTACATGACCAAGAAAGGAAGAATTACCAAGAGGCATCACTGCTGCAACTGCTCCAAGCTTTGCTGGGCCAGCACCACAGGCTAGCAACAGCTTGTCTTATCTCACCTTCTACTGAGTAGGAGACATCCCTTCACTTCCTGAGGTTTGAATACTACATTCTCTGTGTCCATAGTAGTGATGACATCATATAATAACAGATGGGAAAAACTGGTCTATTTCTTTTCCTTTCAAAGCAAATGGGCAAATATTTAGGTAAGAGGTGAGACTTCAGGCAGGAACCCAAATTTGTCCCTCATCACTTTTTTCCTGTGGACCATTTCTCACTTTATAGCTTTCATAAACCCACTTAATGTTAGTACTTCACAAGCAGAGAACAAGATGTGATACCTGAAGTTCTGAGTTTGCCCATTTATTTTTTTCCTAATGCCTTGAACAATTTCTAACTGTGATATGTCAGCTTTCTCCTAAAAGAGATAGAACAGGAAAAGACTGGGTTTTAATTCAAAACATGACCTTGTTGAACACATCACAGCAGATGACCACAGACATTATTGGCAAAAAACTTATTTGTTAGAGCTTAATCTCTGATTAACAGCTTTCCCTGGCTCAATTTTGCATTCATGTGGGGTCATTCTGCTGAGACGAAAAGTGCATTTAAAGCTCTTTCTCATTCTTTTCTGAGCAAAACATGACATAGATACCAAGCCTATTACAGCCTAATAGAAATAGCTTGACAATCACCAAACTCATTTAACTGTGCACATTTTCTGTGTATGTTTTCAGCTTTTTGAGACCTGTTTACAACGCTCAGTGCTGGATGCTGCATGCAAAACCTAAGTATTTACAAAAAAGGTGATGATATAAATTTATTGAATTTGCACTTTCTTCCCTTGGAGAAATATGCCATACAAATCCTATGCTACATTTTTACTCAAGGGTCATAAAGACTTACCATGAATCAAATTTTGCAGGATATTTTTGATATAGGGATATATTATATGCCCCATTTTATAGATGTGCAAATAACCATAGGAAAGTAATATGATTTCTCAAGTGCCACAGTGCCAGGTAGGATTTCTCTCATCCAATATTATCTGCCTGTGGGTCAAGTCTAGCCAGATTGTCTCCGTGGCCTTTAATGCTAAAAGGAAGACACATTTGTCCAGAGAACGATGCATCTCACCTCTCTTCCACCTCACTTTATTCCATCTTTCTACCTTAAACATTTATCTTAGGCTGACACAGATCACCTTATGGATGAGGCCACTCCTTTCCATTTCCTACAGAGGGAACTTTGATGACTAGCTCAGACTTGACAGCTTTTAGACAGATAAGGTTAGACAGCTATATTATTAGTATTAGGTGATATGGAGACCACCTTTAGTGACAGATAGAAGCTGGACTCATCAGTTTCTTTCCCTGTCTTGATTTGCAAGATCTGGATTGAATATATTACAGATCTGTGGCATTTACTACCTTTTACAATGTGTTATCTTCCTTGTTTATGCAAAGACTGTTACTAACAGCAACAGCAAAACCCAACCAAATACCCATTCCTGCAAATTATTATAGTATTTCCTCAGCAAAATTGAAAGTTATGCTGATTTAAATTTCTTGAGCATCTTGTTCTTTTAGAATAACTATCAGCTGATAAGGGAGTCAATACAAGCAATTTTCTTGAGTAAAGCTTCTTGAGTACTGTGGCCCTTTAAATGTTAAGCTCCCTGGGCCTGAAGCAGTCATGCATGTATAAACAAGACTGAAAATACACCACAAAAACTTTCAGGATCTCTCTATCTATTTTTAGTTTGAGGTTGGGTCTGGGTTTGTTGTTTTTTGTTGGGGTTTTTTTGATCAAGTAATAATATTAGTAGGTGCCTGCAGTGATTGTCTTTTAACATCTCTGTGCTCCTCAAAAGAAAGGAGCAGAAGTAATAATAAAAGTTATGAGGAAAAAAAAAACAACACTGGATTTTAAATGGTACCATTTTTTTATTTAGGCATCAGAACCTGACACAGTGTAATTATATACAGAGACACAACCATGTTTGATCTTTGGTGCCTAATTCCTCTTCAGGAGAAAAATCACTAAGGAAATTATTCAGAATGATTTGCAGAGAATGTAGACATTAATCAGAGATTGAATTCTCAAAAACGGATGGAGTCTTATAAGGGTCAAAACCTCCAAACATAGTCACATAATTGCTGAAATTTAAGAGAAAGTTATTTCTGTGGCTCAGGAGTGGACCCTTCCGCTGTGAGTAACACTGTGATACTCCTGAAAATGAGATATAAAGGATGGCAGTGCTCATGCAGTTCACAGAAGCAAGTCATGAATGATTTTTCTGTCTGTTAGAAATGGGCTGGGACTTAAAAATTACTTGAGTGGTTTGACCTCTCTGATACTGTGACCCAGAGAAGATGAGAATAATTTTGGACAACTTCCAGCTATTCTTTAGTTTTGGGAAGCTTCAGTAAGTAGTATGAAATAAACACAGACAAAGCTTTACTCAGTGCCCACTACACATTTTGTACTTGCAATAACCCCAAAAGGCTGGTGGCAAACTACCTCTTTCCTGGGGAAAAGTAAAAAAAGGAATAAATGGCACATGGCTAATACTGGCATCTGTTTTGGTTGGTTCTGAATCCAGAAGCATTTCTAAACGGCAATCTAGTGATTAACTCTGCAGTGGCTATTACTTTCAGAGACTAGTAATGGCAACAGCTTCAGTCAAGGCACTGTAGTCTCTATAGTGTCTCTGATTTTCTCTGCAAATATAAATGAGACAAAAAGATTAGCTTCCCTTTTTGTGATTTTCATTAAATATTCCTTCAACAAGAAGCAGAAAGATCATGAGACACCTGTTTGGTAAAGTGCTGGTAGTAGTAGAAGTATTTTTTTTTTCTAATATATAAAATGAATACGTTTCAAAAGCCTTTCAAAGTATAAAGACAGATTTTTCTTGCTAACGTACTTTAGTGTCAGAGCCTCTATCATATTCTCAAGGTCAGTTTCTCCCATTTATGAGTCCTTTGCCATTTTCCCCTCAGAACCAGACAAGCTATTTGTTTTACCAGATGGATGGATGAGGGGAGAGGCGTGTTTTCATCCACGGCCAGAGACTCCACTACCCTTCCTCCCTTGCTCTGTTTGCCATGAGGTGACACTGTTAGAGCACAGACTCTGCATCCTGTGATGATCACTGGTGCTTTATACCAGTGTCATAATGCTTTGTAATAACATTTTGTGAAGTTCCAAGAGAGGAATATGCAGCCAAATTTTACACTACAAACTCAGTCTAAAAACAAGAAGAGAAATGGCTCTTTTCCCCCACATTTTCCTAGGTAATATTGTCCAGGTGGTCAATCAGATATATACACGAGCAGTATTTAAACATTAACATGCTACATCCTTCAGAAGATTAAAATTACAATAAAGGAGCCAAATTTTGATCACCCTTTTTCCACTGTTCCCTTGTGAGCATTCTGTCACCAAGAGTGTCAGTATGGTGAAAACACCAAGTACAGATAAATCTGGAGCCTCCTCCTCAAGACAGAAAGTGTGATAGAAATGGTTCTGTCTCAAATTCATCTTCTCTGTCTCATATTAAATGAAGACCTCACTGGTAACACAATAAGAATGGCAAAGCATGCTACACATTTAGGCTCACACTGTGCTAGAGAGATGATATATTTGTCAAGTTGAAGTGATCTTCTTTAAGTCTGTTAAATTAAACTTTTAGATTGGCTATTATAAAAAATTTCTTCTTTGTGAGGGCTTTGAAGCACTGGAAGTGGTTGCCCAGGGATGTGGTTGTGCCCCCATGTCTGGAGGTATTTTAAAAAAATATTAATGTGACACTTAGGGATATGATTTACTGATGGAGTCGATAGTGTTGAAGTAACAATAGGACTTGATGATCTTAAAGTTTTTTTGCAACCCAACGTACCAGCGTACAAAAACCCTTTGCCCACTTGCAACAGCCACTACCAACAATAGCACTATGCACCCTTTGTCATTACCTTCCAAAGTATGTAGATATGGTCACGCATGCATTTAAGTGTACCACCAGAAATCCTAACTTTAGTTATGTATTTTTTGTCATGGTTTAAACATAGCTAACTCTATACAGCCGCTCCCACTCCTTCCCACAGTGGTATGGGAACAGGATCAGAAAGCTAAAAGTAAGAAAAATCATAGGCTTAGATAAAGGCACCCTAATAGGGAAAGCAAAAATCACATGCACAAGCAAAGAAAAATGAGGAATTCATTCACTGCTTCCCATGGGCAGACAGGTGTTCAGCCATCCCAAGAGCAGGGCATCATGCATAATGGTGGCCTGTGTAGACACACCATCACTCCAAATGAACTGTGAACATCTCCTCTCCTTCCCCAAATTTGTATGCTGATCATGATGACATGTGGTCTGTGATATTCCTTTGTCCTGGATGTGCCCCCCATTGTATGTTAACTTCTCACAAGTAAAACATTGTCTTCGACCCAAAGGAAATATCAGAGGAGGTGGAGGGCATTAAAATGGTAGCAATACTCAGAAATATAATTTTTGACTCTTCATTTTTCATCCCAATCCAGTCATCAGCTTGAAATTGCCCTTAAATGATTTTGTGACTTTTTTTGTAAAAACATGAAAAGATACCTAAATTTTCAAACATCCAATTGTAGTGTCATAAATGAAGAGGTTGATTTCAAATTTGTTTATGGAGAATGAAGGACTTAAGTCCTCTTTTTTAATATATGAACTCTATTGAATACTCACTTCCTATTCTTATGCATTTGAATTTGAATTGCTTCTAGTACAAAAAAACCCCACAAACCACAAACAAACAACAAAATAAAACCAAACCAAACCAAACCAAACTACCCTACCACAATATCTTTGTTTATATCAGCAACTATTCAGGGAAAGTGGAATACATGCAATTATATGTACAAAACTATGTGATGATATAAGGAATATATGTTCTGTAGTTGAGTAAACCGATTTGATTAATTGCTTCATTAGAGCTCAAGAAAACATATTTACATCTGAATGAGGAAATTCCATTATACTACAAAAATATTTTGGGTTCAGATACACAAAATCTATCTCAGAAAATAAAGCATGAAAATATAACTTTTTAGTTGGGTTGTTTTGAGCTTGTTTTCTCCTATTACATAATAGGCAATAACTCAGTTGATGTGAAAAGAACCTGTTTGCCTAAATAGTCCTAAAATAATTCTAAGGCTTGCAATAGCGAAACTTTTTAAAAGTATTGTTTGACTGATACTCTATAAACAGATTGAAGAACATGTGTGTTCTTCATATTTCAATCAAAACCTGGGATGACATATCTAATCTTTACTTAGCTTAAACTGTATCAATAGCTTTTGATAAAGTGATGAAAAATACAGTTTTCTGCAAGCATTGCATTTATTCTGAATAATTTTTAAATCTATTGTGAAAATCCAAATTGAAAAAAAAAAAAAAACCAAAAAAAAACTGTGTTGTTTTATTATAACATTTTATTGCAATAAAGAGAAGGTTCACTAATTACACCAGTGAGATTCACTGCAAATGCTGCTACAATTTATTGTATTCTTGCAAATCTCTGAAAACAGTACAAAGCACATGCCAGGAACTGAATCCTAAAAAAAGATGGCCAGATAGACAGTAACTTCTATAGTAAAACCCCACAATTAGCTAGTTTTTGTTTTGCAGAACTTGTACAGACTGTTCTTATATCATTCTAATTTCTTCATAAATATGTTCTTCAGATTCAAGTCAGAAGCCTTAGAGAATCTGTACAGAATAAATTAATTGTACTTGCTTTATCTACCAAGCATACTTCTCCAAAGATTTTTCTCTTATTTTTTCCAGATTAATTATATTGATTCTTAACCTTTTAATACATATGAGATTTATCACTGTTTCTCTGTGAACTAACATTATGACAAACCTGTAACTTAGAAAAGCTGACCAATTTAGCCTCTTTAAAACAAATTGTGAAGCATTTGCTTCTTTCAGAACATTGGAGCTTTTACATCATTTCAAGGCTTATTGAAAAATCAACAACAGCCCAGAGCGATCCTTAGCCATATCCTTTAAATTATTAGTCATAAATTACATGAGAACCCTTTCATTGCTTTCATCATCTCTCCATGTGACATTATTCAGATGTGTGTTTGTTCTTCAAATAGAAACTATATATTTATTGAACGTCCAGTCATTTACTGATAATCCTACATAGAATGTCAAGATTGACACCACTTTTTTTTCTTTTTTTTTTTATTATACCTTGTTCTACTGGGATCTATATGAAAGTATCTCCTCATGTTACTACTGTTTCAAATAGAGATAAGTTAGTCCTGTATAGCGTGGATTTCCATATAATTTTTTTTATGACTGCTATTATAGAAGAAATATTTGATAACTTTTTTGTTGTTTTGTGGCATGTAACTTCTCTCTTCTACATAATGTCTAACCAGTGTGACCTTCTTTCTCCAGTGACTGTAGTTTTTATGGTACTCACCAAAGTATTCTTAGATAACTCTTTGTTACCCCTCATATTTTTCATTATTTATTTCTTTCTCCCATGTATTTTTTGCTTTCTGCCTACAATTATATTTAACCTGAAATTTTCATAGCTAGTTGAAAAGATTGTTGCCTGTAATTATTTCTGAATAAAGACAATTAACTAATATAATAAATACATCAATAAATGCTTAGGCTCTATGGGAAGACTTATGTTACAGTAGATGGCTTCAATATCATAAAGTCAAAGATTTTTTCTGTCTTTCTTTTCAAACATTGTGATTCCTGTATGAGTACATTGAAAAAAAAATGATAGAGATAATAAGGGTAAAGGTATTTGGTAGCTTTCCTGAGTGCCTGTGAATACCTTATCTGTGTTTTTAGCCATACTCTTGGCACTGTTTTTGCACAATTTTTAGTGTTAAGAATTTCTGCCTTGCTGTAATTCTTCATAATCATATGCCCCTACCACATCCTGCTGCAGTAGGGAAACAGGAAAAGTGTACATGTATAATCACTTAGAAATATAGCTGAGTACTTTAGTAGGAACTAAACAATCTTTCAAAAATTTAGTCAGTATTGAGCCTCACATAAATAAAAGATATCCAAGTATTTTCTCAGACCTGATATCTCTCTGGGAAAATGAAGACACAAAATATAAAATAATCTTATCTGGAGAAGGTCTGTTTCCTTTGTGTTCCCTGCATAAGAGAAGCTTGAGGTCTTGGTTTATTATCTTATCAGTTAAAATGGGGTTTTTTTGTTTTGTTTTGTTTTGTTTTTTTTTTTTTTTTTTTTTTTTTTTTTTTTTTTTTTTTTTTTTTTTTTTTTTTTTTTTTGTTTTTTTTTTTTTTTTTTTTTTTTTTTTTTTACTTCATACAACACAATAGTGCATGTGCAAGTTTAAAAGTAATGGAATCAACAGCATAACAGCATTCATGATCTAATCCTTATTCCTGCAGTCAGCACTACTATTCTGCTTTTGCCCTTGGCCTCTTAATCCATTCCACTAATTAGGTTTTTTTACCCTCTAAACCCCTATAGTATGTACCTGCTGTGTGCATGCTCTGGCCTTTAATCACCAAACACTCAATTTTTCACACAGATGGTTACTACTATCTCCTTTTATCTTGGCTTATTATGTTGACTTTTCATCAGAAGATTTGTCTTATTAATCTTGTTCTATTTTTTTAAAGCAAGGCCTGCATGGTTTTCCCTTTTTAAAGAAATGCATTTGATGACACAATGTTGTATGAAAGGTGTTGAATACTAAGTCTGATCATCCAAAGCCTTTTGGTTATCTATTGAGGTTCAAGAAAAGGCTTTATCTAACACTTTGAGTGAGGGACAATACAGAGTAGATAGCTAATGACTCAAGCTAAGGATAAAGTTCTACATTAGGTTCTTTGAAATGACACTTCCTCAGAAAGAATTACTTGTTTTGAAAACTAGCCAAAAGCAAAAATCCAGGAATGTTGCACTTCTCTACAAGACAACTCAGTATTTTGTAGAAATTCTGTCTTACAGCCAGCCATGCCTACAGGCTAGACAAAATTTAGTTTATTTATGCCAGTGCCTGTGATCACTTGTATCCTTGGAGCTCAGCTGTGATGGGGTTCACACAGCTATGGGGTGCGAGAGACACATTCTCTTTGTTTTGTAGGTTTTTTTCCTACCATTTTTCTTATCATGTGAAATACCAGATTGTAAATTCTTTCAGCCTTACTAATATCTTTTTTGTTTTTACTGTGAAGCTTGTTGGATAGATCAATGCTAGAGAATTGGTTAAGGTTTGTTCAACATTCTCTCATGACACTTTAGCTAGACACAACCCTCTTTCAGGACAGATTTTGCTCAGCTGAATCACATCTATGCCACACTAAATCACAGACTGTTTGCTCTGCCTTATCTCAGGGATACCAAAAACACTACAATGACTAGAGAATGATATAAAGGCAGAAAAAAGGAGGAATGTACAACTGATCCGGTTTTTTACACTTTGTAACCTCCTTTTGGTGCAGGCAAGTTTTGTAATCCTTTATCCATCAACCAGTAGTACCTAGACAGTGGTTTTAAAACAAAACATGGAAAGAAAGAAGGCCTGCGGGTTACACTATTTGACAGAGTATTACAAAAAAATAATTGCAATTAAAACCCCAAATCTAACCTCTGGATATTATTTATTTCTCATTTGGTACCTTCTGGAACATTACCCTCTATCAATTCCACCAATATATATGTTTCAAACGTGTTGTAACTCCTAAATAAGCTTAATAGCTCTTGTACCTGCCCTTCCTTAATGATTAATAATGATCTGATGAACTCATCTCTATTTTACGAAGAACAAGTTAATCAGTTAATTTAATAAAACATGGTTTCACAGAATCACACTCATAAATCCCAGTGTGCACTGCTGCCTGGAATCAGTCCTCTCTAGATGCAGGATTTGGCATTTCCCATCACTGAACTTCAGATATCTAGGACCAGCTTTACTTAGCAAATGGCTCATAAAGTGAAGGGCCATTCTCTGCAGCTTGATATCTACTAAAGGATTTAATGAAATCCCCTTTGGAAATAGCTCACTCACTGGAATAAGTATAGGAAATTATCTTGGTATACATAAATGATTTTTAAATAACTAAGGGTATCTGGACTGAAATCCAGAGTTACTCTGCATTTTTGGTTTTATTACACTTTCCTCATATGTATTGTACACTGTATTCATTATAATTTTAAATAAATTGTTTTTGCCATTGTACCCTCTACCACATGCCATGAACTTAAGTCATCAATTAACAAAGTTCAAATTATTCAGGAGGATGAATTTAATTTAAGATAGTAAATAATCTTTCCATATCCAGGCCCAAACCCCATTTTTCTGCTCTCATTGAAGGTTGGATCTGCTTGTAGTCGACTAGATACCAAACGTAATTGAGCCCATCCAGCCAGCAGAGCCCATGGACACAGACAAGGAAATCTTTTTCTAGTGAAGATAAATCCAGGTTCAGGCAGGATTCTGCTAGCACAGAGGTGATGCTCTGATTGACTCAGTTGTAAGGATGTAGGATTTATAGGAAGTAGATAGAAATGAAGTGACTTTTAGTTGAAAAAAATTGGAAGGCTTATTACAAATTATGATCCTATTCAAGGAAAGCAAAGCCTAAGGTTTGGCCTTTCTAAAGGACAGGATCACAGCTGTGTGATCTGTGAAAATCACTTGAAGAATTACCCAGGCTTCAGAGCCTTCACTCTGACTGAGATGTGAAAACAGACTTAAATTTAAACCAGACTAAGCTAATTAAGAGTATGCTATTTTTTCACTTCTTATTTCTCCTTGTAAATCACTTCATAAAGTTTGCATTTCAGTAAGTAAAATCACTTTCAGTTTTACTTTAATGTTTTTTCTACTTTTCATAATGATTTGAGGAGGGATGTCAAACAGTAGGTATCCCAAGAGCTTGGCAAGATGTTTTAAGGGTCATCTATTGCCAAGCAATGACACCTCACAAACAAGACAAAGTCCTCAAAGGTTTGCAGAGTGCTCCTTTACCAAGCTGCAAGAGCACTCTCAAAGCCTCTTATTGCCAGAATGCATTTGACAGACAACAGACAATAAAGTGAGAGTCTCAGATCCACTGGCACTCTCAGGATTCATCCTAGGCAAAAGTGGCAAACCTGTTTGTGCTAGATTCACAAGGTGATTTTAGGCTCAGCACTTCACTTTCCAACTTGCAGGCAATTTGTCAAAGAGACATTGCAAACCCAAGGCAGTAAGTAATTCTCTCTTCTGAGACAGAAAAGAAATCAAGAATAAATCTAAGCTTATGAAAAAGGAATGTCTGCAAGGTAAGTTAGCTAAAGCAGATCAGAGGAAAGTGATCTCTGACTCACAAAGGTTAGAATGAACATATGTTAAAGATTTTTTAGAAAAACCATTCAGACAGGTACTCACACCCAACTCCTTTCCTTTCTGACCATTCACCTCGTATGAGATATACATGAAAGGTTCAGGGAAGTTTTACATTGGATATTAGGAAAATTTTCTTCACTGAAAAGGTTGTCAAACACTGGAACAAGCTGCCCAGGGAAGTGGTGGAGTCACCATCCCTGGAAGTATTTAAAAGACATGTAGACGTGGCAGTCAGGGATATGATGGATTTGGCAGTGCTGGGTTAAGAGTTGGACTCAATGACCTTAAAGGCTTTCTGCAGTATAAACTGTCCTGTGAGTCTATGAAGTAAGAGAACTCTCTTCATCTCAAAGGTCAAGCCCGATCTAAACTTAATAAGTATAATATTTCCCTGACAGAAATATAATAAATAAATATTTAAATTATACATATAAATAATATTTAAAAAAACAATTTCCTGGTTTTCACTAAATAATTTTAAATTCTGTACAAAAAAAATATTTTTATGTAATGGTAAGTCTCAACCTGAAAATTCCTGTCGTACATAATATTCTACAGGATCAGTTTTGGTTTAAAGTGCCTTGCTAACTGAGAAGACCATAAATTTACTGACAATGTGGAAATGCATAATAGCAGATATGATTTGATTTGTCAAAAATTGTTGATAAATGCTTCTTATTACACTATTTAGAAATCCTGTGAAGTTCTACTGTGGCAATTAGACAGGAACCAAAACTTGTATTGGCTTTATAAACTTGTATTTTTTGTATTTGTATTATTTTCAGCAATCCTTTTAAAATTCTGTATGCAACAGGGTTCAGAAGTTTATTGCCAAAAAATAAATATGTTTTATTTTTGAGATTATCCACAAAGAAACAGGGCTGAAATTTGACAAATATCCATTTCTCACTGAATTTTCAGACAAATAGAGATTAAAAATAATAGTGTGAGGGTCTGACAACTAACCTTGTAATCACTGAACAGGATATTTCTGTTGTCTCAGTATGTAATACGTCTTTTGTCTCATCATGTAATACTTCCACATCTCCTCCTACTTTTCTATGGCAGTCCTTTCCTTCAAATAGAAGAAAGATTTTTGTGGAGGTATTAAGAAGAAAGTGGGTCTATTAATGAATGAAGTAAGAGGATACAATTATACAGAATGTTTAAAGCATTGAATTCTGTGTTTTGATCCATCCAAGACCTACACCCCCTCAAAATATCCACAAAAACAAAACAAAACAAAAACCTAGAACTTTATAACTCTGAGTTGTTATAAAATAAAATAAATTAATATAATAAAATAATTAATGATAAAAAAATGGAGAAAATGCTTTGGAAAGAAATCACTGTTAATCACTGTTTCTAACATTCTTGAAGATGAGGTGATATGCAATTTTCTCAGGTAAATTTCCACCCTGGAGTTCTTTAAAAACAATTAAAAATTTGGTATTGACTGCAATAAGTCAAAATTGTTGACTTTAAAAGTTTCAGTTGCTGTACCCTACAGATGTTAGTTGTCAGCAACTGAAAATAATTTTTGTTTATGTACTGGTGGATACCTGGGGAAATATGGAATATATTTGAAAAAAACCACATTTATTTTCTAAAATGATAAGGAAATGGTTATGCTAATAACTGGCAATAAAGCATGTATGTTATTAACAGAAACATAGCAAACTATAAGGGTATAACAGTTACTGTATGCCTTAAGAATGAATTTATAAAGCATATGAATAATTAAGTAAAAATAGCAATAAATTAAGTCACAGAACAAAAAAATACATTAATATGTATAGGGAGATTTTTCTTTTTAAAATATCATACAGACCATAATATGGAAATAGTCAGTGATGTAGTAGACAGAATTAAAACAAAAGTTTGAATTACAAATGATGGTTTTGATATTAATACTCTTAAAATTCAAATGGTGAATTATCTCCTCCTCACATGGTTATGTTTAAACTTCCAAAATAGAACCAAATACCAGGATAATTTTTCTAAAATTCCCTTTGGTAAAATTAAAGTAATTAGCAGGTACTATCTGCTTCTCTTTGCCTCTCTTTCAAAGGTGTTCCTACAATTTCATAATTTTAGAAGGAAAGGTTATTTCAAAATTAGGTAAAACTTACTTTGAAAAAGGTCAAAACTACATTGTTAAGTACACTCTAAATTTCTTTTTCTACCCCAAAATTTCTTCCAATGTAGAACTTTTTCCTCCTAAAAAAAAGTTTTTCAAAACTTGACATTGCTAAAGAGAAAATTACCAGCGCTGGGCATTTTATACTACTGTTTACAAGCTGCTTTTACCTCCACAGCACATTAGGAAGAATTACAGAGTTTTTTAAGCCTCAGAACAAGCTCTGGAAACTAGTGAATAGATATGAAACTCAATAGATTCCATGGCTGTTGAGATGCAACAAGACAGAGTGACAGGCACTGTCACTACACCTGCCTCCATCTCCCGACTCACCAGCCAGATTGGCTGAGTGCAGCACTGCAGTGTCCTGACACACTTGAGCAGCACATCATTAGTGTTATTTATTTGCACTGCTTTAACACTTGGCACAGAACATGGATCAAAACAAGACAGCCCCTGTCTCAGAGAGCTCGCAATCTAAATATAGAAGCTGAAACAAAAGATGAGTGTAGATAGACAAGGAACAAAGAGAAAGCAGTGAGACGTGGCTGATCTTGCCACATCAGGAGACTTTTACTTTGCTTTGTTTTCAAAGAACTCCTTGGAGTAATATAGTGAAGGAGGAATTTGGAAAAGGATAAAAGAAACATTTTTCAGTTGTTTACAGAGACATCCTCCCAACAGACAGCAGGATTTAAAACACAGAGGTCCTTGTATAAAAGTCAAATAAGATGGCATCATAGATTTAGTAGGTGCAGAAATGACCTTTTGAAATACCAAGGTGTCAGTTGAATTATTTTGTTTGAATCAACTGATTTAAAGAAAGCAAAACAGGACGGTATAATGACTCCCCAAATATTTTTTTCAAGTTACAGTTGTGGAATTGTTTGAAGGTTTATTTCCTCCAAGGTTTTTAGGACTTAGGAAAAGCAAAAGGAAATGGGAAAAGGAAAAATCAAACAAGCAAACATACAAAAACTAACAGGAATAAGAAAGGAAGGTAAAAGAAAAGAAAAAATAGAAAACAATAGAAAATGAAAAACAGAAAATAGAAAATTGAAAATAGAAAATAGAAAAAAATAGAAAATAGAAAATAAGAGAAGGAAAAAAATAAAGGAAAAGGAAAGGAAATTTAAAAAAAAAGGAATAAAGGAAATGAAATAAAGGAGAAAAGGAGAAGGAGAAGAAGAGGAAAAGGAAAAAAATTAAGAGGGATGAATATGAATGAAAAGAGCTTCAGTGATTGACCAAGGGGATACCAGAGTTTAATGCATAAAAATATTTCTTCTGATCACTAGCCATTGTGTGTGATGTGCTCTTGTCTTGGGAGCAGACTTGCTTAGCCCTCTATCATTTGAGAGTACTGGAGGACAGATCTCTGTTCCCTTTTCCCCACACAATGGTTGGCTCTGTTCAGGCACTCCAGCACATCTTTAAATCAATAGTCAAGTGGTTCAGTGCAAGACTACAGGGAGGTCATAACCTGGAATCACACTATCAAAGCCAGGGGATTTTCTATGATATAAAACTGTTGTTAGACAAGAAAGGAGCTATGAAAATGTACTCCAAAGATAACATAAAGTTTATTTGAGGCAACCTAACTACTGAAGTACATTTCCTTTTTATTTTATATGTGTGACTCTTTCGCTACCATGACATTCTTTACTTCTAAAGAATGCAGTAGCCCTAGGGATTGAAAACCAGACAGTTTGTTTTATTTTGCTCTTAATATCAGCTCTCCTTTTTGGGGGGATCTGTTATAAATACACATGTATTTTGTTTTAATTACGGTAAGCCTTCTGGCCTAAATTTGTAAAATGTTATAAAATTTTTAACTAAATATTTCACTAAAATTACCTGAATCATACTTCTTAGGAATTTTGATTATTGATTTTTCTGAATGGCTATGTATATCTAGTAGAAATTCTTTGATTTCACAGAAACATTAAAAGTAGCATACTGATTTTATTACTCAAATCCAATGTCATGTCTCCCACAGAAGCCCAAAACAACAATGCCAGAGTTAAGAGCAAGAGAAGCCAAAATGAAAGGTAGTTAAAGTTCATGTCTCCTTACATTTTGATTCAATCTTCCATGCCTATATGTGTCTGTGTTTTTCTAATGCATCAAACAGTTCAATGACATTAAATTGATCTCATTATGGACACTTCCATTATCTCAACAGAATGTAGATGAATGTTTGGGGGTAGAGCTGGCACAAAGCCCAAAGCTTTTGTGTTGCTTCCTGGCAAACATCTTATTGAAATGAAGGTGAGTCAGAGGTCATTCACAGAAAGAGTAAAAAACAAAGAAGGTATCTGCAGAAAACAATGCTGAATTTAAATAAGTCAATTAGAGAGAAGTAAGAAAACAAACAAACAAACAAAAAAAACCACCCACACCAAAAGTAATCAAATAACATTACCTCAGTAAAACATGGATGAAATAAATGGATTTTTAAACACTATGTGGATAAACTTCAGGACTACCAGTTTCTAAATTTGTGCCAGAGGTATGTTCTGAGTGATATCTTTACCTAAAAATGTCAGAATTCCATTGAAAATTAGTGGCATATAATGGCTGTCCTTTTGCAGCTCTTGTATTGTAGAAGATGAGATTAATATGTGGACAAATTTAATTTTCCGTGTTCTTTACTTTAAATATTTCCATTAAAAATATTCCTAATAGCTGAGTAATAATTGCATGTACACGCAACTTAGTGGTTTGCTTAGTAGTCCTTGTTCCATTATCATTGTTTTCTGTCTTGCAGATGCTATGGTGGAGTAATATCATCTGTTCCTCCAAGTCAGTATCAGACTGAAACCATTAAAAAACCACCACCACCAAATTGGAAAAAATTCCACATGACAGTTACAAGCTTTTCCATATAGAGTCATATACTCTTCACTCCATGAATCTAGAAGATAAACTGATGATATTAAGCAGTTTACAAAGCCACAATCATATTTATTGGGAAGTAGTGGATGTGTTTTTTCTGTGAATACAGCTCTGTTCCATAAAGGAGTTGAATACTGGAATAAGCATGTAGTGAACACTACAGAGAAGAAAGGGAAACCTGTTTCCTCCAAATGCCTTCACAATTTAAAGTTTTGTTGTTTTCTCTAGTTTGTTGTTCATTCATATCTGGTCTACCAGGCATATATGTGAGCAGAAAAGGCAGTTTTTTATCAGAAATAAAACATTATTTGTATTACCTCTTCTCATCTAAACAAGTGTGACTGGAGATTTTCACAGTCCTCATAACACCCATTAGGACAAAATTAAATTAAAAGGAAACTACCATCAGTTTTCAATATAGCTACAAAAATTCTCAGTGAAGGTAAATTCAATAAAGAATATATGTAATACAAAATGTGTATAAATTGGCTTTTAAAATCAGAGAGTACTTATTGAAATGGACCTTTGAGAATATAAATTTTATACCTGAATCAAGGCTGCACTTGTGAAGAAGAAAAGTTTTGATTTCTTTTAAGTTTGGCCTAAATGATAGACAACATATTTCACCTATGGATAGTGAGGAGTTAACTAACTGTTTCTATAATTGTATCATCTGCTATTTGCTCCAGGTGGGAGAACAGACTCCTCTCACTGAGAAATGCACACAGGCACAAAACTTCACACGCTGTTTTCAGCAGGCAGTTATATTTATAGTTACACAGTGTGAGACACACAACCACTTCGTCGTCGCTCAAAGTGCATCTGACTTTGCATAATTAACATTAGAGAATGAAGAGACAAAAGGCTTTTTTACATGTGGTCAGCCCCCATACAGCTATCTCTGAGAGAGAAGAATAATCCATAACTTATTGTCCCCAGGTCTAACACACACATCCCACAGAAGAAGGGGGCACACGAACGACGGACAAAATGTCAGTCCTCACCCCAGATGAACTCAATGTCAATGTCTTCACTGTCATTAATGGCAGAAGCTGCCATTCAAAAACAGCATGGGTTTATGTTGAGGCAAATTAGAATGACTGGAATAGATCTTCACCTGAAACAAATTAGCCTAGCTCCCACTGAGGACATGGTCCATCACCTCTATGGCACACAGAGGGTCCAGCAATCTAAGTGTACTATAACTATCATCTGATTTCCTTGTGGATTTAGCTGTTGCAATAAGCACTTGATAAAGAGCTAGCACATGCCTGGGGGTTATAGGACATGTTACTGTAGCAACCAAAAGAATAATATTTTTTTCATACCTTAGTAATAATTTCAAGTGAGATCAAAAGGGGATGGTGAAAGTCAAAGAAATCTGTCCAACAGTATGTCAGGGAAATATATCATAGTTATGTCAAGAGTTTTGCAGGAAATAGCATGTACTAGTTTTCCATTATAGCAGCAGAATCTGCACAAGGTCTAATGATCAAAAACATTGATTTATTCCTGTCACAAACCTTCAGCCCCCCCGGCTTCTCATTAAATCCATCTTACATTCAGGTCTGGTATGAAACCCTTCTGTTGTACACAAGATAAAACCACTTGCTACACCTATGCTTACAGCCCCTATCATTACTCTGAAAAAACATTACCCTCAAACAAAGGACCCAAGAGTGGTCCATGGGAACAGGAAAAATATCTGAATCCAAAGAGATAGGACAGAGGGAGGGAGATTCCATCTCAAAGCTAGGGTTTTATTATTTTGCAGAAATTATTTTAGGGCTGAAAATAAAACTCTGAGTGCTACACCTACCAACTTTGGTGTACAGTTGTAAGAGTAATTCTTGAATGAGAAAAGAAAGAAAGTGTATGCAGCTAATGAGCTGGACTTACAATGTATTAGGCTACTTACACAAATTATGACACATAAACTTAAGACAGATGTCTATATTCTGATAAGTCTGAAATGCTTCATTTGTCTATATCTAAGATTTTATTTCTACCTTTCTAAATACTGAGGACCTAGGTGGCTCTGGTTTCAAGAGCATATGAAAGGCAATACAAATCCTTTGTTGCCTTGTGTATAAATGCCCTGTCTCCTGAAACAAAATATTTTTTTAAAATAAAACAAATCTAACATAGCAAGCCTTTATTGTAATATTTCTTGGCTGAGATCCTTAAATTAAAATTTTTAATAATTATATTTTTCAATATAGGATATTCAACTGTCTGTGTAGTGTTCTTTCCTGATACTCACATTCACACACTGGTGTGAGACAGCAGCAATGTGACAATTTACAATACTAACACTTTTGTATCTTAAATGATAATACTGTTATATTTCATTTTTTTTTTCAGATGTTGTTTTTCTGCTTCAGCTTGCCTGAAACATAAAATCTACTGCATGTTCAGATGGATACCTGAGGAAAATACTACAATGTCAATAAAATTTTACATTTCAAATTAAAGATTCTTTTGCTATTATTTAAAAGTTAAAGGGAAAAATCATAAACATGCCTCACTTCAAAGGAATTTCAGCTTTGGGTTTTCAGTGATTAGTTATAGCTTCTTATTCATCTTCAGGTAACCCTAAAGCATTCAGCTATTCAGTTTATAGTATGGGTTAAGGAGTGTTTTAAGTGGAAAGTATTTAATAAAAGTACAAATTCCATTCCATTCTGCAAATAATTAACCATGTTTAAATGCAATCACATACATGCATATATAAACATTCAAAACATAGTTTCCAATTTCTAGACTTCTTGTTACCAAATTAATAAAACCCTGTCATTGCTGAAATGGAAGTACTTAATGCCAATTAATTTTATATTTTGTTACAACCATTAGTCCAAGAGCAGAGTTAAATCAGCTTGTATTACCTCTCCTTAGACTAAGCAGAGGAGGAGGAACCTATGTTTTCACTTATCTACATTTTATGCACCTATGTTTCTAAATCAGTTAACACAATGACATTTCAATCTAAAACTTAAAACAATAATAACTAAAGGCCCTGTAGCAGACTGGAAAGCAAAAAAAGAGTCAGTATACCTGGCATTCATCATTTTACATGTTCTTATCTTTACTCTAAGGAGAGAGACAGAGAGACAGGGCTTGTATGACAGATTTTTAAAATATATCCTAGTAAAACAGAGAGTACATTAAACTCATCCCTAAATTTTTCAGCTAAATTAAAAGTTTTAAAGATCAGAGCAACCTCAAGTATACATATTTTAATTTAAGCACTGGACATGGTACATGCTCTTAATGTCAAGTGTTGTGGAGTTTTTAATTTTTCTTCCTTATTTAATGAATATGAAAGTCACTGTTTTATAACTCAACAAATACCATCAATTTTTCTAATAGAACAACCAAAAATGTATTCATTCATCCATGCTGGATTTTACTAATAAGCTTTCTTTTATTTTTTCCTCCGTTTAGTTTATTTATACTATGTATGGCTGGCTTTTAACCAGTCACAGGTTTTGAATTATGTATTCAAATAGCCACAATGAGTTGCATTGTTGCTTTAAAATAAGGCACAAAGTGCCAAATTTTGATTTTGATACAATATTACTAAAAGAACATAATGCCTCAGGAATTTCCATTTATTTTCTATTATGCTTGTCCAATCAATATGTTTTGCTTTAGAAAGGTCAACACATGACTTTCTGTTTCTCTGAAATAGTCTTTTGTGAAAGGGATGATACTGTGTGGTGATGGGTGCTAGGGAGATCAGGACTCCCTGGGTATTTAAAGAAAATCATTGCACAGAAGGACTACAGCTTATGACGTGAGTGAAGCAAAATACTTTGATAAAATATCTACTGCTGTTCAATGAAGAGATTAATTCAAAGGTGATTTATTCAGACAGAAAACCAGGTGACTAGACATCATCTATAAGGAGAGGGCAAAATATTGTCCAGTGCTTTCACAAGAAGTTATAAACAACCAAATTAATGTATGCAAGCTTTTATTAACTTCAATTGAGTAACCAATTTATCATAAGCCATATTGTCCCAATCCATTCCCAAAATGGCAGATGTCACTAAGACATGTAAACTTGGATGAACAAACTAAAAGAGCATACATTAATGCTCTTACACATTTTATCTGTCATCCAATACCTTGGTGCAGGGACCTTCTTCCATATATTTTGGCCCTTTCATTTACTCAATTCTATCTATATCTTTGGGGTAGGGCAATGTCTTTATGAACCTGTATATTACCTAAAACATGGCCACTGTTTTTCAGTTAGGGATTAACAGACTTTGTGAAACAATTAATAAAATGTAAATCCCACTTGGCTTCTTTGCTAAATTATGTAGATTGCTTTTGTATCTTTTTGCTGGTGAAAACCAAAGTAACTCCACTCAAATCAACAGAGTGAGGCTACTTTATATGATTCAAGAATTTGGCTTAGAAACCTGCTTGCTGTAATTCATTGTTTAACAATTTCAAGCCAGGCTGCCTTTGTGCAATAAATTGACAACACCATATAGTTCTGCACGTGTGCAGGGAGACAACTTTCACCACTCATTAAACAATTCCCTTACAGCAATTTCTGGGCCTGCTCATGTTTTTTCTTATTCTTTTTTCCATCACAGTTGCTCTATAAGAAAAAATCTCCTTTCTACTGCATGAGTGCTTCTACTATGAAGAAACATGCCTGAGTGTACCTATTCTACAAGCATGCCACTGCCATAGTCAGGGGATTCCCTTGTGAAGTGTTTTACAGGGCTTCTTATGCAAGAAATCAAGGAGAAAACATGAAACCTGGAGTTGTCTAGAAATTGTCTCTACTAAAATGCATTTTCAGGACTACAGTGGCCTCCTGGACCTGTGACTGTGTGCCTTCATATTTTCCCAGTTATATGCCACATCCTCTAGTTCCTAGGATTGCTCCAAACAAAAAGTAATTCACATTGGTGAGTTCTGGTGAAATGTCTGTTCTTTGTCTAGAGCCACAGAAATAGCAAAAGCCAGACAGAAAATGATTTAGTAATTGGCCTACCTTGGTTTGACATGGATTTGGTGGAGGTAGTTGATTTCAAATCTTCAAAGCTGTTTAGTCTACCATCAAACTCCTTAGGAAGTTTACATCTAAACAACTTTGAATCTTTTAGTCTTTTTAATCCCCTGGCTGATTTCCCAGTACACCAGGATTTTCTTGCCCCAGTCTTCCTTTTCTGTTAGGGACAAGAGAGGATGAGAAACATGGAACATTCCTGCAAATACCCATGACTAGTCAGACCTGCATCAGACTCTGCTATTCAGTTGTCTGCTTTGTGCCTCATTAGCTTCTCATTATAAATAATATATTCAAAAAGTATGTAAAGACGTACATGAATGACAGTCACTTGCTCAGTGTATGGTGAGGGTGGAGATGAGAATCAGAGTCTACACAAGAAATTAGGTACCTGTTCAGGCAGTTTTGTCTCTTGTTTAAAAATGCACTCAACAGCATGACTGCATAACAGATCTATAGCCACAAAGTCCACAGCTCTTCATTTATGGGGTTACAAAAACAGTGTTATGAATATCCCAACATTACTTTATATGTTTATAAGGTTCCTCCCAAACCCACTTAAAAACAGTTACATTCATCCCCTGTCCAGAGATAATACAAGCAAATATTCAAGGGAGAAAAAATTGTCATGAGGAAATTCAGAGAAGTACAGATAACCAGGCACAAAATGAATGGACTTCTGCTTTACTGTGTAAACAGCAGACTGTGGTACTGCTGTTGTTTGAGGATAAAAATGTTATTTTCCAATCCCACGCAAAAGATGTTTAGTTTCTTCTCAAAACTGTATAATAAGCATTAAAGAAGAATGAGGGCCTGTCTTCCTCCCTCAGTATTCTACATTCATTACCTTTGCATGGTATGTTCTATTGATTACCTGTAACCAAATAGCATATAGAAGTTCCACCAGAGATCAGGACCTCCTCATGCTGGATACTGGACAATAACATAGAGATGAGATACCTTGAAAATGTTGCAGTTTCAACAGACACAAGCAAACACAGGAGATAAATAAAGTTAGACTGACTAGCTTACTCAGGGTCAGAGAGTACACCTGTGGTAGTTTGGAGATCCCAATTCATTACAGCAGGAAAGTCCAGCTTAAAGACCTACACCCAGTTAGCCAAGGGAAGATGTGTAAGCCCTTTTCATACCGGAAGGGCCCTTAGGAGGGAGAGCAAGTTGTATCAGGCAACTCACTGCCATGCCTCTTCTTCCTGGAGCTCCTCAGCTGGGGAGAAAGAAAGACAGAGATTAACACCTTAGGACAGATATTAACTGGACCAATACCACTCTGCAAGGTATCTTTGAATACCATGTGGAGGATGGCTGAGCTTCCTAAGGAATATGAGAGAATCATCAATTGCAATAAAGATGCAGATAATAAATCCAGTGAGTTGAGGTCTGTGTTTCACAGTCTGGGCCACTCTGAAGGGAGGGTAGACATGGCAGAGGGATTGAGTGGCACATGACTAAACCATAGGGTTTAATACCACTGAAAGAAGACAAAGACTACATATAAAAATTTACTTCAAAACTGTGTGATATTTGCTGAAACATCTGCATACTTCATTTGCATTTTTATTAATCCACTTCTCTTATTTATCTGTTATTCAGGTTTTGAGACAAGCTCTTTTTCTAATACTGGTTTACTGAGATATAACCACTGTTTCATTTGGCTGTGCTCAGACTCCAGCATCCATGCTCACACATCTAAAGATGGACCTGGAGAGTAATGGAGTAAATCCAGTTCCACTGGGCAGCAGCTTGACAAGTAGTAATTAGCTACATAAACTGTTCCTTTGAGTGCTGCTGGAGTTTTCCTTTCATGATTACTGTGAGGTAAAGCCTTTAGTCAGAGCCTCCAAAGTCTTAGGAATATCAGCTCCAGAATATAATTAAACTAAGTCTTGTATATACTTCACGGATGCACTCTAGTCATGTCCACATTTTGTTGTTTGGACCACTGACAAATGCAGAATGAACAACTTCATTCAATCACCATTTATTCTGTCATCCATTTTCCTTTGTTTTTCCTTTTCTTTTGGTAAAAAGTCTTTCCTCTCACTCCTGCATTTATTTATGCTTTCATGGGGTGATATATTAGAGGAACAAGCATTCACTTGAATATTTCTTCCCTTATACGTAAAACATGAGGGACCCTGGGGGACCAGGTTTTAAAAAACAGGAGTGTATTTCCAACAGTAACATCAACAAACAGAATTTTTTCCAGATACAAGTTATTTGAATCCCCAAATATAATATTTCTCTTTGATTTGCTGCTCTATCTTGCCTACAGTTAGCATAAGAATTACTTCAGTTCAACAAAACTGCTTACAGAGAATATACATGCAGTTACATTGAACCTGGCTAAAAGAACAGTTTATGCAGGACACTGAAGGAGCTAAGCCTTCATTCTAGTTTTGATACAGGAAATGTAGTAGCAAACCTGAAGCTGGTATTGTTCTTAATCTGTTGACTCCAAATGAGAGACATTGTACCCAGCAGTGACATTTATAAATCTCCCCCCAACAGTACTCTGCCCTGAACGCATACAGAAGTTCACACTGACATGAAAAATACCTACATAGGTCTACCTAAGGGGAGTCTGGCCTGGTTTTCTCCAGTTCACAGAGCTTTGCTTTTACTATTTCAGAGTTGAAAACATGAAAAAAAATCCTGTACTTGTTGCACAATGCCCGTAACAGATTTGTTTCAACACTGTATAACTTCCACTTTACATGCAGCCTGTGTCAATTTCATAATATGCCACAAAACTCAGAGTGATAATTTGTTTTATCTTTGGAATAATTTTGTTTGAAAAAGAAAAAAAAGAGAATTGGTTTTTATATGCACAATTTTATTTGTGGGTTTAATGTATTAGTAACAGATCCTGTGCTAAACTTCTTAATCACTTTTTCATGAGTAAAAAAAATAAAATATTGTTTGACTATAATGAATGTTCATTTTCTTACAAACACCATATGAAAATATGACACACGACATGCTTTCTCAAAAGAAAAAGTTATTTCTGGTGTTGCAGTTTAGAAGTACTGATACAAGCCATCTGATCTACTAAGTATGATAACTACATAACATTTTTCAGGGCAGTAAAACTATTTAGAAAGTCTGCCTTTTTAGAATGACACTCCATGAACCTCAGAATGTGACAGATTTTCCAAGTGAACCATACACCAAACTCATCTATAATACATATAAGTCAATTATCATTTTCAAATATAAAAATTTGGTAGGTAATAAAAAAAATCCTTTCTGTATGACATGAAATTCAAGCTCAGAATAAACATATACAAAGAAACAAAAAAAAAAAGGTATTGAGCACGAGGACCACCAACTTCACCAAAAAAAATCACCTGTGAAAAACTGCAGTTAAATAAGTTTGCAGTGAAAATAGTATTGCAGTATGGTAATATTGCAGTGAAAACATAGGACAATTTTGTAAATTCCCATTTTGGACCATTTTCACTGAGAACTTAGATATTCTACTTAATGGAAACCTCAATACAACCTTAATTGTACTGGATCATTTGGATTTATAGTAAGTTTCATCCTTAAAGGAGTTTGGCCCTTTCTGTAAGTGCCTAAATTCACTCACTATAAAGAGAAACTAGCTTAGTATATACATAGGCATTAGGTTAACCTATATGTAGTCATTGGTTAGGGTGAATTTTTTCACATATTAGTTTTTTAACAAAATGCTATCAAATAACAAAAGACCAACAATACCCAGAAAAGAAGTTTTTTGTTTCAATTATCTGTGCTAAAAGAAATTCCACTCCCCAACTCCACCCCATACTCCCAAAAAACAAACCCTAAGAGAGTAAATCTGATGCTGATATTTGTGAGCTCAGTAGGAGAGTGGTATTCCAGTGCACTCAATAGCCCCAAAGAGATGATGGATTTACAGCTTGATATGGTAAAAGGCTGGAACACATAAGAGTGTGCAGTAACACTGCATTGGGTTTTCATGGCCTAGGTTTGGAAGTGGAGGGGTTGCTACAGGAGCAGCTTCTGAGAGAAGCTGCTGGAAGTTTTCTCCATGTCTGGCAGAGCCAATCCCTGGTGGCTCCAAAGATGGACACTGTGACTCTGGTCAGTGCTGGGGCAGTTAGAAGTGGTGGCAACACCTCTGTGATAACATATTTAAGAAAAAAGAAAAGGTTGTGCCACAATTTTAATTGTGACCAGAACAGACCAGAGTGAGAATATGTGAGAACAGTCTGCAGATCCCAAGGTCAGTGAAGAAAGAGGGGGAGGAGGTGTTCCAGGCACCAGAGCTGAGATTCATTTCCAGCCCCTGGTAAAAACCATGGTGAAGTAGCTGTGCCCTCGCAGCTCTTGGAGATCCATGGGGATGCAGCGATCCACCTGCAGTCCATGGAGGAGCCCATGCTGGAGGAGGTGGATTCCTGAGAGGGGGCTGTGACCCCAAGGGAGACCCATGAAGAGGGAGGCCAGTGATAGAGCACCCCACAGAAGAGTGACTCACTCTGCAGCGGTTTGCAGGGAGCTGTTGCTCATGAGATGGAGCCACGTTGGAGAAATTTGCGGGGAACTGTCGCTCATGGAAGGGACCACACGGTGCAGCAGAGGAAGGACATTTCTCCCTGACCAGCAGAAGAAAACCTCAGATGATGAACTGACCATAAACCTCTTTCCCTGTCTCCTTGCACCACTGGATGAGGAGGTAGAGCTGGAAAGGAGGAAAGGGTGGGGGAAAGGTGTTTTCAAGGGCTAATTTTACTTCTCATTACCTTGCTCTGATTTTGTTATGAATAAATTTGCTTCATATCTCTAAGTTGAACTTATTTTACCCATGATGGTATTTGATCAGTGGTCTCTCTCCCAATCCTTATCTCAGCTCATGAACCCTTTAGATTTTCTCTCCTCTGTCCATTTTTGGAGAGGGAGAGAGCGGCTTTGGTGGATGTCTGGCCAGCCTTAACCCATGACATCCATTCTTGAATATACTTTGGCCTCTGTGCTTCTTTTTATTCTACTCAGCAGCAAACTACACATTTCTGAAAAAGATAGAATGTATTTATTTATAAGAATCGACTAAAAAACCAACAAACAAAAGAGACAAAACTAGAACAGACTCTATTTATTCTATTTTTTAATATACATATATTTACAGAATAAGATTTTCTGGTTAAATGAAATAAACTATTTGCTATAAAACTTATGAGAGAAATGGGTATTTTTCATTTCTTTCAGTTGAACATGAAAACATATTTTGACATGTTAGTGTCTTCGACACAATTTTAAACGTGTTTTAAAAATAGAGTAAATGTTCCCATGGGTCACAATTTCAATTTTTGAGTAATTCTGTAACTACTTATGTTTGTTGTTGTCGTCATTTATATCAAGAATAATTTTCATTACCTTCTGATTAAGAATAATATGCAATCAGGATTCACATTAACTAGGAATTTTTAACATATAAATGTAATTTCTAAAGTAGGACTATCGACATTGAAATTAAAAGAAAATAACACAAAGACTGATTTTAAAGTATAAAATCTCTCAAGTGCATTTTGTCTCAAGTTCAATTTCTATTTGTTTAACAAAAAATTGCTAGGGAAAAGTATAATCACTTTAAATTATTTGAGCTAGCATGATTTCTACTACATGCACATGCATATTCATCTAGTGCAAACTTTGGAAAATGAATGATTTTTATGCTAATAAATAATAATGATTTCATACAATCACCTATATCTTAATGTAGTTCTCTCCATTACCACTGATGGGATTCACACCAGCTGACCTATAATAAAAGACAGTTCCCTTAGATAGCGAAGCAATGTTCTCATAGAACAGCACAGCACATTTTTAAATTAAAAACATTTCAAGGGAGTGATCAGTATCACTTTGACAATACCATAAAACTCATTACCAAACATGAAGAATAATGAAGCATGACAGCCATAAAAGGTATAATGAAAGTGCTCAGTTAATAAGAAGAATGGATTTACCCAATTGGAGCTTTCTAGTGATGGGTTTGGGGGATTTTTTTGAGCACTTACCTTCCATTTGTTTAGTTGAGGCTGCTTTTTCTGCCAGCAATGCTCCCCTTTGGCACAAAAAATACCACATCAACATGATTAGTAAATTTCTAACATGGCAGATAAATGGCAGTTATACAATTGTTCCCTCCAGCCTGTGCTTTAAGGTTAAACTGAGGCCAAGCTCACTTCATTCTAGACTAAGCTACCCAAGCAGGAGATTATCTCGTGCCTAGCCCTCAGGGTCCTTGTAGGTGTTTCTGCTTTCTTAACGTCATGCTGAGAGGGTGTCCTGGTTTTGGCTGGGATAAAATTAATTTCCTTCTTAGTATCTGGCATAGCACTGTGTTTTGGGCTCAGTGGGAGAATAATGTTGAAAACACACTGATGTTCTGGTAGTTACTGACCTGTGCTTATCCTAAGCCAAGGACTTTTCAGTGTCTCAAGCTCTGTCAGTGAGGAAGGGCACAAGAATCTCGAGGAGGCACAGCCAGAACAGTTGACCCAAACTGGCCAAAGTCTTATTCCATACCATAGAATGTCATGCCCAAAATAAAAACTGGGAGCAATTGCCTGGGAGAGACTTCATTATTCCCCCACAAGAGGCATGGAGATTTTGGTCAGAACTGACCCTCTTACCCCTTATTTAATGACCTCAGGAGGTAATGGAAGGAAAAAATGATTCTTTGGAGGTTTATCATATGGAGAGAAGATCAGGAGCAGTCTTCTTTAGAAGTTCTTCAATATGTACAGTTAAGATTCCTTTCAACACTTGTGCACAGTCATCTCTAAATGCCCATAACCTCTTTGTTGCATATGAAAGTGATGAACTTCACAAGGTTTCTACCTGTTTTACATTGTCAATGAAGTGACTATGACTAGCAGGGGAGAGAAAGGATGCAAAATTTGATCTTTCAGTATTGACTTAAAGTCTTGACAATAGTACCTTCTGGAAGGCTTCCAGTATTTGGTAAACAAGCTGACAAGGAATGGCATTAAACACTTGCAGAAGTAATATGAAACAGTGAGGGGATTTTGATAAACCTTTGAAATGTGTCAGTCCTATAAAAATAGGATAATTTCTGTCTAGGTCAATACAGAATATGCACTGATATTTGACTTCAAAATATAAAATAGTTGAAGCTGTTGATTTGGTCTTGATTTTATAAATATTAGGTGGAATCTAACAAGACAATTAGAGAAAACAATCTGAGATTATTTGTCCTCTAAGAGCAAAATTTTCAGCCTCCAAAAAAAGGAGGCTGATATAATTCAAGCCTCAGATAAGAGACATCAAAGCTTCCTCTCCCCTCAAAAACATGGATCAAAAAATAGAGAACTAGATCAAAGGAAAATGTGGTTTTCTACTAGTAAAATCTTTAAATACTGAGAAACAATAAAGTAAGATGAACAAACCAAAAGGACTGGTTGGAGTGAGGATACAGACGTAACAAGCATAGAAAAAACTTCAACTGAGAAACAAATAATTTATCTGCCTTTGGAAAGACAAAGTAGATCAGGCTGTTAGAGAAAAGTTCCAGAGTTTAAGGAAAACTGAAATGTAGTAAATTAAATAACCATAACAATTATCACAATTTATGTAAACAAAAATGTCATGCTTAAAGAATATATTATTTGGTTTGTTTTTATCATCATGTGTCCATGATAGGGCCTCAGAAATGCTAACATTAAGATCACTACAAGGAATGAAAAAAGAAGAAGAATTTGATGCTTTAATTAATACTCCTTCTCTGGGAAATTGTAATAATGAGGTATGATAAATAGTTAAATAGTGAGGTACCAAAATGATGGCATTTTGAAATATCGAAGAGGAGACTATGAAGTAGCTTTAGTATAAATGAAGTAGCTAAATCTACACTCTGCTTTGTCTCAAACTTCACTCATTAAAAATCTGATTGAAAAGTTTTCCTTCCTCTCCACACTACATCCTCTTCATATAAAAGAAACTTCTGGGGAAAAAAAAAAAAAAAAAAAAAAAAAAAAAAGAAAGAAAACCTCCAAGAAATCATGGTAAAAACAAATTAAGAGAAACTAAAATGAAAAAAAAGAAAAATTTATAGAGAGATAACACTGCTTAAAAACATTTTGCCAGAAGAAACATACATCTTCTGGCAAAAAGGTGTTTAAAAAATATCAAAGCAGTAAATCCAGACCACACAGTTATGAAACCACACAGGTTTTCAAAGCACAAGAGCAGTTGTGCTGAACCAGACCAAAGGCTAGCAAAGCCCCATGTCCCACTTCCATCAATGATGACAAGCAGATTTCTAAGGAAGATCAAAATTATGACACATGCTGTGAATGCTCTCTGAAGTCCACAGTGATTTACTACTCAGGAGCTTCTTGAAACAGAAACGGACCTTTAATAGAATCAGGTCCCTGGTATTTCTATCTAATATCTCAAAGTGATATTTTTGTCCACTTCCTTTTTCGATGCATGCAAACCTTTAGCATCCAAAATATCCTGAGCAAAATTCTTTCAAAGTGTATCCCATGAAGATGCAGCTGCCTCCAACTTAACACTGAGGTTTGGCTTGGTTTTAGAGCAACCTGTTTTTCAGATGTCAGGGGATAAGTAAGATAACACTTTTTAAGGTAAGGAAAGTAAAATACACAAACTGAAGTGAGAAGGCAACTATTAGCAACCTAGAAATTCAGGAGAAAAATACTAATATGAAACTGCTCAGATCTATGGAAAAAGCATAGAATCTGCTTTTTAGCAGCACCAAGGACCAACCCCTGCCAGAGCCAAAACAGGGCTGACTGACATTTCCCACCATCAAATTGCTGATACAGAGACAATCAAAAGGCATGTAGGCACAGGAATGGTAATTTTTGCTCCTCATTGGGTGCTCTAACCAGCCATTAAATCATTGTGTGCTTGTAAGTGGTCCATATACTGCTTGCAGTGTCTTTTTGTATAAAGTAAATACAGAAAGAAAAGTGACCTGGGGAAAGAGAGTTACCTACCTACATATTATGTAGACAACTACCTTTTTTTTTTTTTCTTTGCTTTGAACCTACCACCTGCTAACAGCATATGATACTCTCATTCTCACTCTGGAAGAGAAAATGAACCATCTGTCTCTTTTTATCCATTCCTTTTCCCTTATGATAGGACAGATTTCTGTCAAAGCCTTCCCTAAATTGTCACTTTTCAGACTGAATAGTCCTGGGCTATTTATGAATTTCCTTGACTGCCATTCTATATTTTTGATTCTTCTTAGTGGCTTTCTGTGAACCTCTTCCAGTTCTGTTACATCCTTTTTTAGATTTTGGGATAAGAGCTTTTTCTACAAATATGATTATGTTTCCTGTTTTCTTTTATACTCCCTTCTTTATAGTTCTTTATATTCAATTTATTTTTTGACCACTGCTGAACACTGAGCTGACATTTTCATGGAGCTATTCATCACAAGATACAATTTCTGAATTATAACAGTCAATACAGAGCACATCACTAATGAATAAAGTATCCTTTAAAAGTAGAGTTTGTATCCAGATGAGGAAAAGAAAAAAACAAAAAAACAAACAAAACAACAACGACGACAAAAAAAAAAACCCTCAAACAAACAAACAAAACAAAAGGCACAAGCTCTGCTTTTTTTAAAAGTAAAAAAAGGTGATGAAAAAGGAATAAACTTATAAACAAGCAAAACTAGTATTAAAACATGTTTATTTTGCATAACATATGTCATTTGGTTTATAAAGCAAAAGTTTGGTAGCAAAAGGGCTACAAAGGCGGCCTCTGTGGAAAAGAAGGCTGGGGTTGTCCCTCTATTCCATGCAGCTGATTATGGACACCTCCAGAAAGGGCTCACTGCTGGCCAAGGCTGGGGCCATGGACAATGCTTCTAACACTGCTGGGATAACATATTTGAGACAAGGTAAAGAAACTTCACTGCAGGTGTGAGAGGGGTGAGAATATGTGAGAGGAGCAGCCCTGACAACCTCAGGGCCAGTGCAGAAGGAGGGGCAGGAGGTGCTCCAGGTGCTGGAGCACAGATTCCCCTGCTGCTCCTCGGGCAGACACTGGTGAGGAAGCTGTGCCCTTGCAACCCATGGAAGGCCATGGTGGAGCAAATGACCAAATAGCTCCAGCAGTCCCTGGAGAATCCCAGCCACAGCAGGAGGATGCCCAGAGAAGGTTGTGACCCCAAGGGAAGCCTTTGCTGAAGCAGGGTCCTGGCAGAACCTGTGGCCCAGTGAGAGATCCAGACTGAAGCAGTCTGTTCCTGACGAACTTCACCTTGGGAAGGGGAAGGGACCAATGGTGAAATATTTTATGTAGGACTGTCTCCAATGTGAAAGACCCCACAATGCAGCAGAGGAAGACCATGAGGAGCAACATAACCCCATTTCCCAGTACCACAGTACTGCTCAGGGCATGAAGGTAGAAGAGTCAGCAGTGAACATCAGCCTGGAAAGAAATGGGGGTGTAGGGGGAAAGTGGTTTTATATTTGTTCTTATTTCTCATTATCCTATTCTGTTGGAAAAATAAATTAAATTTACTTCCCCAAGAAAATGGTGGTTTGCCCATGATGATAGTCAGTGGGTGGTCTCCCTGTCCTTATCTTGACCCACAATTTTTCCATACATATTTTTTCTCCCTGTCTTGTTGAGAGATGATTGAGATGTTACAATAACAGAAAAGATTTGGCCCCAGTAAAAAAGCTGACTGAATGTTTTATATCAGTGTGGAAATTGGAAGGAACTTTTCCTATGACAAGTGAGTCATTGAAACAGTCTCAGACTGAAGTGTCAGTGGAGGATGTTTTAGAATAAATTAGTAAAATAAAGAGTAAAGTATCTCCAGTACCATATGTTATTCATTCAGAAGCTCTGAAGGAGCTCAAGTAGTAAATTGTGTAATTGTTAACTGTAGTATATAATTTATTACTAACATCACCATTAGTAAAGGAATTGAATTTGACAAAAGCTACAGATTTATAAATTTATCATTCAGGAAGACGTGAAATTATAGGTCTGTACATTTGACTTCTGTAGTCTGCAAATTGCTAGAATCTCTTGTTAGATTTAGCAGAGACATAAATGTACATGGAACAGTAAGATAAAAAACAAGGCTTTTGTAAGGGGAAATTGTGGTTCACAAAACTTTTCGAGTTTGTTAAAGAATCAATAAGCATGAAGATATCTTTGATGCAATTGGCAGAGTGGGTTTGGATTTGAAAAACATTCTGACATATTCCTGAATAAAGGGAGAAAGCTATGACAAGATGGAATGAAAGAATTTTCCCGCAGTGGAAGGATGCTGCTGTTGATGTGTCTGAATTATTTGAACCAGGACTTGGGATGTTCATCACATATACTCTGTAGAAAGGTGATATGGAAAAGTTTGCTGATTACAAAATTATTACTCACTGTATTCAAAAGTGAAATTAATTGCAAAGGTTGCAGAAAGATCTCAGAAAACTGAGAGTCAAGTTCAATGTCACTAAATGCAAAGCAACAAGAATGGAGAAAAAAAAAAGATAACATACGCACAATTTGAGTCTTTAAATTGCCTGTTATGGTAAAAGCTCTTGCATGGATCAATGGAGAACATAGTAAAAAATACATTATTAGGAAATTATTAGGAATTATAAAAGAAAAACAGAGAAAAAAATAGTCACTGTGGTGCTACATAAACCTGTGTTGGGTTAAAAATGTAAATTATTCTCTGCAATTCTGGTCACTCAGTTAAAAGTGACACAGCAGATTATTCTTGAAAACTTGCCCTTCTCACTTACAGGTGACATGTTCAGGATTATGGAGTGAGCTAGACTAGACCTGAGGTGTGCCTGACCCCTGCCTATTTGACTTTATAGTTATATCAATTGATCTAGTAAAAGATTTTAAACCTCCCCAAAAACATTGTGTCTCTAATTCTCCCAAGATCTTTGGAAAAATAACATAAAGAGCTCCCTATCAACCTCTATTTATTTTTGGTTAATCAAGCAGAGAACTTAAGCTTTTTCTCTAGAGCAACTTGTGGCCCCATACTCCACACTTCATCTCTGAAGGCCACACTTCTATGTCTTCCAGAATCTATTCTGAATTACATCCATTTTAGGAGGCCTTTTCTAGCTGAAATCCATTCTGAAACTTGATTTTTCCTACCTCAAAATGAGTGAGATACATATCTTGCTTTTCACAATCTATTATTAGTAAAGAATTCTTCCCTGGACAGCTCTGCAGGAATATTTAGGTATAAATGCTAATGTGCTGTATATACTGTCAAATGTTAGAGCATGGTTGTAATAACACCAAGACTGTTGGTTTGATCCCTGAAGGGGCCATTACTTAATAGTTGGAGTCAATGATCTTTGCAAGTCCCTTCCAACTCAGAATATTTTGTGATTCTATGATCTAAATATACAGGAAACATATAGGTATCTTTCATAGTGGGTAATCTAAAATTAGATTCCACTTACAGCTGAAATCCATGTCCTTGTACCTTTTTCATTTAGGCTAAAGAGCGGGAAAAAAATGTTTCACTCATCATCATCTTCTTCCTGCTACAAGGAGTACAGGAAGAAGACTTGTATCTGGGCACTTTTGGAAACATAGATTGAAGAAAAATCTTCGTCCAGAAGCATGTTGAAATACCAATGAATAGCAAATTCAGATACAGTTCAGCTGCATTATAAGACTCCAGGTACAAAATGAATACATCAGCATTCATTTGTAATTCTTGGCTTTACACATAAAAGTGAATGAATAATCCCTTAACAGAGGAAAACTGAAGGGATAAAGCAGAGGTCTCATGTTTATTTCCTCACTTTAATGACAAAACCAAGAAAAGGGGTAGAAATGTCACTGACAGTTCCGTGTGATGGATTGGTCTATATGCCTGAACATTAGGAGCAAGCAACCCTCAATATCTGAAGGAAGACTGCCTAGCGTGTAAACATTAGATAGAATTGAAAGCGGCAGTTTCCACAGGCCCCCTACCAAGAGAATGCACAGGGGGTGTATGTTCTTTATTGCTTGACACTCATGCATAAAGACAGCACAGCTTCTGCAATCTAAGTGAATCTCCTTAGGTTTAATGTTCCATTGAAATTTTGCTGAAATGTAAAACATATTTCAAAGGAACAAAACATTTTCTCAAGCAGAGACCATTTTACTGTCATGGTAGATTTTTCTCTTTTATGGAAGCTAATTCTTGAAATAGACATATATTGGAAAAGCCAAACTGCCAGGACCACTGCTGGCACCACACACACACACAAAAAAAAA
>VWYO01008398.1:306043-331684 GCA_013400275.1 Rhadina sibilatrix
AAAAAAAAAAAAAAAAAAAATTAAAGTAGCATTTTAACATCAAAGAATGCCTGTAATTCAAGCAATTGTTCAAAGCACACCAGCAGTGCTGCAATAGCTGCACACATGCAGCACCCTAAAGCCCTTACAGACTGCGACAGAATCAGATTTCACTGATCCTTGGTTGGTTTTTATTTCTACCTTGGACCTTTTCATTTACAATATGCATCCTGAATCAACTGTATTGGCATAACTAAGCAGTGTCAAAGGGCTGCACAGGGGTAAGAATAATTGGCTGAAGCTGGTGGCATTCTGAGTTTCTTAAACCAGATTTGCTGAGAAGGGCAATTTTTCATGAAAGTACAGATGAGGCATAAAAGAAGAGTCAGGCTCATATTTGTTTGAAGAACAGTAGGAAGGTTTTTTCCTTCATTTCTTTTTGTTATAGTCTACTTAAAAAAGAACACTGACTAAAATTTCTTTCTTCATTAAAAGGTTTTTTTCATCCATGCGTTAGTCACCCTTAGTGCACTATTAGTATGAGAAAAACAATGCAGTTCTGAACACAGAGCACAGAGACTCTGAAAAACAAAAGGTATTTGCAGTGTAACAAGACTCTCGCAGCATTTGCCTTGCATAAAACTCACAGGGAAAAATACACATTTAAAAACCAGTTTGGTTTAAAAATTGAAATAAGAGACTTCAGACAATTTTTTTGGAGAAACAGCAAGGGATAAAATACAGGTCTGTAGAAAGAAAATGCTGGGCAAAATTAAGGCAAACACACAAAAATGAATTCCCATCAACAACTATCAATGAGACACTTCTAGTCACATCTCATGTTTTAAGAGGATAGCATAACTATTTCAGTATCAAGCTCAAAATATCATCTAAACGATCATGCTGTGATAATATTTCCAGTACTTCTCACTCAGCATGTAGGACAAGAGCTTCATAAGAGGTCCATAAAAAAGGAATTTTTTATGAAATGTGAATTTTGTAAACATTTTATTGCTTTTTTCACGATCCTTCAGCTCTATGTCTGTTCATATTTCAGGCCAACTGCCATGACTATTTGTTGTTCTGAATGGCTTTTATCCCTCTCTTTCAGTTTTTGTTTTTGTTTTTATTTTGTTTTGGTTTTTTGGTGTTTTTTTTGTGGTTTTTTTTTTTTTTAACTTCCTTTGTGAGTCTTTAAGAAGTTAAGAGATCTCTTACAGCTGTTAAGCATCATCTGTCATCATTGAGCTGCTTCCACTACTCCCACCTCTTTAGGAGGTAACCTTACTCCTTTCTGAGTCTCACTCCAGAATAGCTTTAGGTTAAAAGGACCTGTGGATGACAGATGAAGAAGCTGCAAGCCGGCTCTTTTGGTTGTTTATGGAACAAAGGCTGTTAACATTTCTGCCTGCTCACATTTAGGTGTTAAGATAAACAGTTTCTCCCTCTGGAGGCTTTCAAAGACAGTTGCTGCTATCCGTTCATTATGTGGGAACCCTTGTTATTTACTATTGGAGAATAAAGTGTAAAACAGTCCAACTTTTGCCTTTATGCCACTCAAACTGGAACTCAGACAAAATATGTGTTTCTTTTACAAGGAGACAGAAACCTTCCTTTAAAACTAAAACTCTTCATGGAAATTGACTGAGAAGCCTTGTACTGTATTCTGTATGAGGGTTTTGGTTTGGAGTGGGTTTTTTTCCTCATTTTCTCCTTTTAATTTTATTTCATGCAAATTTACACTGCAGATACTGTAAAATATAGTGGGTATCAATCTAAGTTTTCAGTACTAAGCAATACTTTAGTGTATTCTGCTAAAATTTTGGAAGCAACTGTTTTAAATGAACACATTTGTGTATTTGCTCTTGTATTTGTTTATAAGTTTATGTGACCTAAATTTTTCAAAATATTTTAAAATAATAATTTTAATTAAGAACATGAACCTTTGCACATCATTACAGTATTACAGGATACAAGGATTACAGTAGTATACTTTTGGGCTACATAAAACACATCCATTTTTGACAAATTCCTTCTGGTCAGGGAAAAAGTGGCTAAAACAGCAAAATTAAGGCCTCTTTCCAGAGTTGTTCTAGAATCAGATCTGTGGCCAACTAATTCTTAAGAAGACCACAAAGACTGGTAACAAGAACACATAAACCTGTTTTTTTAGACCATTTTGCCTCCACCATAGTGGTACAGATACTGACAGGAGATGAATCCCTCTCCTGGAGCATGGGAAAATTTGTCAGCTGAAGATTCTGGCTGCAGACATCCGTACTAACAAAGGTGATATTCCTCCTGGTGATATGTGAATATTATGAGAATTAGTTACAGATCCCTTTCCTGCTATGTTTACAACTGACTGTGCTACTGCAAGGAACACTGCCAGAGTAATACAAATAGGTCTGCACACTGCTGGGATTAGTTTCAGTAAACTGTTTTGCTTGTGCATCCAACCATGAATCATTTATGACATGAAAGTATAAAGTAACCGACAAACTGCTCACAATAAAATGGGCCAGTGAAGACATTTGTTAAGAGTATTGTTCTTTTGATTGTGAGTACATTACTGCATCCCTAAAATTCGCTTCTCATGCTTTGATAAGGAATACTGTAAAACACAAAATTGGCTCAAGAAATGAAGGTGAAGAGGAGTATACCAATGGTTATATTTTAATTGCCTTTGAAAATTTCATTTGAAAAAAGGAAGTGGGAATGGGTAACAGACCAGTACTTTGTTATTAAAAGATTATTGCGGAAGGAAACAAAGTCTGACATCTGCCTTCCTATTAATTACCTTATTCCTTGAAAAATCTTATTGTTCTTGTTGGCATTACTTATAAAATATGTTGTTCCCATTAAGATACAAGGCACGGTGGCAGAGTGTCTTAAAATGGATATGACCTTGTAATATGTAAAAATGTTAGACACTGGTTTTGTAGACAGCTGAAAAACGATTAAGGCAGAACTCTACTAAATGATGTATGTTTTGTTTCTCCCATACAGTTTTTATCTAGTTTGATATATTCAGCCTGCAGCTGTAACATGACAATACCATGAAACACAAACTTCATTCTTACTGATGTGTTGAAATATCCAGGGAAATGCTTGTTGCAGATTTGTTTGTTGGTTTTCTTCCATTTCAACTAATAAAAAGCCAACCATCAATATGGTTTCTGTAATATTGCCAAAAGTTATCTCTGAATGGGGTTAATTTAATCACAAATACTCAGTATTCACAGTAAGGACACCATCATTCATAGACTTTCCTAAAGTAATTGAGTTCATAAAGAGAATAGGACGCAGGAGTGAAATCCCTAATGTCAAAGCCTGAATGGACCATTCAACCGTAATTTTCATGAAGAGATGTATCACACACTTTCAGCACTTCAGGTGTTTTATTCTCTGAATTCCCATAGGTTCTCTCCCACTTTCTCTTTGAAAGGATGTTGGTGTGACCTGATCCTCACTGTCACAGCTGTCTGAGCTCTGCCAGTAAGTGACAGACGTTCACATAGTTAGCAAATGAGCTTCGCTTCTAAATATTTTCCTTTCCAAAAGTGTATTCCATACAAGGTCAGTAGAAAAACTTTGGAGGTTCATAGTTCATTAGGGAAATCAGCTGAAGGGCTTGCTGCAGCTGGAGTTTATTTTAAATCACACTGGCATCTGTAAAGCAATGACATCAAAAAATTATTGTTAACAATGCTCTATATCTGCTGTGGTTACCTTCCAGGGAATTGTACCTCATTGAAATGAGAGGGCCTGTAACTCAAGAGTCTGAATTTAAAGCTATGCTCCAAGGAAAATGTGGTGATATAAAATGTTGTACTAGATTTTCAGCTGGTGTAACATGTATAACATGTAGATTTTAGGACCTCAATCTAGTTTGCCCTCAGTAGAAACAAAACAATTTACTGTCTTTCTCTGTAAAGTGCAATAAAATGTGTATCAGTATATTAAACCTTTAAAGTTGTTGTTTCATGTGAGCGCCAGGAGTACAGCTAGGGGCAGCATGAGCGGGATCAAGAAGAGTGACAGAGTCCTGGGAGCAGTGGTAAGATCCTCTGGACCAGGGATAGTCTTTCATCAGTCCTTCTGGTCAAAGGGAAGGTGTTTGAAAGGGCCAGTTGAACCTGGTGAATCAGTGTTTGCAGGCCTGGTGCCACAGCCAGGGCTTTGACTACTTGGACCATAAGACTCACTGTGAGAAACCTGATTTAATGGGGGCTGATGGACTCTGTCTGCCAGAGAAGGGAATGAGCATTTTCTTGCTGAGATGGTGAGGAGGGCTTCATACAAGTTGCTAGGAGAGGGAAACCTCAACCCATCCTACTCCTACCAACCTAATGCCCATGCCAACAAGAGATGCTCAGAGTCTGTAAAGGGATCATAGGTAGGCAGGAAAGCATCTGAAGAGCAGCACAAAGTAATTCCAGCCACTCCAGCTTGGCTTCATCTGCGGGGCACCATAAATTTCTCTCTGCAAAAACACATAACATGGAGGGCATGCAATAGGAGTTGTAGATGCACACATCCCTACGAGGCTGTGACCTTGTTGAACTACATAGACATGAGAGGATGTTTCCTGTGGCTGGAGCATTGGAATAGAAGGGTACAGACTCTTTAGGAGGGACAGGCAAGGAAGGTGATTAGGGAGCATCATCCTTTATTTCAATTACCATCTGGAATGCATGGAGCTCTGCCTGTAGACAGATGAGGATCTGACCAAGATCCTATTTAAAGGAAAGGCAGGGACAGGTGACACTAGCAACAACCTGCTACAGGCCACCTGACCAAGCATATGAGTGGAAAGGAGTTTTTAAGATTTTACATCTCATTACCCTGTTCTGATTTATTAGTTATAGCTCAGTTAATATCTCCAAGCTTAGTCTGTTTTGCCTGTGACAGTAGTCAGTGAGTGACGTCTGCCAGTCCTTATATCAACCCATGTATCCTTTGTTATATTTTCTCTCTCTTGTCAACCCATGGATGGGAGAGATAGAGCAGCTTTTGTGAGTGTCTGGCATTCAGCCAGGGCTGACCCACTGCATAAAACTAAAGTTTTGAAAGAATTAAACCTGTCCAAGGTTATCAAGGGCATCAAGAAAAGCTTCAGTAGGTAAGCTGGTCATAAAAAGAAGGCTGGGAAAAATGTGGATCCTCTTTGGAAGGTTCCTGGTTATCTGGAACATGGAGAAGGCTGAGGTACACAATTAAATTTTTTTTTTTTTTTAGGGGGGGGGGTTGGGGTTTTTTTGGGTTTTTTTTTTTTTTTAGGGGGGGGGGTTGGGGTTTTTTTGGGTTTTTTTTTTTTTTTAGGGGGGGGGGTTGGGGTTTTTTTGGGTTTTTTTTTTTTTTTAGGGGGGGGGGTTGGGGTTTTTTTGGGTTTTTTTTTTTTTTTGGTTTGGTTTGTTTTAGTTTGGTTTGGTTTTTGTTTTTGTCACCAAGCCAGTCACACCCTGGGCTAAATCTGAAATAGCATGGCCAGCAGGTCAAGGTGGGTGATTCTACCCCTCTACTCTGCCCTTGTGAGACCCCACCTCAAGAGTTGTGTCCAGCTGTGGACAACATGACAATGATATGGACAGGTCATAGCAACTCCAGAGGAGGCCACGAAGACAATCAGAGGGCTGAAGCACCTCTCCTGTGAAGAGAGGCTGAGAGAGTTGGTGTCATTCAGCCTAGATAAGAAAAGGCTCCAGGGAAACCTTAAAGCAGCCTTTCAGTTCCTAAAAGGGATCTCCAAAAAAGCTGGAGATGGACTTTTTACAACGACATGTAGTGACAAGACAAGGGGAATGGTTTTAAGGTGAAAGAAGGAAGATTTACATTAGATATTAGGAAGAAGTCCTCACTATGAGGGTGGTGAGACACTGAAGCAGATTGCCCAGAGTTACTGTGGCTGTCCCATTCCTGGAAATGTTCAAGGCCAGATTGGATGGCCTTTGAGCAACCTGGCCTGGTGGAAGGTGTCCCTGCCCATGGCAGAGGAGTTGGAACTGGGTGATCTTTAAGGTCCCTTCAAACCCAAACAATTCCATGTTTCTTTGATGCATTTATTCTATGATTCATATCAAAGTGTACTTTATTACTTTTTGTTCCCTGTCCGCACTATCATCTGCAAGTTTAAATTTTTATTCTGCTACCATAGAAATTCACCACCTGTTGCAAATAGCATGTGCTGTTCAACTTTTAACAGTCTTAAGTGCAGTATTAAGGTCATTTCTGGGTCAAAATCCTTGGGTCAAAGAACTATGTGGGATAAATACAAACAAGAGTAAATCTCACATTCTCTTCTAAATTTCTGTATCATAGACATATTGAGACCCTCATTTACTATCCCAGAGTTATAAGTCCTCCTCCTGCTCTGTTCAACTGAGAAACCTTTTTCCCAGAGCTATGCTTTCAAATTTGTCCTTTTAAATTTATTTTTTAAGACAGTTGCCTGTCATTTCTTCTCACATTCCCTGTTGTTGCTGTTATTTGATTGCTGTGGCACTTGATTCCCTCAGTCAGAACAACTGCTCTCTGCAAAGATATTAATTTATTAAACTGCATAATTCAAAGACAACTTGGCTGCCTTTCTCTCTCTTGCCTCGCTTGGATCTCGTTTGCCATATTGTTCTGAGAATACTTCATGGCAAGAAGCAGAGCAGCACTGCAGCATTCCTGTGGAGAGGAAAAGGCACTTTATTTGGCTTTAACTGCAGGTCACTCAGGACATATTCCTGGTTTCCCTGTGGGTCTTTGTTTCCTATTCATAGTCATTTCTAGGCAAAATTTCCTTGAGACTTGACTCAAAAACACTTCCCTTTTCCCTGGCTGTGTGCCGAGCTCCAAGTCAGAATATAACATGCAGGTGCACCAAGTCTTCTTGCCTGCAGCTATATGCTCCAATCTCCAACAAGAGGGAATTTTAACATGTCAGAAACATGTATCGTTCTCCAAACAGGTGCCAGTCTGGATATTTAGGAAGACCAGAGTCCCAGTGTGCACTAGGGTGCTTGTCAAAGCAGAGATCTCTGCAGAGCCTTGGTACCTGTCCACAAGCTGACTGCTGCTGTGTAACAGGGCTCAAACTGTGAAGTCAGAGTCACAGTGGTATGAAGATTCTGTGGGAAAGAAGAGTATAGCCCCTACAGAGGCTTTACTCCTCCTGGCTAAACAAACTCAGTCTTTTCTCTTCTACCTGGATGTGTTGACCTGTGCACTGAGTGAACTCACCAACCTCCATTAACACAGCTAGTGAAAATATTTCACATTTTGGAACACAGATCTGTATTGCAACTGGCGGAAAAGATATGGAGCAGTCACATCTTGTGAAACAGAAGTCCAGTGTCAACCAATACTCATAATCTTTCTGCATGTATCAGGGATGGATGATAGTCCTAATTAAACACTTCATGAGCTGGTGATTAGAACATTATGTGTAGCTGGGGACACCACATGTTCAGTAATACAGTAGAGTGACCAGCAGAAGAGTTACGTCTCCATAATATCTTAGTCTCTTGGGTCACTATATGGGTCTTTGCCTTGATATATGCAGAAAACAGTTTTATTCCTACACACAAGCAAGTGGATACTGCTACTTCAGTTCAGCATCCACTGAAGCCAGTCAGCCTTTACAAAGTTCAAGCACTTGTCCTCCAGGAAACTTGCATCTATCCCTATGTGATCTGAGATAGAGATTCTACATGGGTCTAAAGCTTACTACGCAGATCCCAGCCACCCCTCCAGCTTCCATGATAATTAATTATCTTTTGGTTCTCTCTGGCTGTTGGACAATATAAAACAATGTTACAGGTCACCATATATGTTTAGTACATTTTTCTGTTTACTGTCCTATAAGTTTCTTCTCATTTTCTTTACCATGCTTAACCTATTATATATATTTCTCTCCTGCCTCTTTTTTTAGGCAGCTTGCGGGTATCTGTATGCAGGCTTTTCAAAATGGGTACTTGTCGTGGTTTGGAAAGACAGGTGTCTGCCAGGGAAAGCTGGAGTTTCCCTTAGAATGGAGAATGTAAACCCCTCACCCCCGCCAAATTACAATTTTGCAATTAAGGGCTTTCAGGCAAAGATTTGGGAATAGGAATAACAGTTCTTTACTAGGAATATTAACAATACAAATGTAGTAGAAAACAAAACTAAAAAACCAAACAAGCAAACAAACAAACAACAATCCTGGAAAACCCTGACAGAGTCAGGGCTACAGCCTGACACCCTGCTGGTCAGGATGTTGGAAGTAGTCCAGAAGTAAGTCGTCCTGGAGTGGCAGATGTGGTTCTGTTGGAGTAGAGATGATCTTGTAGAAAAGGGTCCAGTGATGGTGAGAAGGGTCCAGTCTTTCTTCGGGAATTGTGTGAAGTTAGATACTTTTGTGTTCTTGAGTCTCAGTTTTTATTTAGGTAGGAATGGTTGGCTCCCCCCATTGGGTGAAGCATCTTACAATGGGACAACTTGTGACAAGCTTGGGGATGTCTGCTTGGGGATGACTGCTTGGGGATGTGTTAATGGCCTATTAGCAGAAAATATCCCCCTGGAGGGAGGATGGGTGGTGAGAGAGATAAGAAACACTGCCCCACCTGGTGTTAACAGGTGGCCCATTATCAGAAGGCATTCGCCCCCCTCCTCCCAGAGTTACAAGAGATAAAGAAAAAAACATTTCTCCAACTGCTTTCAACAAATGAAATAGAATACACATTTTTGGTTCCATAACCCAAGACAGTGCTCTGGAAAAGAGAAGAAGTCTAGTAATCTCCTGAACCAAACCTACACATAAAGATATCTTCCTTCCTTTTCTGTATATTCCTGCTGTTTCTTGACTAAAACTAAAGCTTAACCTGTCAGGCTTGCTTTAATCCTTAAGAAATACAACTGCAGCAATGATATTTGTAGAAGTAAACAGAGATAAGCTTACTCTGAGGAAGTGAGGGGATTAGTTGAGTATCTCTGAATGGCTAAACCACTTACAATCATTCTTTGTAGTGTAATATCCATCATGTGTTTGTTATCCTACTATGTGCCAAGAAAAAGTGTCAAAATAAATATAGGTAAACCATATTCCTAAATCAGCCTTCTTTTTCACTGCATGTATATGATTGGCTGTATAGCAGAGGTCCTGAGGAGACGCATGACACCCAGGGTGTTTGCTTACATGAGTGAAAGAAGTTCACACAGTTGCTGAAAATCATAAATACCAGGCTTGGATACAGCTTGTTATAGTTTGCTCCACTCCACGAGAATAACCTCCATGAATTATTTTGACCAACACCATTTCAAGCTAGCACAGCTAAATCATTTGTGCTTTGAAAGTCTATCAAATAATTCATTCATCTCTCAGCAGGTATTCAGAGAAGAGATTTTCGTGGCATGCTAAGCGATATACTATCATCAGAACTATCACTGTCCTCTCACTGAAAAGGAGAAAAGAGCAGATATTGGTGGCTGGACTGTGAAATCTTGTTTCAGGTTGTTAAAGCTCATTTTAATGTACAGATAGACAACCACATGGTAACCTGCTCTCAGAGAAACATGTTATTGATCAGATTATTTAATTTCAATGTTTCTTCAATGGCTTTCAATACTTTCTTTGAATTATTTTTTTGAATTGCTTTTTTTCAATGGATAAAACCTGACAGTCTTCTGATAAATTGTGTTTGAAATGAAGATTAACAGTTTTAGTAACATGCATTTTTCCCCATTTTTTTAAGACAAATTGATGTTCTGGTATTAAAACACATCAAGACACAATGTAGACAGGTATAACTGTGGCAGTAAGTGAAAACCTTTTAAACAAAAATGCATTAGAGCCAAACTGATAGCTCAACATCCTGTACTTTAAACACATTAGACAGGATTTCGGAGAAATCATGGACCCAAAAAAGATATCTGTCTTAGTAGGCCCAGTGCAAACCAGTTTGGTAAAATGTTTTTAGCAATCAGTAAAATAAGGTTTTGGATAGCCTTCTTGTAAATATTGTGGAGAAAGAAAGACATCCCAAACTGATGTTTATTTAATGATTGCAATTATATGTCTTGGCTGAAAGCAATATCAGAAACTAAAATTTGTCAGTACAGAAGGTCATTCTTAGTGCTCATTCCAAATTATTGGGAATAGGATTTCACTTCTCTCGAAAGCAGCAGAAATATGGTTTGTTTGGGATTTTGTTTTTTCTATTATTTTTTCTTTTTTACTAAATGTGATAGAATTATTTTCAGCCGGATGGGTCATTTGGGGGATCACATATGTAAATTTTGACGAATTAAGACAATTTCATGAAAATTATGTTGTAGTTTGGAAAAACAAGTTGGCAAGTTTAGGTTAAACCCTTGGAGAATTTTAGAGCTGAAAGCAAATATTTACTTAAAAATTTGATATCCAAGAAGCAGAAGTAATGTATGTAACAAGAAAAGGTACTTCATTTACCAGGACTGAAGAGTAGGGTGAAGTTTCATTTCCTTCCTGACTTGCAGAGCTGGTCTAAAGTATGTTTACAGGCAAATTATTTCCCAGGAGAAAATGTGTCATGTACAGCTGAATACATTCAGAAAGCAAGGAACTACTCTGCTGAGCAGGTACAGCACTGGGAGCAGTCAGGGAGTGAAAGGAAAAGCCTCTGGCTATGTAGGTTTTCACAGCCAGTAAACCTTCGTGGTCACAGAGCAGAAGTTTGAGAACGTTAGGTTTTCATTTGATAGACACATAGTGGAGATTAGAGAGTCAAGATTAGGTGGGACCTAAATGCCTAGATCATCCTGTGAATTTTAGTCCGTAGCATAAGGACATGTAAAGCAAAATTATGAACTTATGTATAGTCACATATTTATTTTCTTATAAGGCAGTTTATACTGCAAGAGGCTAAAAGACTTTTATGTGAGAAGCTGTCATAAGGGCTTGACATAATTATAACCAACCTATAAGCTGTTTATTTATCTGTTCATCCCTTTTCCTTTGTGACACATTTACCAATGTATGGAACAGATATACCAGCCTGCTACACTATGAAGAATATTTGAAGCAGTAATTGGATACAGATGCACACATGGAGAGAAAAAAAGAAAGCGAGAAAATATCATCCCAAAGTGATACGTGTTTGAAAAGAAGGTAATGGGAATATTCAAAGAACCTGAAGTATTTGAAGTGCCAGTGACAGCTTTACTTTTAATCACAAGGACATTCTTGTGTTGTTTCTACAAACCTCTGCTTTGATATTTTCCTACCTCACTTCTTTATATTCTTGCTTATCCTACTACCATTGTCTGTCTCTAGACTTTGAGCTCTGCAGAGCAGAGCATCTCACTTTGTTTGTTTAGTAATGAGGATACCAATCTCAGATGAAGCCTGTAGTCACTGCTGGAAGGCAGCTATAATGATTTTGCATTCACTTCAGAAATATATTTAATAGAAAGAGTTCAACATTTTTACTTCTTTGCAGAAGTCAATATACCACTGTGGAACAATATCCTTTCCTTCCACACTCTGTTCCCATACTCCTCCAGAGCATTGTAACTCTTCTCCCCTGTTGTGTCAGTGGAAGTTGTTTACTGGCATTAACTTAATCTAGTTGAATCATTTTTTTAATACCAGTTAAAATTCACAGCCATGTCTAAGAAAAGAATTTTTGTTCAGTGGCCAGTTGATTACAAGACATATGTTTAAAACAATCCAGAACTACAAAACTGCCCTTCCTGGGCATATTCACCCCATATTTAATATGAACTGATCTTTAGAATGATAATATGTGAGCTTTAACATAACAGAAAACAACACTGCTCCATTGCTGATTGTTTGAGACAAATTTGGTGGATTTATGTCTTTATGTCTTTCAAATGGCAAACGAGAGGGTTGGGATATGGTTTCCACTGTCAAAAATATTTCCTTTAATATTCTAATTTGGATTTAAGAGAATGCTTAAATGGACTATCCAGTTTACCCTTTTACATTGTATGAGTTATTAAATTGATAATTAAATTTCTGGATCAGGAGTCAGATGTGTATTCAGTACCGGATTTGCCTCAGACTCTCACTCTGACACTGAGGATCACTCCAAGACTCTGTGACTTAAATTCCCTAACCCAGGAACAGGGACTTTGAGACTGTATTTTTCCTTTTTTATTTGGGATATAAAGAGTCTAAATAGGGAGTAGAAGAACAGAGTAACACTTCACAAGAGTACTTCTCTGAATAAATTCAAGTACTACTACAATACAAAGAGTAACTCAACAGTCTGATTAAAAACAGAATTTCTGAGCTCAAACAATATAGTAATATTGTAAGGGTCAAGAGGTAGGATGATTTATTAACAACCTATTATAGTTGGTAAAATTGTTAAGGGAACTTGAAAATATTTAACATTAGGTTGTGACTAAAGCTTTGGTTACATCAGCACTGATATCTAGTCCTAAAATATTTGATCTTTTTTACCACTGTATGCTTGTCTGCTTTGTTTTCTGAATAACTCTGGAAAAACATTTGCATAAAAGACTGCCAGAAAGTAGGTGTACAGCCAGGTTGATGGGCTGGCAGCTCTAGAAAAATTGGAGGTTTGGTTACTCCTTTGAATTATGATCTGGTTTTTAATATGAAAAACAATATCATTGCCCCCATAAAATCAAACAGAGAATGTCTCTGTGTAAAGAGAAGCAGCTGACATGGGTTGTAAATTCTGGAAAACCAAATTCTCCTCCTGAAGCATAGAATGGATATTCATGGGAGAAAAGAACAATGAGCTGAAAGCCTTCAGACTGAAATAGACTTTAAAATAGCTGCTCTTTGATTTCCTAAGTTTCCCAGGCCACTGGGATAATGTACAAAGGAAAGCAGCTTTCTCACCAGTTACTTTCAGAGCCCTGCACCAAACATGCCCATCAGCTGTGGCCTGAGCTTTCTGCCTGTTCAGGCCCTGCTGAAATGCCTGGTGCTCCTCACGGGCTGCTCTCACCAGCGCTGAGCTCGCTTGGTTCACAGCAGCGCCGCGTGCTCTGCAAGAACCTTTAGGCAATGTACAAACCCAACAGATAGAACTGAGGCTTCTGCAGCCTGGAGAGGTGAGACCTAGAACAGATCAAGTGAATATGACTTCCACCCATGGTCCTTAACTTCTAGGGTAAGCAATGAACCTTGTAATTTAAGTCAACTTAATTAAAATAATACCAGGATACAGAACAATAAGGAGCAATAATTAAATTTCATACTACAAACCAACACAGAGCAAGTGCAGAACGAGCACACAAGGGGCATACTAAAGGTCTTTTAATTAATGAAATAATTAAAAAAGAGAATAAAAACTAAATACAGAACTTTAAATGAAAAACACAGAAGAAATCAACAACAACTCTCCTGCTTCTGAGGCAATGAGAAATAAAAAAATATAATGAAGAGATAAGTAAATATAACTCTTTAAGCAAAACAAAAGAAAAATGGATCAGAGAAACTTACCAAAATATATTCTTAATACATTTTCACTTTACAGAAACACAGGACTGATATCCACCTGACTTGTTACTAGTTTGACTCGTGCACTGTAGTGGTGCAGAAGGATATGATTTTCTTTGCTTAAATTTGACAGCAAATGGAAGGACTGAGCACAACACCAAAAAGCACATTTTTCATTATATGAGAGCACTGAGGTCCTTGAAACAAGCTGAGTAAGAACATCACATATTTTTTTTCCTTGGTTTAGATGTGTGGCTAAAGAGGTTACTGGCCCTCACAGCTGCTGGTTGCTGGTCACTTCCCCTTGCAGACCTTGCTACCCTCTCTAGTCTGCTAGCACAGTAACTAAAAGAAAATTAAAACTGCTCAGCAAAATAAAAGTTCTGGATTCTATTGACTTCATTTTAATTTTTCTAATTTTTTTCCTTCACATTTTTTAATTGAAACAGAGTAGAAAGTGACAAATCATGCAGATTGGAGCTGTGGTAATCTCCAGTAAGAAGCAGGAGCAAGTAGAATTTGTTTTTCAAGCTGATATCACTAAATTCAGAGGACAATTTGTAAGCTGTTCTTTGTCTGAGTGGCAAGCGCTAATTTTAAGGTTAGATTTTCCCAGCCCATGTTCCCACACAAGTAATATTTTGGCAACAGGAAGCGACAGGAGGAAGATTTGAAAATAGTCTTCAAGAGATCAAGAACTTGGATGGACACTGCAAGGAACAAGCAGAGCAGCTGTGTATGTCAAAGGTTTGACTGTGAATCAGTGTTAACTGTGAGTTTCTTCAGATCCATAACTAGGCATAGATAGTGTATTCAGTGGTAGGAAAATTGGCTTAGCATCCAATAAACACATGAAGAAAAGAAGGCTCTGGGGAGACCTTCTAGAACCTTCCAGAACCTAAAGAGTGCCTGTGAGAAAGATAAGAGTGGGGATTTTGAGAAGGGCGTGTAATGATTGCTCGAGAGCTAGTGGCTTCAAACTGAAAGTAGATTTAGAGTAAAGAAAAAGACTCTTCACTATGAGACTGTGAGGCACGGGCCTCCCAGAGAAGTTGTGGATGCCCCATCCCTGGATCCTGAGAAGCACTCTGGTCTGCCAGAGACTACTTTTTCTATGTGTCTGCAAAGTATGAGACAAGTTAAAATTTGTTTTAGAAGAAATTCAGAAGAAACATCTTAATGCTGCTACATGGCAAACTTGCCATTGAAAAAGATTTGAACAGGGCCTGTTTGGATATTCTATCAGTCTTATTCCTAATGAAGAGCAGTGCTCTCTTCCAACACTGAGAAGTGACTTGTAACAGTAGTGCTAATAATATCACTGGAAGCTGCGTGGTAAGAAATATCTCTCTGATATTAGTCAAACTCCACAATCTGGATTTCTGAGGTGGATTCAGTTTATAGAGGTCGTTAGTATGAGAGCAGGGTGAATCTTCTGATAAATTAAAGAAGCAGAATCTGTACATTTTATTTTAATTTATCCTTGGGTTTTTTATTTATTTTTTAAAAAGCAAAGCAAAAATTTTAGTTCAAGTCAATACAAGCAGTAATAGGACAAAAGAGTTCAGTTAGACTCATCTCAGTCAGCGTTGCATTTAAGAAAACATCACAGTAAGCTTCAGATGCACTGATAGACTCATGGAGAGACAGAGACATGAACTAACACTGAATGGAAGAAGGTCACCTTGCATTAGCACAACTGTACAAATTCATGATCCTGCTCCTCCATATTGAGAATTGCTGGAATTTAACACCTTTGACCATTAATAACAATCTTCTATGTATCCAGCCATCTCATATAAATAAAAAACATAAATCATAGAAAGGTTTGGGTTGGCAGGGAGGTTCATCTAGTTCATCTTAAAGTTTACTTAGTTCCAGCCCTCCTACTGTGGGCAGGGACACCTTCCACTAGACCATGTCACTCAAAGCATCCATCCTGGCCTTGAAGATTTCCAGGGATGAGGCATCCATAACTTTTTTAGAAAACTCTTACCAGTGTCACACCCCTTAATTCTTTCTAATAATTAATTTAAACCTTCCTTCTTTCAGTTTAAAGCTATCTTTAAACTGAACTGTCACTATACAGCCTTGTCAAAAGTGCCTCTTCTGCTCTGTTGTAACTCTCTTTAGGTACTTGAAGGCTGCTCTAAGGTCTCTTTGGCACCTTCTCTTCTCCAGACTGAATAGCCTTAACTCTCTCATCCTGTCCTCATAGGAGAGGTCAGAGCTTAAGCCTTCTGATCACCTTCATATCCTCTTCTGGTCTTTCTCCAATAAGTTGATCTCCTTCTCATGCTGGAGCTCCAGAGATGAAGGTACTATTCCATGTGGGGCTTCATGAGGGTAAGGGGTGATTGCAAAGCATAAGTCTGACATGATAATATTCTGTTTGAGAAGAATTACAATTACACAATCAGTGAAGGAAGTTCTAACTCAGGCAAATATATCAATATTTACACTTTAATCATTAGGTCATGTTTGTGCCTGGCACAGTGGAAGCTCTGTCCATAGAAGATGACTCCAAGGCATTACAGTAATACAGATATAAAAAATTAGCCAGGGATGAGAAAGTACTAATGCAAAGGGGTGGATGAATTTCCTGCTGATGTCAAATGCAGTCATGCTGACTTTAATGGGACCAAATGGAAAGACACAGTGTGCTTACAATATGATAGGATTTATAAATTCATTAGAAAGTACAAATACTTGTTTACATTCAAGTTTTTATTTTAATTGTACCTTAATATGTTTTCCTTGGGAAACAAATGGATGTGACAAATTATGCCAGGTAATTTGTTGTAATAGATGCAAAGAACTAGAAGCCTGCTGTGAGCCATCAAACACATTTGGAGGTCAAAGCCATACTATTTAATTTTTAGTTCTGGGAAAGAAATTATTCTGGTAATGTTACCTGGATACCAAAATGTACAGAGACATTTGACTTTGCTGTTAATGTGTGAAAAACACTTCTCCAGCAACCACCTGCTCACAAACAATTACAGTGGACTCTCACTCATGTTACGCAGAGAAACTGCTTCTCCTTCTGTTAGAACTGTTGGTAAAGCAAAGCCATATGAATTACTTCCAGCCTTAATTCCTTAAAATTTATTTTACAAATTTCTCCTTCTCATCTTTCTATTTTTTTTTTTAATTTAAATTATTATTTTTCTTTGTCCATCAGAGTCTGCATTTTCTCTTTCCAATATCCTTTCCATTTCTGAGATCCCAGCAGTGGCCATCCTACCTTTGTGGTAGGATGTGACAGGATACCTCTGTATTAATGTTATGCATTTAAAGTTAAACCCATTAGTGCTTATACAGAGAGATATATGATGGCCTCTAGTGGTTCTCTGTATGTGTGCAGATCCAATCTTCAATGCTCCTCTCATTTTATGACTATGTATGCAGGAAGAAAAAAAATTATTGATGTCCAGCTGTTGCTTTTTATGAACAAAAACCTTTTGGCAATAGTAAAGAGAGCTGCACAATATGTCCAGAAGAGAGAAGGTGATCTCCTCCATCAAAATATAAGCTGGAATGTTTCTAAGCACCACTCAGAGTAGTCAATGTAATGCAATCACAAATCACCTAAAATGTCCCTTGTCCTTTGGACTGAGCACCAGAGATGAGATCATTCATTCTGAATGGAGGCATTCTTCCTGTATTTGACATCCAAAATCACAGCGACCTTGCATGCAGAACGGGTTCCCAACCCTGTTTCCAGATGAAGAACTGCAGGATGACTGACTTAGCCAACAAATGTGTCAGTCTCATCTTTCTCCTGAGTCACATCCAGGTCTGTACACAGGTCTGTGCCTATAAATGCAGATGCATGGAAGAATCTTGGCTCTTCTAGCCAGGCTGGCTATTAGATGCTCACACAGAGTACATCAGTTGTTCTCACTGCAGTCCCTCAATCTGAGTGTACCTGCCTCTCAGCTCTGATTGCCACGCTAAAAAACCTGTACCCCTCAGGACCCACTTTGGCTGGCCAGAGACAGAAGCTCCCTGATCCAAGTAGCCAAGGAATTAAAATGTAATGGCTAGCGACATACACCTCTGCACATTGCTGCAAGCATTCAGGCTATTTGCCCCTTAGGAGCTCTTTCACAGAGGTCTGTGCACTTTGGAGGAGCAAGTTTCCTGACACAAGAGGAGAAACAGCATGTTCCATCTCATTTGAACTCTGTTACTCTCTGAAGGATGTATTGTTCTATGCCAGGAAATATTTTGATTTTAAAATACAGCTATGCCATGTAGACAGTTTTCCTCTGGAAAAAAAAAAAATGGATGGCATGCTGAGTAAAGCATCTGAATAAAAAAAATATTTATTCCAGGTTAATCCTCTGAATGGGCAAAATAATGTTACACTACTTTACCCATGTGATTCTTTAAAGGCCTTTGGATCTACTAATGTTGGCATCCCTTTAGGTGATAGCTCCCATATTTTTGGGATTTTGATTACTTTATTTCTAAAGAAATCCTCATTCCCAATAATTTGGAATTCTCTATTGTTAAAAAATATCCACAAGAGAAATAAAGAACCATGGCAACAAGAAAAAATACATTAAAGTTATAAATCTCAAAGCATTTGAGTTCCTTATTCTTGTTTTTTATTCTTTTATCTTTAAGTTGTTCAGTATGTTTTACTCTTTTTCACAAATTCAAACTGTGATTTTGAGATTTGTTAGATAGAAGAACAAGGAAAACAAAGAGCTAAAATATTCTATAGATACATCAGTCGACGGCAGTCTTAACTTTCTACTTTAATATAGTTGTGATATATTTAAGTGTAGTCTTCAAATATTTCTTATTTACACAGATGACCAAGTTATGTGCTTAAATATGTATCCAAATATCCAAGCATAAGGGTTTTAAGGACTGAAAGATTAGAAGATTCATATTCAAATTCACAATGCCATAATTTCTTTCTCAGAAAGAAAAAGAATCTAACAAAACGTCATTTAGGACAAAATAATGATAGGTCTTGAATCTTGACATTGAAATCCTATCAACATAATTATAAGCAAGAGGTAGATTGTTTGACTTACGGCTTCCCAAAAATTTAGAGGAATGACAGGTGAAAGGCTGACAACTCCCAGAAATTATCTAAACCCCTTCTTTCTGCATTATAAGGCATTCTAAAGTAACTTGAATAATATTGAAAAATTGTCAAGAAAACGCATTTCCAGCTGACCTCTGCTAAATTTGGTCTCAACCTTCCCTACTTATTTCCCAACAAAGTTTTCTGGTTGTAATTTTCTATGTGTGATCATTGCTTCTCATCTGCCACACTAGGTCTGTGCCTATGTCTCTTTGTTTGCATTTTTTGAAGGCATGAATACATTTGAAAAAATAATTCAATTAAAAACAAAACATCCATTAAAAAAGCATACTATGAAAATAGCTTCTTTAAGTAAAGAATATCTGCATATAGATAATTCACATGTAGCACCTATTTATCTACCCACAGCAGTGAATAATAAATATTTTATTCCATATACGAGTTGATGATGATGTTGAAACACTTTCACTTTTGTCTCCAGACTCATCTCATTCCCTGTGGTACAGTGTATTACTTATTTTGCTGACAACAAACACTCAAACATCTGACATTAGATCACTTTCAATTAAGTGTGTTAGAACCAAAGACTAAAGCTCCAGGGAAGAGGCATTTCGACTTAATGCCAGTTAAGTATAGACTGTCCCTGTACTAGAAAATACAAGTGATTTGAAACGAGTCCTTTAGACTGTCTAGATTGCACAGATCAAAACTATTGTATGGATTTATTTACATTTGGCTTTTCCTTTTGGATTTCCTTATTGTGACACATGGTTGTACTTATTCTTTTCCAAGATCCCCTTTTAAAAGTAAAACTCTGAAGCCATCAGTTTCAAGCTTAAAAAACAATGTATCAGCAAAATATTTTCAAAACTGCACCTAGCTGAAATGGTTTCAATTTCTATAAGCATAGAAAAGATATCCAATAAAGATTAGAAGTGGCTAAATGAGCTGTATATGGGGGAAGAATCACTTAAGCAACACTATGAAGCATATCTATATTCTTAATATACTGAATGCCTTCTTATAGCATGTTACTGTACAGATTATTTGAGGAAATTGTGTGCTTTATTATCCCTTCTTGGTCACTAGGTGCTGAGCTGAAGAGTTTTAGAGAACTGGACAAGATAGGAAGCTGATGATACAGAGCCTAAAAAATTGGCCTGATTCACAGGGTTGCTGAGAGCCTATTGAAGTAATTGGCTCCACAGCCACTTAGCACTGCTGAAAATAAACCATTTTCTCTTGTACTCACTAGTGTGAAATGAAGCATGACCCAAAACACCTGCCATCTACAGCTGGTTGGAAAGTTCAAGAAGCTTAAAAAGAAATGCGAAATAAGATTTTCACTCTCTCTTCTATTTTCATGTAATTTTTATGTAGTTGCTTCTCTTTGCTTATGAATGGAAACCATAATTTCAGATCTTTACCCAAGAGAATTTCTCTCACCAAGCACAAACCAAGCTGTCAGCTTGCTTTAAAAACTATGTACGTTCAAAAATATCAAGCCTGGGAGGTTACTGAAAGGGGAAGGTAAATATCTGTCTTATTATCAGGAAGCTGATACACACCTGCTTCACTTGTAGCTATTCTTAGGTTACCAGGAGAATCTGTGTTCCTTCCATGCTGTCCCTTTGGTACTGTTAACAGATGCTGCACTGAAAGTTTTGCCCCTAATGAGGTCAGGAGTAAAACTGTTATTGATTCTTAGAGCCAAGGATTCAGTATCTTTATGTATTTTTTTCCCTCCATTTAGTGTGTTTGTCTTTAGAATGGATAATTAAATAGTCGTTCTAATATAACCTAGTAGTGTTCTTTCGATAACTTTCAAACTTCATATTTAAAGAACAAGACTCTGAAACTAAATGAAATCTGTACTTAATTACTCTTCTGTAGACGTATTAGGTTTTTGTCTTTTTCAAAGAAAATCAGCCACTATTTTTCCCTTGAGGTAGAAAGCCCAGTGACACTCTGAATAAAATGGATGCCAATTGAGCCAATATTAATACAATTAGAAGAGAAAGCATCAATAATTTAAATCCTTTGTGATAAACTACATGAAAAATCATGTTGTTGTCTTGCAGCAGATAATTTCAAAGGCAGAACGGCAGGATAGAGTGTGAATTAAAAAATATAATGAAAATGGGAAGAAGTTTTCCTAACAAAGTAAATACATTTCATTGAAGATTAAAGAACAGTTCAGGTTTTGTGAAGAAGCTACAAATTCATAGGTACAACTGTGTTCTGAGCATGCTCAGTTGGACATTGTCATGGCAGTGGTGAAATAATTTCTTTTGTGATGCCATCCACAAAAGAATTGTCTGCCAATTTCCTCAGATGACCTTTTCGCTATTATGTTGTTTGAGAATGTTTAACCTACTCAGATGAGATGAAGCACAAAGAAGGTGACTATTAGAACAGTTGTAACAGATATTAGATAAGTTAGGGCAGCTGTTGCATCCCATAATTTGTCGGATCCCTTATTTTGTGGTAAGTTTCTGTGGTGATCAGTTCTAGGTAGGGATACCCGCATATAGATGTATGTATACAGACTCCAACACGTACACCAAATGTCTTAGCTCTTCTACAATTAATATGATTAAACAATGACATGGAGAGACCTCACTCACTTTCAAGAAGATATGGTTGCCCAGTTGTGTCTAGTAGATGGCTCTAGGATACTGCCATGGTTTTATCCTAGCCAGCAGATAAACCCCAGAAAACCACTGGCATGATGGTGAAAATATGGTAGGATGGGGGAGAGAATCAGAAGGGGAAATGGAAGGAAACTCATAGATCAAGATAAAGACAGTTTAAGAATTAAAACAAATGTTGCTCATCCAAGTAAATCAAAAAAGAAGTTCATTCATCATTTCCCAGGGGCAGGCAGGTGNTACAACAGCCATGATCTCATACAGTATGGAATATGGATGAGAGTGATGCTTCTGTTTCCTTTTCTCTCCTGGTGGCAAGATTTATTGGTGAGTTTATACTTCATTTTGAGACTGCATATAATTTCCAATTTGCTACTCAGAGCAAATGGTTGAGACCCAGGGAATACAGGAGACAGTCCTGAAGGTATACAGCAGAGGCTAAAGTAATTTAACTCCAATGAAACAGTGATATCAGAATAAAATTATGCATTTCAGGGTTTTTTTGAAGGAAACAAAAGCTCTGCTTTTGCAGGTTAAAAACAGCCATTGAGTTGGAAAATCACAAATCACCAGCAAATCAGTCGAGTTATTTCTGAGAATATATCTCAAGTTTGACAAAAATAAATAAAAAAATAAAAGAAATAAAAGAATAGAATCATAGAATTATATGGTATGCTTAGTTGGAAGGGACCAATCAGGATCATCAGGACCATCTCCTGGCTCTTCACAGGACCACTCTAAGAGTCACACCATGTAAGCATTTTCCAAACTCTGTCGGGCTTGGTGCTGTGACTACTTCCTTGGGCAGCTTGTTCCAATGTTCAACCACCCTCTGGGTGAAAAAATTTTAATATCCAACCTAAAAATTTGCCTGACACAACCTCCTGCTGTTTCCTCGTGTCCAGTCACTGAGCAATCAAATGTCTGCCCTTCCACTTCCCCTCATGAGGGTGTTGAAAATGGCAATGAGGTCTCCCCTCAGTCAATAATAGGAAAAAGCACTGAACACTGTTATCCAAGAGTCCATCCTTTATTAACTCTTGATTCTATAAGATGGACAAAGTATTTCATTATAAACATTTTATAGGTGTTTCCTATTTTTCCTGTGAGGTGACCATTTCTTCCTTGAACTTATGTTCCCTGTAGCACTCCTTAATTATATGGTGAAAGGGATCTGTAACTCTAATATTACATAAATCTAATAAGCTTTATTTTTTCTGAATTTTTCTTCATAGAAATTTTTTCTTTAATTCAATTTGAGAAATATTGTCAAGATTAAAGATCATAAAAACTGCATTTAAACTTTGCATCTGAAATTACATTTGTGTGTGAGAGTTTATGGCTTAACCATGAGCTGTCCCCCAGACCTTGCAATTCAGGTAAGACTGTGATAGGCAAAGGAAAATCTCCTGTGTACCTAAATCAGCTCCTTTTACAGGGCATCTCCTTGCTACAGATGAACTGAGAGAAATGGACATTTCTGAAAGGGACCTGACCCATTCAAGGAGTTTCATTTCTCTTTCCATTTATAATAAAAATAAAGCCTAGAAAACTAATTTAGAATTGCTGCTGAAGTTTATAGACTCAAATTCCACATGGCAGCAGTTAGATAAAGTGGCGGTTAATGAGAGTTGCAGACTCGCAATTTCAAAGTTCTTAATGAAGATGAAGGTGGAGAAGTCAAAGATTTGCAGTGGTTTTTCTGAAAGCACTGAAAACTTTAATGTCAGCTTGTGATAGAACCTCTACATCAGAAAAGTCAGGTTCTCTGTTTTGAACATTCTGACCTAATTTATTTTATTAAAGGATAAATTTCAACAGAGAAATGGTGGCAAATTTTGACACAAGTACAACTTCTTTTAAGAAATACGTAATGATAAAGCTTGAAAAAATACAAACGTATTTACATTCGGTAGTATATCTGTTCTGAAATGCCTGAGTACTTACCAGGATTTGAGCAACCAAAATTATTTTAACCTGGTTTTGCCATGTTAATTTTCTTCTTGATTTTTAGTGAAAGATGATCATTAGGGAAAGGCTAAGACTTGACAAAAGGCTGCATTAGAATTCTGTGTCCTGAGAAAGATAATAATGTATGTATGTATGTAACTTCAGAAGTCTTTTAAGAGACAACCTGAAATTCCACTTCAAATACTCATTTTTATAATTTCTTAAGAGTTCATAGAGTTTTTTATGGCTACTTCTTCCCTTGCTGTGAGACACTGGAATGTTAATGGCTAATGACTCAAAGCAATCAGCCATTTGCAGAAGTAGTAAGAAGCAAACCCTGCGAGGAGGGATAATGCTGTTTATCTTGCCAAAGTCCTTCCTTACACAATGGGCTCAGGAGCGAAAACTCCCCTTGGGGGAAATACCGGAATGTTCATGCATCCACAGGTAGACCTGAACACATTCATCCCTTCCAATGGGGCATAAACAGCTCAACTGCTCTGATGTGAGAGACAACTGTTGTGTCTTAGACGGTGCAACAGACAGAGCTCCCCATTCCCAGAGGGGTACCTGAGTGTTCCCAACTAGGCTGAGCATGTATTAACCCACTGAACTTTGTATTTCATTAGCTACTGCCACTCCTAATGGATCAAGACTGTGGTAAACACTTCAACAAACAGACATCTAAATTGCAACGGCCAAGCCTTATGAAAAATTATGACAAGTAAAAGGCTATATTTAAACATTCTGAAATAGACAATACTATTTAAAATAATTAATTCATGTTTATGCAAATTGGATTGTAAATCTTAGGGCAAGAGTACTGTATCCTATCAAGAAAGTATGATCACAGATTCACAGAATCATGGAATCACAGAATGGGTAAGGTTGGGAAGGGCCATAGCGGGTTACTTCGTCAAGTCTCTCTGTTCAAGCGAAGACATCCTTGAACACATTACACAGCTTTGCATTCAGATAGTTCTTGAATATCTCCAGAAGAGATTTCACAGCCTCCTTGGGCAAACTGTTTCAGTGAGTGGTCCCCCACATAATTAAAAAGCTCTTCCTGATATTCAGGATCTTCATGAAAATATAGTTTCCTCTCTGTTATGAATCCCTTAGATAGTGCTCCGCAAAATTTACAAGATTATCATATCTTTTTGTCTAAAAAAAAATCACTTGTGGAGAAGTTTAGGATATATCGGGGAATTTATATGGCTGACAGCTTGCTAGCAACTTGGCATTAGTTGTAATGTATGCAAGCATCTAAAACAGCAAAGTAAGAATGTAAATTATGAGATCTTTACGTATAAGGAATATTAAGTAGCATTGTTACACAAGGAGTTCCACTATTTCCAGTAGACAAAAGAATTTTGAAGATTTTAATCTGAATAAATGTTCTTTAAGTTTGACTTAAAGCTTGCAGAAAAATATGATGGGGAGGCGGATGTTTTGTTACGTTTCTCTTTTGAGGAGGGGAATGATAGAACAGCTACCAAACAAAATTAATGATTCTCCTAATAGCTGCTGTGAGCTCAAATCTACAGCCACTCCCCAATTCAGTTTAGTTTTATTTGACAACTTGAGGAAAACATTCTGAGCTCGACGCTGGAAAATTAGACAAGAAAATGAATGTGAGATGTCGTAGATCAGAAAACATTCAGAAAATGTGAGGATAGCAGACATACAGAAACAGGAGAAGCATCATTCCTAATGAAAAAGGATCATTCACTTAGTATTTTTTTATATGTTTGTAATTTTTTTTTTTTCTGCAGATAACATATTTCACGTCAAGTTTTTGATCTATTTTACAAATGCTAGTGAGTTGAGCCTTGGAGCTGCAGCCTCCTGACGTTAAGTGGATAATATTAGTCACATATCACAGAGGAGAAAACTTGTGTTAAGCCCTTGTAAAAGCAGTGAATTTTGCCCTGTGTGATTCTGGAAAGTCAATGTGTCTCCACACGAACATGGGAATGCACTGCTGAACAGATTAATGATGGGTTGTGTATAAACTTGCTGTGATTGCTCCTCTGTGCACAAATGCATTGTACATGTAAATCAAGCCTGAGTGCTACTCAGTGTGTGTATTGTAGAGGATATTAAGAAACAAGGCACATACAAAGAAGATAGAAGGAAACAAGCAATGCACAGGTAGCAGGATCTGTCTGAATAGAGCTGATTACACACTTGAATTTTGGTTATATTTCAACCAATCAGCCAGAATGCAAATGTGAGTGCTTGTAGAAAAAAAGGGAAAATATATGTCAGCAGGGGAAAATTACCTAAGAAGAGCTTGGTGCAGATCACAAATTAATAGTCTGTCTTTTGCTCCCATCCCAAGCCAATAAAACTGCTCACTGTCCTCTACATTCAGCTTTGAAGCCAAAATTCATCTTTGAGGGAAACAGCAAAGCCAGAAGTGGCAACAATGATCCCTGTTGTTTATCCCTTTCTTAAAATGGAATCCTCCTCACAGTTATTCAGAAATCTCTCCTATGTGAGGCTCACTGCCTTGCTCTTAGGAGAGAAAAAAAAAAAAAAAAAAA